>OX352256.1:5585516-6185516 GCA_947086465.1 Eupithecia exiguata
TCACTCTTCGGTTTGACTCATTCGTGTTTTGTCTTGGGTCACTCCTTGACATTCGCTTGTTTGCTTCGTTAACCGAGCGTTTACTTCTACGCGGCTCATTGGTCTTTGTTGACTCATCCGCCGACTCGCTGCTTGAGTCGCTCGAATCTATATCTCGTCTAAGCGACTCACTTCGCCTGTCCGAGTCGCTGTCTTCATTTCCTGAAGCTTTGCCGTTTGTTTGTTTACGAGGTATATTTATTGCTGTATACGGTTTTTTCGTCGACTTTCCTGTAAGAAGTAAAAAATCCTTATTGACAAAATGACAATAAAATTTTATAATTTTCAAATAATGTAAAATTAAAATACAAAAATCAATAAAGCTAAGTTCGGGGACTGTTTTATATGATAATAAGTATAATAAGTAATCCAACATAGGCATGTTGGATTCCAGGGTCACAGCTACATCTATGCAGAATTTCAGCTTATTCTGTTCAGTAGTTGAGCGTGAAGAAGTAACAAACATCCATATATCCATCAATACAAACTTTCACGTTTATAATACAAGTTTCTGTCCATGGCTTTGCTCATGCTCTTTGCCAGCATAAAGATTGCCTATGTCCGTCCTTGGGATACCTCTACCTCCCTGCTTAATTTCATTAAGATCGGTTCAGCCGTTTATGCGCGACAAGGCAACGAAACAGACAGAATTACTTTGTTTTATATAATATTAGTATGGATCAGTGTTATTGTGATTAATTTTATTTTTATTTATTTAATGATAAATTTATTAAGAAAATTACAAAAGCGGAATAAATAATAACAACTAATCAACATAAAACACTGTTTTAACCGGATTGATCGCGTATATTTTATATTTTGTTTATATCAATCCGGTTAAACAGTGTTTTATTATGAGTTCTCGCGAAAATAACCTTAGAATATACTAACTAATCAACATTTATATCTATTTTCTAAAAATCTAAGCCGTCACCAGAAGGCAAAGTGCCCAGAATGCTGGCAGCATTGCCACGTTGAATGGTAATGCTAATTCGTTGACCGAAATAAAAGCCAGCGATCACCTGTGGACTCTATTAGGAATTTTGTTAGATCTTTGTTATTTTCCGCACTGAGACTCGTGTTGGTCCATTGCGTTTGCACATCTGTCCTGACGCGGGAATCGAACCCGCAACCTCCTGCGTCGCAGGCGGACCTTCGCCCGCTACGCCACAGAGGTCGTATTTTTAAAACAAATAGCTTAACCTACATAAATAACAATATGTAAATTTCAAAATCTGTATATGTGTTTAGCTTGTTACCTTTAGCTTCAGGCTCCTTTTTATTAGTAACCTCTAGCTTGTTTGAACGTTGAGAGTTGTCGGACAGCTCGCTCGATGGTCTAGTCTGGTTGTGTCGGCGAATGAACTGACGGGTCAGCGAGGAATAGCTGGGGAAACGCTTTGAGGTTTTGGTTTGAGGTGTTTCTGAAATAGATACGCTACTGTTAGTCGTCTATTAAGGTGGTTCGAAGCGAGTTGGCGCGAAATTATTTTTTTAGTGGTTTTTAATTTTTTCTGCTTTCCACAAATCAAATCAAAAATTCATATACACTTAGAAAAGGTCAAATTCTTAAAATAAGACAGTGACACGGAAATAAAGTGATATTTTTGATTTATGTCGCTTCACAAGCAATAAAACTAGCAAAAAGGTAATTCGCCGCAAATCGTAAACAGTTTTCTATGATCTTATGATAAAATCAACTTTGTATTTTGGATGCATTTGGGAAAATGTAGATTTTTAGCACAAAATTTCTTATTTTCCGCAAATTTCTTTTTCGTTTGTTTTTTTGCTTGTGGAACGCACAACAAATTTAAACCACGAAAAAACAATTCGCCCCAGCCCGCGGCGGCGCCCCGACGCACACTAGCGCCGCCACCTATAATGAAATAAAGTTATTTCATTATTTCGTTGAATAAAGATAATTCCAAAATGTTCAATGAGCAGTTTGTGATACCTATTATAAGTTTTTTTTAACAGTACATAAAACGAAGTCTTATTAAGAAAGCCTTTTACTTCATAGATGATTATATCAATGATGCTAATGCTTGGCCAGATGTCGCCCAGTTCCGCACCGACAATAGTATTATAGGAGAACAATCTTAAGTTTAGTTTCATATAACTAAACTGCAGACTGTTGCAAACAATCTACAAGTAGCTCAACTGATAATAATCAACTGTAATTTATTTAAATATAGTAGTTAGGAAGATCGACGTCCGGCGGAGTTGATTTGGGTAGTAGAGGCTTTATAGAGAAGATTCTCCATTACCTTTATTCTCCGTATCTGTATCGTCGTTAATAACGGCGAGTCTTCTCGAGGAGGCGCCCCGCGGCGGCAGCTTGAATATGGAGTTACGATGTGGGGAACGCTTTTTGAGAGATTTTATCTCACCTGCGGGAAATGGTACAAATTAATTTATAAATCAGGACAAAACGGACGTGAAGTATATAAGTCACCGCCGGATCGTAGAATCAGCCCGTTTGTAGAATGGAAAGAACACTGATTTATTGGGATGTAACTTATTAATTTCATTCGACGAGATGCCTGAGAAACCCATAGCTATATTGTTAAACGTTGATCGTTCAACGAACAGGATAAGCAATTAATTGAATTGGCAATCGACCGAGCTATTCTACGAACGGGCTGTTCCAACAATGCGGCGACGATACACACAAAAATCATAAAATCAATGTTATCTGACAGTTGAACAATCATAGTACAATAGTAAATGCTGTTTTAAAAATAAAAAATGCTGCACAATTTACACAGCATCAGATAGGTAACGCTATATCTATGTAACTTCGGAAGTAGGAAGGAGAGGTAACGCAAGATCCAACTTCGAGAGTACGCAGGAGAGGTAACGCTAGATTCAACTTCGGGAGTACACAGGAGAGGTAACGCTAGATCAAGCTTCGGAAGTATGTAGCGAGAGATGTGAAGGTACAGGGTGACTCACCGGTAGCGGCCGCAGCTCGTAGCCTAGTTTGTTGAGAGAGTGGCAGTGCCAAGTCTCCTAGCTTAGGGAGTATGTAGCGAAGGTAGCGGTTACGTAGCGAATGCCATGTTCGATCTGGAATAGAATAATTGTTTTTTTGCTGAAAACTTACAAAACAAAACGTGGCCGTTTCCCAAAACAATGTTACCAACGCATTCCCAGAAAATAATGCTACGAATCTTTGCACTGATACCCATTCCACTCATCCAATGTATTAGATAAATTTAATCATGAACAATAATCCCACAGATTCGCATAATAAAATAGCGAGGGTTTATTTTTTTAATTTTTAGTTGGTTCGATTCCCAGGTGAGACAAGGAATTTTTAGAAAATCTTTGAATGCAATTATGTTTCTTTTTAAAAATAAAGGAATGTTTCTTTTCAGTTAAATGAGATAGCTAAAGGATTTAAGGTAGTTCCCCTCCAGGGCCCATAGATTCTTTCCACCCTGTATAACAATATACATATCGGAGTACGTTCATTATTTGTTAACTGCGGGCGTATCTAGGTAATGCCAGATGGAAATACAGCTCTGAAACACAGACCCAGGCCTAGGGCTTCTATTTACACAAGTCGCGAGACCGCTTTTACATGGATTCTATGACCTTCAGTTTGGTGTATCTACTTACGCGGGAAAATATGTGATGCCTTGGGCTTTGTTTTTTGTTTTGGAGCTATTTGTACACCTGGTGAACGAACACGAGGGCATTGTCGTGGTGTTTTAGTCGAAATCACACAAAATTATACGTCGTAGCAAGCACGCGAAACACAAACGCAACCGCCCGCGCCGCCGATCCGACTATGACTGAGGTAAGGGAACATAGTTGAACCTAACTTGAGCCATACACTTTCGAGATGGTAATGCCTCATATCCCTTTTTTTAGTTTTATCGAAGTATATGTGAGTCAACGACTATAATTATAAATTGTGTAAAAGGCTTAAAATTAAATTAAAAATGAAACACCCGCGGGCTAATCTGGAGTGGTACTCACGGCTTCCAGTGATCTGTGTGTATTGATCTTGCAGCTGCCTCCAGAGTAAATTCCCGTTGACTCGCAACGCCCGCGCGCCTGTCGACACCCAGGCAACTATTGCGTGGTCTTCTAGGGTCGAGTATTCGAGTCGGTTAGTCCTGTATAAGATGGATACATAATTTAATATCTAAAAGAATATGGGTTGAAATTTAAACGCCTATAATGGAAATAGGCTACTTGACTACTACTGGGAAATAATTCTAACGTATTGTCTGATAAAAATAATGCAGTGTTATTAATATTTCTTCAAGGTCGGTCGTATTAGTTACAAACTTTGATTAAAATAATGGCGCGCCAAAACGATAATCTCTGTCATGGCTCCCGTACTCTGAGCAATGACGTCACACCACACCTAACAAGATGAACTGATTGACACTGTTATCTGTGATAGTGTGACGTCACCAGCGATCCAACAAGCATCATATATTTAAAAATGTGTAATTTTAATCCCGTTTTTTTACTAAAATAGGCATATTTTAAATAAAAATCACCTGATTGCGCTTTGTTACGTTGTCACTGACTAGGATTAAAACAATTTGGAACTTATTTTTAATGTAGTCAAATAGCCTATTGCTGGTACCTTTTCTAGGAAGCCGACAAGAAATTTTGGTCAAAGAATGTTGTTAATATTGACAAGTTTAAAAAATACAAATGCCAATTGACTTAAGGGGTCTGCGGATGATGATGATGACGTTTGTATGGGCAAATCACCATCCGCAATCCAAAATGATTTGTAATTCGAGCATATTTCTACCATATCATGTTGTTTTTTGTATTCAATAGCATAATATCTAGGTCCCTGGTTATTTTTTCTTAATAATACACACTTATATTGAAATTTAAGCTAAAATATGTACAATACGAGGGACTTCTTCAGGGTGAGTGCGGTTCTAGCTACTCAAAGCAAAGCAAAGGGATGAAACGTTGGTGTTCTTCCAACACAAATAAGGTTCGTAGTTAACCCGCTTACATCCGTAATGAATATGTAACGTCATTTAAAATTCCCCAAACGACCATATCAATAAGTCATTTTTGTCAAATTTGACAGATTGCCGCCTTTGGTTGTGTACGACTCATTTGAGTAAACGTAACTTACCGTCGTAGTTTTGACGAAATCCCTGCTTTATGTTTTGCAGTTTTAAAGATAGCTTTTATCGCATCTGCTTTCTCACTCCCGCTACTAAGCTCTACTGTGTCTACTGTAGTATCAATATCTTTCCGATCTATTCTCTTCGCGTTGCTTTCTCCTGAGTTACTGTTGCCTACGTTAAACTCTTCTCTATTTGTTTGTTTTTTAGCGTAAATATCTTTTTTTACTGCGTTTCTCGCTTTCGGGTCCACATCTACTTTGTTAAATACTTCGCTTTCAGTTTGTTTCTTAGTGTTTCTCGCTTTTTTGTTATTTTCTTTTGTGTTACTTGATTCAGAGTCACTTTCTGCTGTGTAACGATTTTCTGGTCTAGCTCGTTCTTTTGCTTTTTCCGCTTTATTGTTAAATTCTGAGTCACTTTCAACAGTATTATGATTTATTGGAATCGTTCTTTTTTTCGCACTTTCCAGTTTTCTGCTATTTTCTTTTGTGTAACTCTCTTCAGACTCACTTTCTGCTCTCTTTCTGGTGAGAACTGTCTTGTTACTCACTTTATTCTTACTCTCTTTTGCTTTATTCTCTCCTGTGTTACTCTCTCTCATGTTATGTTCCTTTTCCTTCAGAATTTTTGTCTTCTCTTTCTTTCTAGGCATTTTATCATTATTCTCTTTATTTTCCGAACTAGAATCAGAGTCGCTATCAACAAACCTATTTTCTGTTCTTTTTCTTATCTTATACCTTTGAGTCTTGATCGAGGCAGCTTCGGTGAGACCAAGTTTTGAAGCAAAGTCTGTCAACGTTATCTGACTGTCTTGGCTTCTGCGTAGCATCCTATCGATTATAGGACACCATTCTATGTTTACGAGTGGGTTTATGCGAAAGAAAACGATTCGTTTATAGTCATCATCTGCATCAAATTTCAGGAGTTCTCTGTCTGAGTAATGCTTTTGTAAGAATATGCGGAGAAGTTCTATATCCCGCTCGTCTATTTCGAGTTCTTTATATGTTCCTATTTTTGAATTTTGTGTCTGGTGTATCTTATTTGGTCTTTGGAAGATAATCTCCGCTTCTTTAGAGCTCTGCGATTCTGAAATATCTTGGTTTAGTTTTTGTCTTTTGTAGCCAATTTCATGGAACTTGTGGTTGTTTTTTTCAAACTTTGAATTAGTGATACTGTTTATCTTTTTTGGGCTGTGATTATTTCTCATTTTAGATTTTAATATTACACTGTGATCCGTTTCAAAATCTGCATCAGAGAGAACTGTTTCTCTCTTTTTTGGGCTATTTTGTTTCCCACTTCTCGGTTGCAAATGTCTTGATATTTGATTCTCCGATAAGTCTTTTGACTTTAGTATCATAGAACTTTGTTTACTCGAATTAGTTTGTTCAACCTGTTTGCGTCTCAAACTCAGACTTCTTTTAGGAGAATCCGGTAAGATTCTTGATGATACTGATGATTTTTTAGGTGATTCCAATATTTCTTTATATTTCTGATTTCTCAAGTCAGTTCTTGATGTCTCTGATATCTTTTTCGGTGATTTTATCAATATTTCTTTAGATAATTGTTTTTTTAGATCCGTTCTTGATTCCTCTGAAGATTTGCTTTCAGAGCTCAACAGCCGTATCATTTGTAATTGATGATTCTTAGAAGTTTTACGTCGTTTCGCTGCATGAACGGTAGCAACGGTGGTGACTCTTTGAATTGGTTCTTCAGAACTTGTTGTGTCTCTTGTGCTCTTACAGGGTTGAACATCTCTATTTTGTAGGGTGGTTTGTTTCGGCTCTATCAGAGTGACATTGTTGTCAGAGTTTTCTCGGTCAGAAGGAGGAATTTTTCTGGAAAAATATACAATTTATTAAGAGAGTAAGTACAGTGGAATTTTCTTTGCACAGATCAGCATCGTTTTCACCATTTTTCAATCTCAAAATAATAGGGATAGTGCATAACATTTCATTTGACCTACCTAAAGGCCCTTTTCACAGCGACCTTGTCATGACTGTATGCATGTAAGTCAAAAGGGTCACAAATTTATAAAATATAATGTACCCTGTTCTGAAATAAACGCTGTAGACGATCGAATAAATCCACACTTGATTTTTGACGACAGACGAAACTGGGATGCAGGCAGGAAATTGCAATCCAAATTTAATTACAATTTTATTTTTTACAGAGCCACGTCTTGTGGGCTTCTTCCAAGGTTGTCAAAAATAGTTATTTGAAAGTTCTGTGTCCACCCACAACATCATCTTATTTATGTACACTAATATTATAGAGATTAAAAGATTTGTATTTCTGTATGTAACAAATAAACTTAAAAACTACTGGACTGAAGTCAAAAATTGTTTTGCCATTATAAAGCTACATTATCACTGAGTAACATAGGCTATGGAATATACCCGAGCGAAGCCGGGGCCCACCGCTAGTTTTAAATAAAACAAAACCAACAGATGGCATTACTTGTACAAATAACTCACAATAAATGTTATACAGTACAAGCAAATTAGGATTCTAATCAGGTACAATTACAGGTTAGGTAAATAAAATTTTAGGCTACATTAATTATGTACATAAAATAAGTTATTATTATTTTTATTATTAGCATTCTTATTATATTAAAGAAAAGAGTATTATTACAACTGTTGACCATTTGTGGATGTAATCAAATGATAAGAAAGCTTTAAGATACTATAAATGAATCTTTGTGTGCATGTGCAGGGAATCTGTCGCAAAATCTGCATGGAAATTCTAGGACCTGCGACAAGCGAGGTCAACGTTGTTAAACAACTTTAAGTTGTTATAATTATAAATGAAATTCACTGTACATGAGAGGTTGTGATGGAGATGTAAGGCTTATAAAGTTCTGTCTTATTAACTCCTACACTCCTTTGAAGCCAGATCAGGGCTCGGTTTTACGACTACGGTAGACTCGCGTTCAGGGACTATTATAGTCGTAAAACCCACCCATAATTTGGGTCTAAGCGAGTGTAAGGGTACGCAGAACCTTTACCGAAACATGTTTCCACAAAAGTGAGAAATTAAATTCTCAAACCATAAATAAAATTCGGTTTTATGAATAACTTACTTGAAAGGCAACCTAGGCCCGAGCCGGGCTTTCGAAGGTAGCCACATCTGAAAGCGCCTCAGCTCGCCGCGGACGGTCCCCGAGCGGAGCTGCTCGAGCCTCCCGCGTCTGGCGACTGCGAACTTGCTTCCTGGTGGCAAGCTCTGCCATCGTCCTCTGATAAATACCAACAAAGCCGGAGTATCACGTCTGTACGGCGGCATCGCGGGAAAACAATGCTACATACATTCACTCACTTCCCCCAAGTAAATAAACATGCAATGCATGTCTTAAAATGGGACCTTTTTTAGTGCTAGCACTGCAGCAGATTCTAGCGATGTAGATAGAAATCACGAAACGATGTTTTTGTTTTGCTGCGATTTCAATAAAATCTTCGGCCTTTTCCGTTGTCGTGTCGTCGCGTCGGCTTGTTTTTTTTTGTTTTGGACTTTTTTTGGAGGGAGCGCGGAGCGGAGCAGAACGCGAAGCGTATTAATAAAAACTTCAACTGCTTCAAGTTTCAACTTCAACCAGTGTGACCAGATTAAATTTTACGAATATACCGAGGCACCTCAAAAAAATACTGAAATATACCGACTTACATAGGACAGATATACCAATAAAAATACTGATTTTCTAGGTACTTTATTGAAGTTTTTTCAGATACAACAGCAAAGTATAAAGTTTGTAAATAGATATTTTCACGAAAGGAAGGTACGACTAGGTACTTCGTTAAAATGTTATTTTAACTCTGTGCATGCTATTGAATACGAAGAATTGATAAAATAAGAAACCTTTATTCCACGAGGCCTACCCTTAACACTTCATCTCAATCTATCTACCAACACCTTTTGGTGTTCCGTAACCGAAGTCGGAAGCGGAGTCGTAACCCCGCTGCCGACTCCGGATCCGGTTCCAATTCCGACTCCGACAAACCAAATTCTTAAACTTCGACTCCGACTTCGGTTCCGTTAAGCCAGCTCCATAACATCCCTAGTATAAATCAAATCCGGGAAAGTCCCTGATGTTCGCGTTCCGGGGAATTCCGCAAACATTGTCGCAAATACGATCACTCACTACGGTGTTGCCATAACTTCAACCAAAATATACCCAAAAATACTGACTGCCAGCAATATACCTGAAAATATACTGATGTTCGAAAAAATCGATGGAATATACTGAAAAAGTATTAAAATACTGAATCTGGTCACACTGACTTCAACTTCTTTATGGCGCCGCTTGCTTTTCGCCACGACTCACTCCGTCAGTGTTTGTCTTAGGCCAAGGCCACGACCGACGTTGGGCGATGCGTCTTGCAGCCTTAGAGTATAGGTATACTCTAAGCTTGCAGCGGGTCCTGCGTCTTGCGTCTGGCGCTATGCCACGATCCGCCACGCGACGACGCGAGACGGGGCGGGGCGGCGGCGGCGCGGCCCACGTAGTATTAAATTCTCTTTGGGCGCGGCGGCGGCGCGGCGGTGGCGGCGACCACAGAACAGAAATTTCGCAAGTCGAAGACCATTGAAGAAAGAGTCCCCCATTCCCCCATCAAGGAAGGGCCCCATGCACTTGTTGTAAAGAAATGAGAGGTTTTCGTTTTACATTTTTAAAAAGAAAAAAATTAGTTCCATGTATCTCGATAGATGGCAGGGCTTCAACTGGGTTCCTACTTAGAGGAACAAGGCACTATGGTATGTTAATGTCACATGAAAGAAAACGTCAAAATGATAATCGGTCGATCGCTTAAAAGAACAAGGTACTAGAGGACTACCTCTAGTACCTTCTACCGGTGTGAATGAGATGGGTATATGCACTAGCATATACCCATCTCATTCACACCAGAGAGAGATAAAAATATGCTTGTAGCATGAGAAGAAATCAGATAGAATGAATGTTTCTCTGTCACAACCATCGTGCCAGTTTTTTCATTGTTTATGTCTAAACAAACAATGAAAAAACTGGCAAACAAACTTGATTTTTCAAATGCTGCAAATAAACAAAGAAATGTCACTATGAAAGTGACAAGACAGTGAAGCAAACCCTTGAATTTTTATGGATCATTCGTTCTTGCCCTCGCGCCTCGGCTTTGCTTGAGCAGGAAATTTTCTTGAAGAAAGCTATAGGTATTTATTTTACTAAATCCATTCATCTCACAAGGCTCAATCTCACACGCTAGTTAAGCGTCCAGAGCTTTACACGCTGCGCTGCTGGTGGTCTTGTCTGAGAGTCATAATACTAGGCTCACGCACCATCCTTCACTATGCTTGTACCTAACAACAAAGCAAAGCAACATTTGGTTGTGCCTTTCAGAGAGTAAATAAAACAAACAAATACGTGCATTTTTTTTAATAGAGAAGTACTTTTAAAAGAAGGTTTATTCATAGGTACATTATAGGTATTAGTTTTCACTGCCTAAATTACTAATACCTTAGTCCTACAAGGGCATTATTTATTTGACATCAGAAATAAATATAAACAAATACATTTCTTGTTTTTTATTTCTTCGTTGCCTATAATTACAGCTGAATATCAATTATTGTCCTTTTCCCGTTGGAGTATTCAAGCCTGTTGTTAAGCGTTCCAAGAAAGCTTATTTCGATGACTTGACCTCGGTATCCACCCTTGTTTTTATTACTGTATGGCCTGCAACAAAATAGCAAATATTTTACATGCAGATCACAGGAAGCTATAATGCCTGAGTGATACAAGTCATTTTTCAGATGCAGTAGGTGTGCTTGGTTAACCACTAATTTGAGAAGCTCTAAAACGTTAAATCAAATCCTGACATTATGTTAATGTGCAGTGGCTTACAGCAGCGCAAACACAAAGTACTTTTTATCCCACTAATATTATAATGGTGAAGGTTTGGATTGATGGATGGATGTACGTTACTCTCTACTCATATGAATAGATCTGTATGAAATTTGGCATAGCGATAGATTATAGTCCGGAATAACACATAGGCTGCTTTTTATCCTTTTACTTTTTTTAAATAAAGACACTAATAACTAAATAGACTTCTCTTTGAAATGAAGTAGATACTTAACTCAATTCTTACCTTTGTTAGAGCAGATAATTCATTTCAGCGAAAAAACGAATGGACGATTCTTCATATAGCAGAATACGTGAAATTGTCAATACTTTGTTAAAATTGGTTTTGCGACCTATTTTTGGGCGAAGAAATTCTTCCTGTAGATTTGTGTTCTTTTATAACCACTTCTTTGCGATATTCCCAAGAGCTCGGCTGTTTTGTTGACACACGCTACCAATATTCACCTTTAAGCCAATTCTTGTACGTCTGCTTGTACACATTCATTACCATCAGTTTTTCATAGGCCAGGTCAGAGTCAGGCTCTTTATCATATCAGCACAAAAACAACCAGTTATTAACAATAACTCGAACACAGCAAGATAACTTTATCGGGTAGAATATAACTTCACCAACAGCAAAAACCGGCGGCGCGGCGGCGGCGCAGCCAGAGAAAGAACATTCGATTCCAGAACTGACGAAGGACGGGAAACCACTAAAAACTTGAAGAAAATCTTGAATTTATTTTGGTTTCTCAAAAATAGGAAACGAATGTAGTGTTGCCACAGTCAAAATTAAAAAACTCCAAACCGAACCTAAATTTTGTCCGAAATATATGACTAAAAGATGTTTCGTAAAATATCCGGAAAACTGCAAAATGATATATTGCAAGCTGAAAATAGGAACAGTAATCACCCTTAAAACTAATATCACTAGGCATAAATAACGTATAAAATGTATAGTGTGTTTGTGACGCCTTCATTTATTTATATAATAAAGGTTTACCAACAACATACCTACCTACATATTTTTTCATTTACTTAGGTATTAAAAACTGAAATAGGTCCTTTTCTGATATGCAAGTTACTTACCTACTTACAGGGAAACACGACATTTTTAGGTATAACCTTCACAGATCTATTCGATTCTTTTTTCAAAACTTTATAAAAACAACAAATCATTCACGCCTTGAGACGAAACTCGAGTGCCGTCGCGCCGGCTCGGGTTACTGACCTTGCGCAGCTGTTTGGGACGACATGTTGTACTAAAATGGCGGAGATTTTTTGTGATTGTGTGACTCGTTATTCAGTAATAATACATCTCATCTCATCTCATTCTCGTCATCGTCATTCAAAAATACATCTGATTAAAAGAGTTCTTCATTTGAACAAAATAAAGCTCAAAACCAAAATATTTTTAATTGGGACTTATGTCCCCGTTTTTAACGATTTTTACGTACCATAACCGACGGGGACGGGACTTAATTATGTCCCCGTCATCGGTTTGATGTTAGAAGGTGAACCGATCACAAAATCTGCCAGTTTTAGCATTAAAAAAATGCGTAAATGGTAACACTCAGAAAAAGTTTGTTTTCCCTTCATTTGACATAGACATACCCTAATCGCCAGTTGACACACTGCCATCTATCGAGATATTTAGAACTAGCTTTTTTTTTTTTAATACGAAACGAAAACCCCTCATTGTCAATGTCAGTCAATCAATCAGTGTTGCCAGATGGAATCGGAAAAAAGCAGTAGAAATTTTGTTAAAAAAGCAGTAGATTGGGAAAAAAAGCAGGTAGATTTTAATATGTTATAAATTAGTACCTATGTATTGTGTTTTGCGAGTATTTTCATGCAAAAAAAAACTTACAACAAAGCTACTAACCCGTTTTTTTGAAATTTAGGAAGCGTTTTCTTTGCCCACATTCCTAAACTGTGTAGCTTTGTGGAAAGCGAGGCCAGGCGGCCTGTCGACTGTGCTTTGCTCAGTTCTTTTCAGTCTGATTGAACTTTGATTTGTGGTTTTGGACATATATTATTTAGTGCATAGTAGAGTAATAACTGGATAAACAGTCTCACTCAGTTTGCATTTTGCAAAAGTTTATCGAATGAACGGACCGACCAATCAATCGAAAACAATGAACAGACATACCAAGACCGACAAAAAGAAAGTGAAAGCTGGAAGGAAGAAACGAAGGAACATGGAACTCTTCAGTTTCATTCATCTGTTTCAGTTTTGTGAAGTTTGTGTCATTGACACAAAGACATGGAGTCACTTGCTATTGATGCTCGGAAAAAGCAGGTAGATTTCACAAAATTTGAGCAAAAAATCAGTAGATCAGTAGACGGTTCAAAAAGCAGGTAGATCTACTGCTAAATCAGTAGATCTGGCAACACTGCAATCAATGTCAGAGAAGGAATCGTGTTGTCGTGCGTGCCAAAAAGTCAGTGCTGCCAGATTTACTGATTTAGCAGTAGATCTACCTGCTTTTTGAACCGTCTACTGATCTACTGCTTTTGTCCTCAAATTTTGTGAAATCTACCTGCTTTTTCCGAGCATCAATAGCAAGTGACTCCATGTCTTTATTTTAGCTCACGTGATAAGTTACTAATGACACAAACTTCACAAAACTGAAACAGATGAATGAAACTGAAGAGTTCCGTGTTCCTTCGTTTCTTCCTTCCAGCTTTCACTTTCTTTCTGTCTGTCTTGGTATGTCTGTTCATTGTTTTCGATTGATTGGTCGGTCCGTTCGTTCGTTCGATAAACTTTTGCAAAATGCAAACTGAGTGAGACTGTTTATCCAGTTATTACTCTACTATGCACTAAATAATATATGTCCAAAACCACAAATCAAAGTTCTATCACACTGAAAAGAACTGAGCAAAGCACAGCCGACAGGCCGCCTGGCCTCGCTTTCCACAAAGCTAAACAGTTTAGGAATGTGGGCAAAGAAAACACTTCCTAAATTAAAAAAAAACGGGTTAGTAGCTTTGTTGTATGTTTTTTTTGCATGAAAATACTCGCAAAACACAATACATAGGTACTAATTTATAACTTATTAAAATCTACCTGCTTTTTTTCCCAATCTACTGCTTTTTTAACAAAATTTCTACTGCTTTTCTCAGATTCCATCTGGCAACACTGCAAAGAGTATGCAATATCTACGGTGCGTGCGGTTTGCCGTGCCTGTGCCTTTAACTTTTTTGGTATTTTGCGAAAATTTTGCGCGGTTGTGTATTAACAGTGATTCCGAATTGCGGTCCAGTCCATTATTTCGTAAGTCTTTCATAGCGACATTTCTGGTGCTCGGAAGTTTCTCGAAACCACCGGATGTTGCCAGGGACGATGTTGCAATATTTTTATCATCTTCCCGTTTTGTTCAAGGGTTCCTGTTAGAATGGATGAAATTGAAATTTTCGCGGAGGAGCCCACAATGCCGTCCGCCAGCATTTTAAGCTACGTCTTCTACCCAATAACATTTAGTAAGTAATAGGTAGTAAGTTTGACCTCGATGAATGCTCTTACTAAACACAGTGGATTACAAAAGGGGCAGTAGGTAACATAAAAAATTAAGCCAAGTGCGAGTCGGACTCACGCACGAAGGGTTCCGTACCACTGACTATAAAAACGGCAAAAAATTACGTTTGTTGTATGTGAGCCCCCATTAAATATTAATTTTATGCAGTTTTTTTAGTATTTGTTGTTATAGCGGCAACAGAAATACATCATCTGTGAAATTTCAACTTTCTAGCTATCACGGTTCATGAGATACAGCTTTGTGACAGACGGACAGCGGAGTCTTAGTAATAGGGTCCCGTTTTACCCTTTGGGAACGGAACACAAAAAACTACTTATCTTATAATATCCAGCAACTCTCCTCTCATTTGATGATGATTCTTTGTTAATTGCAATATGGTTTAGTTAGACATAATTCTGCCAGTGTCAAGTTATGGAAAATATTTGAAATGAGTTATCATATTGTTATGTCCAATAAAACACCATATTTCGGTAAATAATGTGTATTGAGGTGTGTAGCAATTCCTAACTAAATTATACTATGAAGCCAGAACTACCCTCACTTAGTCAACCTTTTCGTAGAAATAAGGCAGACAAGTAGGTACCTGCATGTTTTATACACAACACATATTGTGAAATGAAATAAGTTCCCGAAAATTCTCGGTTTCGGCGGGACTCGAACCCGCGCCCCACCCTCAGTACGAGTGTGCTCTAACCAACTAAGCCACGAAACCCTAGTCGGTTCAATCGAAAATCTTTGGGACCTCTTACGGACTATAGCGCCGGTGGCTCCACCTACAGGGGTAATATTACAGTTTAACCAAACCTGCTCAACGACCAAACTTGTTTCGAAACTTGTTTTTGAGTTTTACCAAACTTGTTTTGAACGGAATATCTGTATCTTCCAGCCCTACAGTTCCTAGCAGCATATGGCTGGTACGTAGTTGGAGCCGGGGCTGCGGCGGCCTACGCGGCCCACAAGCTGAGGCCTATCTACGTCAAGTGGAGGGAGGCCAGAGAAGACGCTGAGTATCATAAAGGTAAGTCTGATTGCCATAGCCGAGGGGTGCCAGCTTAGAATTTGCACCACATTTGGTATTGATTAGTACTAAATAAGTAGTATCCTACTAATATTATAAATGTCAAAGTTTGGATGGATGGATGGATAGATAGATGGATGGATGTTTGTTACTCAATCACGCCAGAACGGCTGAACGGATCTGGATGAAATTTGGCACAGAGATAGATTATAGTCTGGAATAGAACATAGGCTACTTTTTATCCCGGAATTCCCACGGGAACGGGAACTACGCGGGTGAAACCGCGAGGCGCTGCTAGTACTAAATAAAAATAAAATGAATAAATAATGCTGGACAATTCACACAGCATTATCTAGCCCCAAGCTAAGCAGAGCTTGTGTTATGGGTACTAGATAACTGATATACATAATACATACAATACATAGATAGATATTTTTTACTAAACATAGAAACCGACCAGAAAACCCGTATCAAAATGTCTGCAGATCGTACACACATTAGTCCCGAGGCGGGAATCGAACCCGCAACCTCCTGCGTCAGACCTTCGCCCACCGCGCCACAGAGATTGTCAATCCTGCATTATTAATTTATTTATTATTATTTATTCCAGACCCTGACAAGGCTTTAGCTCGCATGGAGGCGATCCAACGCGCAAGAGAGAGACAACAAGAGATGCTGCTCCAGGCTTCACAGCGGGCAGCGGAGCAGCAGAAACAGGTTAGCTGTATTTTTTTGTTTTTTAATCGTTATCATCGACACGACAACCACTGACGTAGACTTTTTCTTAAGTGAGGACCGCGACTCGTCAAACGTAGTGTAGGACGGCCTCCGGTCGGGTGGGATGTCGATCTGGGAAGGACTGCAGATAAAGATGGCATGCAAAAATATGTTTGAGAGAGAATGACGTGCAATAACTTATTATTTAGGTACCTACTAAAGTTTATCATTGAAAAAAACGTCAATCTCACTAATCTCACTAATATTATAAACGTGAAAGTTTAGATGGATGGATGGATAGATAGATGGATGGATGTTTGTTCCTTTATCACGCCAGAACGGCAAAACGGATCTGGATGAAATTTGGCACAGAGATAGATTATAGTCTGGAATAGGACATAGGCTACTTTTTATCCCGGAATTCCCACGGGAACGGGAACTACGCGGGTGAAACCGCGAGGCGCTGCTAGTTATTACGTTTATAATATTAGTGAGATTAGCACTCTAGTCGCCTGAAACACAGGATTACCTAGATCAGGCAAAATGTTAGTTACCTATATTTATTTTTAGTGCACTTATGTCTTGTCTTATTACGTGAGTTTCTTTGAATTTTTCTTATTAATATTATTTATTACTAGCAGCGCCTCGCGGTTTCACCCGCGTAGTTCCCGTTCCCGTAGGAATTTCGGGACAAAAAGTAGCCTATGTCCTATTCCAGACTATAATCTATTTCTGTGCCAAATTTCATCCAGATCCGTTTTGCCGTTCTGGCGTGATAAAGGAACAAACATCCATCCATCTATCCATCCATCTAAACTTTCACGTTTATAATATTAGTGAGATTATTACAGTAATTCTTGGATTCTTTATTGTACACACAAGAAATATCTCACTAATCTCACTAATATTATAAACGTGAAAGTTTAGATGGATGGATGGATAGATGGATGGATGTTTGTTCCTTTATCACGCCAGAACGGCTGAACGGATCTGAATGAAATTTGGCACAGAGATAGATTATAGTCTGGAATAGGACATAGGCTACTTTTTATCCCGAAATTCCTACGGGAACGGGAACTACGCGGTTGAAACCGCGAGGCGCTGCTAGTAATACATAAAGTTAGCAATTAATGGCTATGTACAAAGGCGAGCTTAACCCTAAAAGAGTTTTCTTACAGCAAACCTGAGGGTATAATGAGAAATTGTGCAATGCGTGTGGATAGATTTTAATTAGTAATTATTCCTAAACGTTATATTATAATGCATGTACCCTATTGGAGGGTCGATTCTTTCGCCGTGCACCGTCACCTTCACTACCAATATCTTATTAACACTTTCATGGCCCGGGCGCACGTGTCCTCGTGTGCATCACCGCTGGATGATCTGGCAGTGAATGCGTTAATAACGGATGTCTCTATATGTAAAATAGTTATAAATTACCTAAATTATTAATCCACAGCGCGAAGAAAAGAAACGTGAGGAGAACGCTGAGCGACTCCGGAAGTACGGGAGCGCGGCCGGCGGGCACCGGCTGGGCGTCGGCGACGAAGGTGGTAAGAAAGATTATACGCCACTACATATATCTTATGTATAACGGAGTAGGTTCATTATTCGGTAACTGCGGGCGTGTATCGGTAATGCCAGATGGAAATGCAGCTCTGAAACACAGACCCAGGCCTAGGGCTTCTATCTACACGAATCGCGAGACCGCTTTTACATGGATTCTATGACCTTCTTGTAGCAACCAAAAAGGGGGGAATAGTTTTTTAAACGGGGGATACCTACATTAAAAAAAAGGTTTTTCTTTCAAATAAAAGGTATCGATTTGTACTTCTGAAAACAGATGGCGAAATTTCAGTGGATTTCTTGATTTTTAATTATGTTGAAAAAAGTTGAAATATTTACCACTAAAGTTCGATCGCGATGCACATGGAGTTTCGTACATTGACCTGTTACTACCTATCTCTGTCACTCCCGCGTAAATATAATCCGTCACGCTCGCACGAATGCAAAGACCAGGATTGTGAACCTTTTGTCAAAGATGAAATAGTGTTACTTCTGTTCCTTGAGTTTTTTGTTTGAGCCTTGGGTCACGACAAAGACCCACCCACGGTTTGCTTGACATATTTAATAATTTTTATTAAAATCAAATCAAAATCAAATCAAAGGCGTTTATTTGTAACTAAAACTTATACTTATACTTTTGCTTAAATCATATACAGTAACTTACTTTAACTAACTTAGTAACTTAATTTAACTAACTTAGTAACTTAATTTAACAAAAAACGACTACATGAAATTATACAATATTAATAAATCTAGTTTTAGCTACAAAATGGTCCCAACTCAGCTTATGCAGGTGTTAAGAAAAAACCTAACCTATTAACGAACGAACGACATTCCATCTTGGGATGCATTAGTGATCGCTCAGTTTTCGGACACAGTCACAAGGTCAGTTATAATATCTTAGTTCGTTAGTTTTTGCTATCTTGTTTTCATTGTATAGTGGTTTGTTAACTTCAGTAACTGCGATACAGAGAAATCGGATTCTGATTTATGAATCATAATTTTTTTATTTCTACCAAATAAGTTAATAATAAAATTATAACTCGATTTTTATACGTAACTGTATTTAATAAGCCAGTAAATACTTTTTTCTCTTTCGAGTATTTCTTATGAACCATGCCGGTAATGCAAAATTGTTTGAGACCACTGTCAGTAGGCAAAGAGGTCATTGTACGAAATTCCATCTGCTTTGCGTCCGGACTTTACCTCCCAATCTCCCTAGTTTGCAGAGCGATCCATGTAAACGGTACCTACTATTTTTCAGTTTCAATTAATTAGCAAAGTCTAACCGGTGGGTACATCTCACTAATATTATAAACGTGAAAGTTTAGATGGATGGATGGATAGATAGATGGATGGATGTTTGTTCCTTTATCACGCCAGAACGGCTGAACGGATCTGAATGAAATTTGGCACAGAGATAGATTATAGTCTGGAATAGAACATAGGCTACTTTTTATCCCGGATTTCCCACGGGAACGGGAACTACGCGGGTGAAACCGCAAGGCGCTGCTAGTATTTGTATAATTGGCCAATGTACGAAACCCTCGGCGCGCGAGTTGCACTCGCACTTGATGGATCTTGCTTTTTATCGGTAACAACTGTCCTTTCTTCCACAGATTATCTGCCCCTGTCCGGGGGAGCCTCCACGTCTTCTTACCGCCCCCCTAAGAAGTCCAAGTGCGGGGGTGGGGGCTGCGGACGGTAGACCATTTCACTAGGAAGAATACATCACCTATTACTAAAGCATCAACATAACTAGGCAGTAACATATATCTAAGGCTGGTTTAAGTGTCTCGGTGATCAGCGGCGCTGACAGCTCGGGGTGCAGCTGGTCAGCGCTGACCGTCAGTGCTTGTCATTTTAATATCGTGCTGATGGCCGTGGAGAACAGATGCAAATTTCAAAATAAATAAAATAAGAAATAATGCTTGACTATTCACACAGCATTATATAGCCCCAAGCTAAGCAGAGCTTGTGTTATGGGACTAGATAACCGATATGTATAATATTATAAAGTACACAGGTAGATATTTTTTATTATACATAGAAAACAACTAGAATACCCGGAACAAATACCTGCAGATCGTACAAATATTTCCCAAGGCGGGAATCGAACCCGCAACCTCCTGCGTCGCAGGTGAACCTTCGCCCACCGTGCCACCGAGGTGTTTAACCTTGTCAGCGCGTGTGGTCAGCGCGACTCTAAAACGCTCACTGAAGATTGAGGCGCGTGGCTCACGACCGTCGCTGACGGCTCAGCGACGCTGACGCGCACGCAGTGCGTACCGCCGCACAGTGGATCGAAAAAGCCCCTTCCATAGACATAGAACATTTTTTTGTAAACATACTTTTTCTTGTTGGAAATCAACACAAAATCTTTTTAAGAGCCCAAAATATATGATATTTAGACAACTATCGTGATTTTGATGTTGTTAAAATCTTTTGAACTAAAATATGTATGGAGAAACCCATGAAAATCTTTATTTTTCGGCTCTCGTGCGAGTGCCCGTTATTTCGCCTGGTATGAATAATGTCCTTATTTTTTACTATCTTTTGACGTAGGTACAGCACACAAAGGGCACTCGATGGACTTCAGGTGAAAAAAAAATAATATATTTTTTAGTGAATATCTTGAATTTGGCCGAAAAACAAAGATTTTCATGGGTTTCTCCATACATATTTTAGTTAGAAAAATGTTTACAACGTCAAAATCACGATAGTTGTCTAAATATAATATATAATATTTTGGGCTCTTACAAAGGTTTTGTGTTGGTTTCCAATAAGAAAAAGTATGTTTACAAAAAAAAAGTTCTATGTCTATGGGCTTTTTCGATCCACTGTGCGCCGCAAACCGCTGACCGCGCTGACGCCCGTCAGCGTTATTAAACAACGCTTGTATAGCAACCATACTTATTAACCTCTCAGCGCCGATGGTCAGTGTGACACTCAAACCAGCCTAAAGCTTGATTAACCTTTTAGTTAACTATTGAGAGTCAATGCATTAAAGTAACAAGCAGTCGCGAAATGTTAGTTTTAGTTCGATAGAAAAATAAATTTAAAAATTCAACTTAAAATATTCAGTTTTTTTATCTATTGTTTTATAACCATGTGTACACCAATAGTAGCCGAAATGTTATTATGTCCTACGACTGTGAACGTGAATTAAAAAGTATCAACTGTCATCAGCAACATCGGTGCATTTGTTTTCGTACCAACAGCAAAATGACGTCATATTGCTCTGTGCAATATGGCGTCCACTGCGTCCAGCGTTTTCGTCAAATTACGCGCGATACTTGAAAATTTAAATTTTTAATGTATTTTTATTGCTATTTAATTTTATTTATAATTAAATATAATTAATTATTAAATTTAAAAATTCAACTTAAAATATTCAGTTTTTTTATCTATTGTTTTATAACCATGTGTACACCAATAGTAGCCGAAATGTTATTATGTCCTACGACTGTGAACGTGAATTAAAAAGTATCAACTGTCATCAGCAACATCGGTGCATTTGTTTTCGTACCAACAGCAAAATGACGTCATATTGCTCTGTGCAATATGGCGTCCACTGCGTCCAGCGTTTTCGTCAAATTACGCGCGATACTTGAAAATTTAAATTTTTAATGTATTTTTATTGCTATTATCGATTGAATATTATAATATAATAATAGTTATTTGTTATACAAGAGTGCAAAGTCGTTTTTTAACCGCGTGCTCAATTTTGATGACCGAGCAAGCGAAGGATTCTAAAATTAGAATCCTGAGCGTTAGCGAGGGAATCAAAAGAGCACGAGGTAAAAAATCTTTGCACTCGAGTGCAACACGTAACTTTTCATCCCACCTCAGCGAGGAAAGAGTATTTTTGCTCTTCGATATCTGAGTGCAAAAGCTGTTTTCATCCGCTAGAGGATAAAGTAAATTGAATTTAGAACATCGTGCACGATGTTCTAATATCGAAGAGCAAAAATGCTCTTTCCAAGATGGGTGGATGAAAAAAATATTATAACTTTTTGGTTCATTAGCATTATAGAATCTAATTTTATTTTCAAGAGGGTACATATTTTTTATTTTATTTTCCAATGTGTTATAGTAATTAATTTAGTATAATAAATTGTACTTATCGTACTTTAGGTACTCATTATCAGATAAATTTCAATATATAATAATAAATAAAAATACAATGTAATAAATAAAACTTAGTAAAACACTAAAATGTCGTTTCTTTTTGATCGACTTCAAGAAAGAGAAGTCGAAGAGAAGAAAAGAGTCGAATATAGAAAATATTCGACTATATGTTTTTACGGTTCCGTACCCAAAGGGTAAAAACGGAACCCTATTACTAAGACTTCGCTGTCCGTCTGTCACGCTGTACCAGGCTGTATCTGATGAACCGTGATAGTTAGACAGTTGAAATTTTCACAGATGATGTATTTCTGTTGCTTCTATAGATAAATACTAAAAAACAATAAAATAAGGTTTTTATTTATTATAGTACTCTGGGTAATTTCTAAGAAATTAATAAATCCCAAAAATTTACGATCTCGACGGGATTCGAACCCGCACCTTCCCCTTCAGCGCAGGGTTGCTCTTTTTCCAACTAAGCTACGTGATCTTATCTAGTCGACCCGTAAATCTTTGGGAGTTCTTTCGGCACTTACGCCGTCAGCGCCACCTACAGAGGAAACAATGAAGTTATCCAATTCTGCTCAAAGACCAAATTTACATTTAGTTCTTTGACGAGAGGTTTTGCCGTTGCTTGATTCTAAGGTTTTTATTTATTATAGTACTCTGGGTAATTTCTAAGAAATTAATAAATCCCAAAAATTTACGATCTCGACGGGATTCGAACCCGCACCTTCCCCTTCAGCGCAGGGTTGCTCTTTTTCCAACTAAGCTACGTGATCTTATCTAGTCGACCCGTAAATCTTTGGGAGTTCTTTCGGCACTTACGCCGTCAGCGCCACCTACAGAGGAAACAATGAAGTTATCCAATTCTGCTCAAAGACCAAATTTACATTTAGTTCTTTGACGAGAGGTTTTGCCGTTGCTTGATTCTAAGGTTTTTATTTATTATAGTACTCTGGGTAATTTCTAAGAAATTAATAAATCCCAAAAATTTACGATCTCGACGGGATTCGAACCCGCACCTTCCCCTTCAGCGCAGGGTTGCTCTTTTTCCAACTAAGCTACGTGATCTTATCTAGTCGACCCGTAAATCTTTGGGACTTCTTTCGGCACTTACGCCGTCAGCGCCACCTACAGAGGAAACAATGAAGTAATGATGGCTCTCATACAACAATCATGATTTTTTGCCGTTTTTGCAGATAATGGTATGGAACCCTTCGTGCGCGAGTCCGACTCGCACTTAGCCGGTTTTTTTTATGCATGTTTATCGATTTCTCCGTTAGAGAAGTTAGTACGGAAAGTGAGGTGCGGGTTCGAATCCTGCCGAAATCGAAATTTTTGTAAGACAAAAAAAATTCGTAGAAGATTTCCCCAGTGCGAATAAAAAAAAAGCAAAAAAGCTAAGAATTTATGTGTGTCGTAAAACGCATCTAAAACAACGACCCCGCCACTCGTAAATTTTTTTGCGCTTTATTTTTGTCATGACAATTATTTATTACCCAGCAACTCGCCTAAGTAGGTAGGTACCTAGATATTATAACTGTTGTCGGTATTGGAAAGCTATCCGATTACCCGTGACTGCGGTTGGCTTTGCATTACCCCAATAGGCTGGCTGGGTACCTCGCCTACTTTACGGGTCGAGATTATACACGAGCGACAAAAAGTTGTGAGTTGTTGAATCGGTGAGTCACGGATTCGGGTGCAGTGCGTAAGCGCTCTTGTCAAGCAATCTACGGACCGGGACGTTACGGGGCATAATGTACCTACCATTCGCAGCGAACATGAAATGTCAAAAAACTGACTCGTTGCTCGTTGCGAGGGCCTTCTTCCCCGTACTGTCTGCACGAACGTGAGCTGTGTAACACGACATTACGTTATTAACTTATACCTTACGTTATTATTTATTTTCATTTATAAATGTCCTTGTTGCCATAAAATATCTTGGATTATAAATCGGAGTTTACATAGATAGCAATTAGTTCGTCCGTTTTTGTACGAGGAGACAAGGCACTCGCAACGACCAACGAGACGGATTTTAGCACACGGCATAATGTTTCATGCTCGCTGCGAATGTTAGGTAGTAGATACCTAGGTACATTAGGTACGCTCCTTATCGTAACCCCAGTCAACACCCGGCTTTAGGCAACTAAAAGTTGCCCGTTCGTTCGCTTCTCATCCACAGCCACTCAACTCGTTACGTCATAGCATAGTAGCCACGACCCATTGCAAACAAAACAATTTAACGCCGTTTAGTAACTTTTTAAAACGTGCCGTAGTTACGTTCCTACTCGGTTCAATGTGCTACGGTGTGCCTTTTCACGACGCCCTCATTGGCGCAGTGAACGACGATCTGTGCAGGCTGCGGGTACGATTCTCGCTACGAGATAAGTCCTTTTTATCAACTTCAAGAGGAGGTTCTATGTTCGGCTGTATGTATTATACATATTATATAATTAATATTATTTATTTAATACATATTAATATTTTAATGTATATTCTATTGTGGACACTCACGGTGGGGCTGGTCCACCAGTTTAAAGTCCACCAGCGAGCTATGGAGAGAGCTATGCTCGGAGTTTCTCTGAAGGATAGGATTCGCAACGAGTACATCCGACAGAGAACCAAGGTTATCGACATAGCTCAAAGGATTAGCAAGCTGAAGTGGCAGTGGGCTGGCCATATCTCGCGAAGAACAGACAACCGCTGGGGTAATTTTCTACGAAAATTTAATAATAACCCAAAAATTCTCGATTTCGGCAGGATTCGAACCCGCGCCTCACCTTCAGTACAGGTGCGCTCTAATCAACTAAGCAACGAAATCGACACGTGCCTCGTCGAAAATATCTGGGACCTCTTACGACTTATGCGTCGTTAGCTCCAATAATGCCTCATCTCCCTTTTTTACTTTTATCGAAGATCCTATCCTAACTATTATAAATACGAAAGTGTGTTTGTTTGTCCTTCCTTCGGGGGAAGGGAGGGAAGGGAAAATCAAGTTGATTGGTTGCTTAGTCAGGGCGTTGGGGGGGGGGCTAACCTACCTAGTTCAGGCAAATGTTACAGTTTGCTATATTTAGTTTTATATTTATTTATTAATACAGTATATAGATATATATTTTTTATTATACATAGAAAATGACCAGAACACCCGGAACATGTCTGCAGATCGTACACATATTTGTCCTGAGGCGGGAATCGAACCCGCAACCACCTGCGTCGCAGGCAGCCCTTCGCCCACCGCGCCACAGAGGTCGTCCATTAGGTGAGGTTTGGCTCGACCCCCCCTAAACGTCTCACCCAGTTGCATCGGATCAATGATCCATCAGGAACTTTTTGTTTGATCAGATGCAACCACAATCTGATCATATGGGAATAACCCCACCGTAGGCACATTTTCACACGACTGTCAACAATTTAACAAGCAACTTTGTTTATTGTTTATTTAAACAATAGAATACCTACCTACCTAGGTAAAACTGATTCAAGCAAGTGTCGGTATGCGATATTCTTTGGTTGATTTACTGTGCAGGAATGTCATATAGTAAATAAATAATAAGCAAGCCAGAGTCAAGCAGTTCACGAGAGTACGTACGCACTGTTTCTGGAGAAGGTACAGAAGGTGTTTCTCAGGTCTCAGTATAAAAGAGAATTTGGGTTTACCCATATATGTACCCAACCCAGGTTGTTAGGTGGAAAATTCTGATCTCGAGGCAGGAATCGAACCCGCAACCTCCTGTGTCTGAGGCGGACCTTTGGTCCTTCGCTCGCAGCGCGCAGCGCCACGAGGTCGAGTAGGAGGTATCAATTTTCAGCGGCACAAGGAATAACACTAACAGAAAAGTTATTTGTTATACAAGAGTGCAAAGTTACTTTTTAACCGCGTGCTCAAATTTGATTCCCTCGCTAATGCTCAGGACTCAAACGTTAGAATCCTGAGCGTTAGCGAGGGAATCAAAAGAGCACGAGGTAAAAAATCTTTGCACTCGAGTGCAACACGTAACTTTTCATCCCACCTCAGCGAAGAAAGAGTATTTTTGCTCTTCGATATCTGAGTGCAAAAGCCGGTTTTATTAGCCGAATTTAGAACATCGTGCACACGATGTTCTTAATTCAATTTACTTTATCCTCTAGCGGATAAAAACGGTTTTTGCACTCCGATAACGAAGAGCAAAAATACTTTTTCCGAGATGGGGGATGAATAAGTAATTTGCCGCGAATCGTAAACAATTTTCTGTGATTTCCATTTTTTTTTTGCGAGTATGTTGATTTTAACCCAAAATCTCAAAATACAGAAATAATACAAGTGAATTCAAATTAGTTTTCTCACAAGTTTATAGAAAATGATTTATAATGATGGTTTCGAAACAAATACTTTTTTTATGAGGCCTGGGGACCATTGAATGAATGAATTCTTTATTGCACTTAAAAATAATAACATAAATAATCCTTATATCTAAATTATGATACCCAGTGCAATAGACGGCCTTATCGCTGAAAGCGATTTCTTCCAGGCAACCTAGGTTCGGAAAAAAGATATAAGACAAATAGTTGGTAGAGCACATTTAAAAAAAAACAGTTAACGAAAAACTATCAAACAAAAAAAAAAACAAAAAGATACCTACATATTACATACATAATACAATACAAAAAAAACACAATACAAAACACTTTATTGTACACCAGAAAAAGAACATTACAAAAAGACATTACATATCACAAGTACAATGGGCGGCCTTATCGCTTAGAAGCGATCTCTTCCAGGCATATACTAGAAACCATTTTCCATACAATAGTGAAATAATTTTCCAAATCGGTCCATACCTACTTGAAGCAAAAATCGACGAACATACATAAAAGAAAACATGCATCCAGACGAATATAGAACCTTGAAATATGGATGATGAAAGATGGATGAAATCGGTCCAGTAGTTTTTAAGTTTAATCGTTAGGTACATACAAAAATACAAATCTTTCCTCTTTATAATATACTATAGCGACCCGACCCGGGGCGTCGCATGGGTGTATGTTTTATAATATAAACCGTCCTATTAAATCTCTCTCTCTCTCTATCTGTTAAAAAAAATCGCATCATAATCCGTTGCGTAGTTTTAAAGATCTAAAGGGACAGACAGGCAGTAAGAAGCGACTTTGTTTTATACTATTACGTAGTGAAGTACCTACTACAGAAAAAAAATTGTTGAAAAAAAAAATGGAAATGAAAAACTGTTTTGTGACAGTTATGAAAAAGTATTTATGAAAAACGTAATTCATTGATTCAGTAAAAAAGAATTAGTGATCGGAGCTTTACAACCAACTCTGCTGTTTTATTTTACCCCAAATACATTGCAAACATCAAGAATCAATTACAATCAGAATAAATTACGATCGAGATAATTTTTTTATCAAAAAACGACAGATGGTTCAAAAAAAAACGCAGAGCGTAATGACAGGAACATAAAAAGTTTGAAGGTCATTACAATGTCTATTATCAAAAAGTGGTGTAGTTAGGCACTTATTAAATTTTTTTTCTACTTAGTTTAAGTACATAAACTTAGACGTATTTTAAATGCTGGACAATTCACACAGCATCATCTAGCCCCAAGCTAAGCAGAGCTTGTGTTATGGGTGCTAGATAACTGATCTACATAATATAATACAATACATAGATAGATATTTTAACTATAAATAAATAATGCTGGACAATTCACACAGCATCATCTAGCCCCAAGCTAAGCAGAGCTTGTGTTATGTATACTAGATAACTGATATACATAATATTATACATAGAAAACGACCAGAACACCCTGAACAAATGTCTGATCGTACACACATTTGTCCCAAGGCGAGAATCGAACCCGCAACCTCCTGCGTCGCAGGCAGACCTTCGCCCGCCTCGCCACAGACAGAGGTCGTCAAACTCTATTCAACATTCAGTTTTTTTTTTAAGTTACAAAACCTTGACAAACTGTAAATTTACTTTTCTCTTTTCTCTTTGCACTGCTTATTAAAGTACCTATACTACTGTACTATAATATATTATTTGGGATAGTTCATTTTTAATGGAATTTTAATTCTATTATAGCTTCACACTAGGCTGGTACCTAGTAATAATAATAATAATAATAAATGTCTGTTTCGATAACTTATAATTTAAGCTTAAACGTGTTTTGGAGTCCCCCTCACAATTTGCTTGTATTGGAGGACACCGCTCTTACCAAAAATATGAACAGTTTATAAGTTCGTGCACTAACAGATATTTAGCTACATAAAAAAGTAATAATAATAAGTAAATCAAAACTATACAATACCTACTTAACAAAACAATACAGTAAATTAAAATGATTACATAGCAAAACTTTATAGGTAATATGAACAAAACTATTTGTTCATATTGTAAAGTTTTGCTAATCATTTTAATTTCGCGAATCATTTTAAATGCGAACCTAAGTAGGTACTAACCTAGGTTATCAAAATTGCTGACCAGTCAATATTTCTAAAGCTACTCTTCAACTCAAAATGTTTTGCTTATCTGCTTCTACATTTTGACTTTTGTCCAATAACTGAACCTTTAGACAGTAATTGGCCACTAACTAAGTCGGTTTCAAAATTTAAAAATTCAATAGTAACTGTATTTCTTTAGTCTTACAAAATTAGCACTTAGACAAGTCAAATTTTATACATAGGTAAACAGTTTTATAAATAGTAATTATTATCATATAAGAAACAAAATGTTATTGATTTTGTTCGCTTAAATAAATATTTTATAGTTTTACTGCCTTAGCTTTTTTTATTTTTTATTTTATTTCATCTAGCTGTATGTACCTAGCTGAAAGGTAACTCTTATTCGTTAACCCATAGCAAATCAAATCAAAAATTCTTTATTTCCATAAATAGCCTTAACTTAAAGCCTTAACAAGTGGACTCTGAAGCGAAGTTCTAAAAACATAATTATTTATTCGCCAACATAATAACGTTCTCGGAACCCCTCTGGAGTAAATAGGTAGTAGGTACCTATTCCTAACTTTAGGTAAAGAAAGTAGGTACCTATCTATAGGTACCTACTCCATTAAATTACTAAGCGGCCCTGAAGAAGTCCTTTTTCTTGAATCTTACACGAACAAATTGATTCAAACATGAACCCATCAAAATACAGCCGCAATGTCTCTGTGCTGTGCGGCGCGCGGCGGTGGCTTACCGGCGGCGGCGGCGGGCGAAGCCCTAGCGAGGGGTTTGGAAACCCTTACCGACTCCCCTCTTTATCTGAATCCCAGCGAAGGAAAGGGACGGCGGACGTTGACAAAAAGCGGTGCGAAAAGCCTCGTGACGTCACAGGGAGGGGGCGGGGTGAGGCGCCGCGCAGCCGGCTTCAGTGCTCGGCCGGCAGTCGAACCGTACGCACGGTACACAATGCAAGCGCGGTGAAACAACAAACAAAACCGCGATGCTGTTCGAGAATCCTAACGCGAAACTGTTCCCGGGATTCAGCATCCCCCCACCCGTCAGGCTAAGGTGAGACCAACAGTTTTTCAGTGGTCGATCTGTTCAGTGATAGTGTGAGCCGTAATTTTAAACCGAAGCCATAAAAAATGCTTATAAAGTGTTTGTCGAGTGCGTCTGTAACGCTCGAACGAAGAAACGCCAATACGAGACAGCCTGTGGCCGGCCATTGCAAGTCCTGGGTTACCATTACGATTGTTCGTGAGTGATGCTCACGAACATCTACGTCAGTCGTTTACAAATCCTGCAAGTTCCTACAGCGGCACGACAGCGTGAAGCAAAACCCTGCATTCCGACTTTGCAGTAACCATCGATCGAGTCTGATGTTTCGGCTCAGTCAGCACATGTTTGTGAAATTCTCGTGACGAATCGATTTTGATTTATAAACTCCGAGTTCAACATCTCCAGTCAAGGCTCAAGGTCTTTATATCCCTTGCTATTTATATCAATCGATCGATCGATTGCTTGATGGATAATGAGGCGTTGAAGTATAAATAAGATCGAATATCGTCCGAGGAAGTAGGACAGACGATACATTGTAAACAGAGCTGGTTTCCTGTTGCATCACATTCCTGACATGAAGTGCCTTCAAGAAGCTATCGTTTCATGTTCATTCGTTAAGGAATATGCCTTTGCGTTACTAGTTTTATTGCTATAGCCGGTAGAAATGGCTGCCAAGATTCTGTATGGATTCCTATTGGATATTATCAAAACATTGGCATAACAGCTGATCATGAAAATGTAAAACAGCAAAAAATTATGCCTCGGTAGGTTTAATGTGGTAGAAGGATTTTACTAAAACGCACTTTGAAAGAAAGATTTTGAAGTGATGTATATTTCTGTGGCTAAAACTTGTAGTGGTAGAGCAAAGAAAAGCTATGGGTGAGTAAGAAAGGGATAAAGTGCGTTGATTGGTACCTATGCAAGAACATGTTTTGTCGCCCTCACTCTGTGGGAAAAAACTAGGTACCATTATCACTTCTTTGTAAAGGCAAGAAGAAGAAATTTATATAACATAATAGAAGAGATGTACATTAGAAACTAAACATGGAAAGAACCATTGTCCATGTATATCATGGTCATTGGACATAATTTGAAGTTCAAGGCTCCATCCCTTGACCGTTTCATTGACCGTTTTATGACTCTGTCAAATGCTATTTACGGTGATATTCAACGTAGGTAATTAATTCTGAAAATCTCATTGCGATTGTGGCAACACCAAATGAAGTCTAGTCTTTGGCCTATGCCAGCCATTGTCTTGGTAAAATTTTAAATGCAAGTCTAAGTTAAAAATAAGTAAAATAGGGAATACGACTTACTTAGGTATCTATTACAACCGTAAACGGAAAATACAAGAATTTTGATCTTGTGTCTTGAATGAAGCCAACGTAATTAATAAAACATGAAATGATTGGTTTGATCAATGTATAATAACATTTTGTGAGAGAGGCAGAGACGACAGTATTGATTTAAATCGGATAAACTGCCTGCGACACGCACTGTATTGCACATAACTTTGCATTTCATAATAAAAAATGTTTACTGTTTCTTCGTTCACGGAAAAAATACTTAAAGGCATAGCAATAAGTGTCGAAGTACAAAGTCGTGAGACTGTTTTTATTTGAACCTAACACTTGCGTCCTGCCTGTCCAAATAATATTTTTTGCCTACCAGAAGGTACAGTACACATGAATCTCTTAGGTATATCTTTAAAATTAATGTCGATCTATGCTATACGGTTTGCATACAGCAATTTACTTGTCAAAGTCTACATAATAAATAATAATCGTCTCTCTTTATGCATATTGTGTGCCAAACAGGGTCTATATAATACGATACCTTAGCTAGATTACGAACGTATTGGTTTTAATCTCTTTGGATTACGAAAACCTCAGAAGGTACACTTATAGATTTTTTTTATACCACCAAAGTGGCAAACAGGCGTGCGGCCCACCTGATGGAAAGCGGTTACCGCAGCCTATGGACGCCTGTAACATCAGGGACATCACACGCGCGTTGCCGACCCTTTAAATGCCTTAGATGACCCTTTTTAAGAAACCCGATGTTGTAGTCCAGAGAGAAAACCTCGACAGGGAGATCATTCCACAACCTGACTGTTCGCGGGAGGAAAGTCCTCAAGAACCTAACAGCCCGAACAAGAATGCAATCAATGATTAACTATTGACTATTACTAAGTCATAATATATTCTCTGACTATGTATTTACATAATTTTCTCAGTTTTCTCAAGTTATTCTGAGGTTTTGTCTATGGTCTATTTGTAAATTTTTTCGCAAAAAACCTTCGGCATTTACGCGTATAGATCTATTATATTAATTCTCAAGGAAATATCTCTTTCCTCTAAGACAACATTAGACATGAAATAGAAATCAATAGATAAGTAATGATAACTGTATTAACTATGTAGGATAGGAACCTGATTTGCTACATTAACGTTGAGTGATTTTTGATTCCCTTGCTGTTGTGGCTTAGGAATCCAATTATCTCTGAATTTTATATTGAATCTCGCTACGGACTGACAGAATTGTACAGTATTCTTATTATAGCGTGTTATTTTATTACTTTCATTGAGAAAGTGGTTGGATATTAATCGATTTTTATTGTTGTTTACGTTTATTTTGAGTTCTGACTCTATTGAAGCTACACGTTTTGCAGACTTAGCAGTGCTATTGTATATTATTAATATATTAGTGTCGATTTCGTATAATTTATGAGAATAATAATAATAAAAGCGAATAAGAATTAATGAGAAATAGAACATTTTATTTCATCTCAAAAAAACAAAACATACCTACATGAACACACATGTAATTGTGGGAACACAAAATGCAGGACAGAATTTGTATCTTTTTTATTAATCTGTCTTCCCCCCGGACAATTTATAATTTAAAACGTCTTGTGTATGTGTTAGGAAAACCGCTAACACACTTGTGTTGAGCTGTCTCATATCAGTGGTTAACCATCAATTGATCTAATCACTGAAATTCTCACTAGCTCAACCAATTGGACTGCTAATTGAACTACTGGGAATAAAGAAGATAGATGTTATATCCATGCCAGTAATACTAAACGGGACAAACATTGGACCACGAGGGAACCCGGCTTTGTTACAGTCGTTCGCCAGTTTCGACCGGACCCTAAAAGGGATTTTCAATATTCCTCTCGCGAGAGTGAGAATACAGGGCCAAGGTTGGACAAAGGGTCGAGTATAAATGGACGTTCCACAAATAATCACAAATTGGAAAGTTCTTTGTTCTGGCTCATACATACATTATTAAAATAGGTCATCATCATCAGCCCTCTAAGTCCCACTGCTGGGACGATATAGGCTTATTTATTTATTTAAAACTTTAATGCACTAAGGTACAATGGGTGGGCTTAATGCCGAGGCATTTTCTACCTGCCGACCAATAACATAATGTTTAAAACAGATGGTTGGCGTGCTAGTATTTGTTATATAAATAGGTATGAGAAGTTTATCTATATTAAATATATATATATCTCTCTAAATATCAATTAATGAATTAAAATGATCAAAACTGGAAAATAATAAACATTTTATCCAGACGAATTGTGTAACCTCTTTAGAAAATGCTTGCGCACATCTAGGCTTCGATTTTGGCCAGCCTCTTCTGCCCTATGCCTTTCGCCTACAGGTGTGCCTAGTGACTTTGATACTGTCAACGACCCTCACTTTTGGACGTCCACGACTTTTTAAGCTTGACCTTGGTCACTACTTGGTCCACCGGCCATCAACACGTCTATCCAAGTGTCCTACCCATCTCTATCTGAGGATTCTGAGGTCTATCGCCCTGTCCACGACATGATTTTATTAGGTTTTTATATTAATATCATAATAATAAGCAAGATACGTAGAACAGGAAAATGGCTCATCCAATTCCCACTTTCTATCTGCTTATATTTACGTAGCATTTAGTTTTTTTGAGGTTTTTCTTGGCTCGGTTGAAGAGGATAGATGTTGTCCAAGAGTCCTGTAAGGTCTAAAAGAATAAAGATTTAACTTATTTTAAAATTATTTAATTTAATTTGTTTTTGATTCTAAAAGAGCAAAGCAAAAAAGCACGTTGCATTCTTCAAAGCACGTTGAGGAAATACAAATATATAACGCAGATGGTTTCACCCTGAATTATTTCCTTTCTATAACCCTAAAGTAATGATTATGCCACGACCATCGCGGTCTCCAATGATTGACACACAAGTAATAAATCTGCTGACACCAAAAAAGCTTCCAAGAACTCATTGCCACTGTCCATCCACTGACGAGTCAGGGGTTCACTCTGAATCGTTAGGCCCCCAGGTGACGACATGCCCGCCCGCGCGTCTTGCGTCTGCGTCCGCGGCGGGAACAAATCAAAGAAGTTGTTTGAGTGTGTCCATAAGTCGCACCGCGGCGACCCCAGTCGCAAGACGCATCGCCCGATGTCGTGGCCTAGGCCTTAGGTAACATTTAAACACTTTGTTTGACTTTTGTCATGATCGAAAGAAAACGCACGCTTTCGGATCCGAATTTCAGACAGCAAAAACCCATTCATTAAATCAAACGGACTTATCGTATTTAAAAAAGAGAAAAGACTGACTGACTTGTCAGGAGATCTCTGAAACTACAAGAGCTACGAGGCTGAAATTTTACATGTATTGGTTCCTATTAGAACGTTATCAGTATCACCCGCTACGAACAGTTTTTTGGAAATTCGGATTCTAATGTATTTTTGTACGGATTTTTTAGAACACATCCTGAATCCTGGCTTTAAATAGGGGAGAAAATCCTTTTTATTTCAGCAACCGTTAGTAATAGACCTAAAAAAATTACATTTCGATTCACCAAGCAAATTATACCAACAAAAATGTGATTACTTAGCTGTTTTCGGATTTTTTTCTCATAAAAGGCACCACTTTGTTTGCCAAAAAGTTAATTTCACGCTTTAGTAACCAAAAGACAAAGTTTTTCAAAGTCAAAGTTGATTTGAAGGAGTTACTTAAGTAATGTAATAATAAGTTTGCACCATTTTTAGGAATTTCTTCCAAGGTCAAATTTTTTGTTATAAATAAATAATTTTTTTTTAACTTCTTTTATATATCTGTTTTCATGATACCAAACCACGTGACTTTGCTTTCGTTATTACAATATCAAAAACATAAAAATATAAAGTATTTTTTTTAAATCTCGTATCGAAACAATATCTGGAACGTATCTCTACCTTTTCTGTGTCTGGAACCAACTACAAAAGTTACGAGGCTGAAATTTGGTTTCTTAGATATTTTTGGCAATTAGAATTCTACAGATAGAAATGGGATTCATAGGTTTTCGCTTACCAACTTTAAAATCGTAAAGGATTCGTTGTAAAACATTGGCAGTGATAGTTTGCACGGAAACTAACATTAAGTATGGTATTTCTAAAGTCCACGCGAATGAACTCGCAGGTCGGTCAGCTAGTAAAGTACGTGGTAGTAAATAGGTATATATTTTATGTTTGTTAGAATAAGGTATATATTTTATATGGGCCGTAGTTTTTAAGTATTTTACATCCTGTACTAGACTAACGTTGCCTGAAATAAATGTTTTATTTTATTATTATTATTATATTCCGCGCTTCTGATAAACACACAATAGCTACTTACTATTAACACCATGTCACACTAAAGACCGCTTGCCGACAGTCTGAACACAGTCGACGTATGAGTCAACTTTAAAACGACATGGTCCTTATGGTTATTAATGTTTTAACAAGCGCAAAGCGGAATAAAACAATGGACGTAAACAGATGCGTCGAGAGATCGTTAGCTTATGTTAATGTTGGGCTTACGAGCCAACACAAGACGCAAGGACTTCCCTGATTTGACCAAATGCAAAGGTAAATAGTAATAGCTCACTTATTTATTATGAAGTCCTACTATAAAATATCAGATTATCTAGAGGATAAAAAAGCTTGGGACGAGTTTTGCTCCAACTCGAAAACTAACACTCTAACAAGGTAAAGGTTTCGTGTTCGCTTCTTTACTTTACCTTAAAAAGATTGAAGTGGACAAAAAATCAAAGTGATCACTTTATTTCCTAGTTTTCCTTATGTAATCTGAGTTTTGTGACGTGTCCAAGAGTTCTGTAAGGTCTAAAGGAAATAAAGCACTTTGAATTTTGAATCTTACTACTTTTGAGCTATGGAGAGAGCTATGCTCGGAGTTTCTCTGTAGGATAGGATTCCTAACGAACACATCCGACAGAGAATCAAAGTTATCCACATAGCTCTAAGAATTAGCAAGCTGAAGTGGCACCGATCTAAATTTTAATTAGAAACAGTACCTACAAAAGGCGGCCTTATCGCCACCATGGATTAGTTATCTCACTAATATTATGGATAGATGGATGGATGTTTGTTCCTTTATCACGCCAGAACGGCAAAACGAATCTGGATGAAATTTGGCACAGAGATAGATTGTAGTCTGGAATAGAACATAGGCCACTTTTTATCCCGGAATTCCCACGGGAACGGGAACTACGCGGGTGAAACCGCAAGGCGCTGCTAGTAATAAATAAAAATTAAATGAATAAATTATGCTGGACAATTGACACAGCATTATCTAGCCCCAAGCTAAGCAGAGCTTGTGTTATGGGTACTAGATAACTGATATACATAATACAATACATTACATACATAGATATTTTTTACTAAACATAGAAAACGACCAGAACGCCCTGAACAAATGTCGGCAGATCGTACACAGATTTTTCCCGAGGCGGGAATCGAACCTCCTGCGTCGCAAGCAGACCTTCGCCCACCGCGCCACAGAGGTCTTCAAACTTAGATCTACTGATCAGAGATTTAGGAAACTGGGGTCGATTTCAAAATTACAAAGTTAATTAGAACGTCTCACTGACTGAGTCTTTGCAATAGGTACTACGTACTTTCGCTTGACCATCGATTATTGATTCGTTACCGGCTCGGAAATAGGTACTTTTTACTTTGCATCGCTCAACCGTTACACTTTCTAAATGTTGCCACAATAAAATGCACTAGTTTTTTTGCTAATTCTTGGTCTTTTTTGGTAAAATCTCATCTATTACGTTACTACTCAAGTCACGAAATTAATAAAAAAGTGCTTAAAAAATGCTGAGAGCTGGTGAGTATCTGGCGCAGCGCCCGCAGCGCCCCGCTGTATGGCAATGCTGATGGCATTGCCATACAGCGGGGCAATGCAGTTAGCTCAATTATAAATACACATATTTAAGTTTGAATTCAATTCAATTCTTTGATTTTAATTCTTTGTTAATAAAAAGAAGTTGAAAAAAAATCTTCGATATTTATTTGTTTTGATTACATCTCTCTGTGTCACTTTTTACAGTTCTTGTAAACTTTTTGGCATTATACGTAGTATATTCTAAGGTTATTTTCGCGAGAACTCATAATAAAACACTGTTTTAACCGGATTGATCGCGTATATTTTATATTTTGTTTATAACCTGACGTTTCGGAGGCTTTTCAGCTTCCATGGTCACAGACAGACTGGGGCGACATTTGTCTTTACAAGTAATTTGAATTTTGCATATCTACCGTCAATTATACAACTTTAATTATAACGTTCCGTATGTACGCAGTAATCACTAACAGTGTCTTGATGGGTTGTAGCTATGGATTGCTGGGTGTGGGACCTGACTCGATGTAGGACTGGATCCCAAGCGGCAGGTACTCTCCAACCATCTTCTCTATTGAAATTATTTGGATTTTTTATATACATATTATTTTAATGACTCCTTTTCAAAAACCCTGCCAGTAGCTGGCCACCGGCCAACAACTGTAAAGTACCCCACCCCTATACAAACAATCACAACTTTTTGTGCCATTACCACTATCACCTACGCTTGCCCCAGTTTGAACCCCAACACGTTCCAATGAAAGGGCGCACGCCCTTCCCAAGTCGACTCCTGCGCAGCACGGAGCGGCAACGTCGCATCTCGGGTGTCCATTGTCGGGAAACAAGGATAGCGGGTTACAGGTTCTATTGTCTCTTACGAGTTTATCCGGTCTGGATTTTAAAACTGGTGTATGGTATTAAAAGTAGGTAGGGTCTTGAATAGAGGGTCCGCATCCTATACAAACAGTTAGTGGCCGAGATATTCACATTCATCCAGAACAAAGAAACGAATTTAATAATAAAGGAAATTACATTTCGAGACTAGAAACAAATTAGAGCTAGTGCTTATAATACACAGTTAAGGCGCTACCCCGACCCAAATAGCGCCGCCAAAAAATTAAATCTAAAATTCTTTATTTCCATACATGCAAAAATGTACACTTAGAAAAGGTCAAATTCTTAAAATAAATCAGTGACACGGAAATAAAGTGATATTATGAAAATTATTAATCAAAAACTATTAATCAAAACGTCAAGTGCGAGTACCTCCCGCGATACAGGTTTTGAACACTGCGGCTGATGCAGAGGCCATTTTCATTCTTCAGAAAAGAGCTATTAGAGCTATCTATAAACTTGGGTCTCGAGTTTCCCTAAAAGAACTCTTTAAAACTATTGATATCATGACAATGCCTTCTTTGCTAATCTATATGAACATCATGTACGTCAGAAAAACCTATAGCCAGAAAAGAAAACTAGGTGATGGGCATCTATATAATACCAGAAATAGAAATAAGCTCGCATGTATATCAACAAGACTAGCTAGAATTAACAAGTCATTCATAGGGTTAAGCATTAAAATATATAATAAATTACCAAACCATCTAACAAATCAATCAGAAAATAAATTCAAAAAAATTGTAAAAAATATACTCTCTAAAAAAGCTTACTATAGTGTTAGGGATTATCTGGATGACAAAAGAGCCTGGGAGCTCGGCACATGAAATGCAAAAAGGTGTATAAATTTATTTATTTTCAACTATAAAATTGTAGGTACCGGTTACCTATATTATTATGCAAACGTAAAATTATTGTCTTTGTTATACCTATAAGTTCATAAAGATATCTCTCTGTTCCATAGCTTTAAGTACCTGACGTTGTAAACATGTGTGTTTACGTACGTACCTACAACTCTGTAAACTTACTTACTTACAATAAATAAATTGAAATTGAACCTAGACCACAAGTAATCTGTCTATAATTTTTTGTTTTAGAAATAAATGCCTTTTGTATTTGTGTATTTGTATTTGAGTCGGACTCGCGTACAGAGGGTTCCGTATAAGATAATATAATACCATGTTTCTTGCCAAATATCATGATTTTAGGTCAACGGGCAGTGCCAGTAGGTACCCTAGGTTTTGATCCCTTGCGAGAATCAATCTTTTTTTATCTACATATTGACGGTTTTCTGTTTTTTTCCATAACTTGTGCTAATAACCTTGCTTATTGGCAAAGTTCATGTTCATCTAGGTGAACGGGAAGTACCCTATAGGTTTTGTGTGCATGTGATACCCTTGAAAAAATCAAATAATTGGGCATAAATCTTCGATAAAAGTAAAAAAGGGAGATGAGGCAGTGTATGGCTCAAGTTAGGTTCAACTATGTTCCCTTACCTCAGTCATAGTCGGACCGGGGCGGCGCGGGCGGTGGTGTTTGTGTTGCGCGTGCTTGCTACTACGTATAATTTTGTGTGATTTCGACTAAAACACCACGACAATGCCCTCGTGTTCGTTCACCAGGTGTACAAATAGCTCCAAAATAAAAAACAAAGCCCAAGGCATCACATATTTTCCCGCGTAAGTAGATACACCAAACTTTAAATTTTCTGATAATCCGATCATTATTATCCTTGACCTTATCATTATTTCATCTGTAACACGGTACAGTTTTTGAGTGAGCGCTGGTAGAACGTACGGTACGTTCTACCAGCGCTCACTCAAAAACTGTACATCTTCCTTTTTTACTTTTATCGAAGGCATAAATGGATGTACTTACCTACCTAACTTTGTTTGCGTTGGCTTAGAAGTTTGATTCATGTCACGGGTCCTAGAGGTTACGGACTGTATCTATCTATACTATTTGATGTTTATATCAACTCAATACCTCTCACGTGTTTCTGAGAAAAGAGAGTTGACAGACAGAGACGACAGACAGACAAAATGATCCTATATGGGTTCTTTTTTTGCTTTTGAGGTACCTACTGAACCCTAAAAAGAGCGCGCATCGCGTCTCGGTGTGAACTGACCTTAATTCTGTAATTCTTAAATGTACACAATATTACATATCATGAACTCTGATCTCTTGTGAGATCTGGAAAGAGCTTTATTTTAAATAATATAACATAGGCTGGAATATTTAATCTCGGATTTATAAGAAACGCCTTCAATCCCATTATTTCATAAAAATTACAGGAATCCGTAAATATAATGAAACGTGTCTAAACTGCGATTGTAAGCGAAGCCACGGCCTGCAACTAAAGCATAGACTGAGCTATTTTTACCCGACTGGCGGAAGGGGGGGTCATGTGTTTATCCCGGATGTTATTGCCGTTGAGTAATAATAATTTTATGGTCGTTGCACTGCTAACCAATTACTCCGGAGTTTGTGGGGGTATTTATGCCAAAAAGGCTGAATTTATTTTAGTGATTTCTTGTATAGATAGTACTTATATGTATAAAGGTAAAGTGTTTTTGATAAGTGTGAAAGGGTCTTTCTTTTTCCTGCAGTTATTCATACCTATAGGACCTTATACCATCTGACCTGCTGCCAAAGTAACCTACGACGGACGGACCGAAAGACTTGAAGGGGTTATTTTATTGGTTAAAAGAAATAGTGAATGTGCGTCTAAACGCAATAAAATATTTAAACTACAGTTCAGTATAATATTCTTCCTAAAAATATTAAGATTTTTCATAATCATTATTGATTAAATTCAATCCAATGACAACAAAACCACAAAAAACAAGTTTATGTAAAAAAATGCTGCGAATAAATCGAAGCATAGATATTTATATTTTGACAATACAATTTCAACCTTATTGGTCTTGGTAACCTGGTAACATAATTGGTGTAAATTGTTTTGGAAAAATATACCTACCGCTTTTTTTGTTTTTGCTCGACTTGGCGGAAACACTGCTGCGCCGTGTCCCCAGATTTGTTCCATGGTATATGATACTAGCAGCACCTCGCGGGTGAAAGCCCGCGTTGTTCCCGTTCCCGTGGGAATTCCGGGATAAAACATAGCCTATGTCACTCCCTGAAAAGTAAGCTTTCTAATGGTGAAATTTTGAAATCGGTCCAGTAGTTTTTAAGTTTATTCGTTACATACAAAAATACAAATCTTTCCTCTTTATAACATTAGTCATCTCATCTCACTAATATTATAAACGTGAAAGTTTATATGGATGGATGTTTGTTCCTTTATCACGCCAGAACGGCTGAACGGATCTGGATGAAATTTGGCACAGAGATAGATTATAGTCTGGAATAGAACATAGGCTACTTTTTATCCCGGAATTCCCACGGGAATGGGAACTACGCGGGTGAAACCGCAAGGCGCTGCTAGTTGGTTATATTTTGTGATTAGTTTCATTACTTCTATAATATTTGTATTAGAAAAATATTTTAAGACATTTCCCACGGAACGCCCACAAAACATGAAATTACAAATAACTAGCCACAGAAGTCAATTCACTGCTCGATATAATAAAAATACCTCAGCCATGTTTGTTTACATTACCGGACTGTTTGTAATGAAACTCTAGCGTAAACAATTAAGGCATCCGTAATGTAGTGATATGTGATTTATTGGTATAACGTAGTATTATTGGGGCTAGATAATGCTGTGTGAATTGTCCAGCATTATTTATATCTTTATTACAATGGGATTTTAGGGAAAACGCCGAGTCTTCTCATCATCCATACCGCAATGCTTGAAAACGAAAGTTTTCAATCAGTGCGTCCTACCGTCTGACTTACGGAGCTGAGACGTGGACACTCACGGTAGGACTGGTCCACCAGTTTAAATTTAAAGTCGCCCAGCGAGCTTTGGAGAGAGCTATGCTCGGAGTTTCTCTGAAGTATAGGATTCGCAACGAGTACATCCGACAGAGAACCAAGGTTATCGATATAGCTCTAAGAATTAGCAAGCTTAAGTGGCAGTGGGCTGGCCGTATCTCGAGAAGAACCGAAAACCGCTGGGGTAAACGTGTTCTTGAGTGGAGACTACGACTCGGTAAACGTAGGTTGTGTAGGATTCTCCGACCAGGTGGGAGACCAGGTGGTGACCTGCGAAAGACTGCAGGCAGATGCTGGATGCAGCATGCTGAAGGCAGGGCGCTATGGCGCTCATAAGGGGTCACTATGTCCAGCAGTGGACTAATATAGGCTGATGATGATGTTGGTGAGAGCGCTGCGTTGGGTAGACAGCAGAGACCGAAGTAAAAAATTTGATACTCGCTAACCTAATGCCTAGTCACAGTTTGTCTAAGTGCTTTTTTGTCAGCCTAAAGAAATAAAGTTATTGACTTTTGACTTTTGAGTTTCGCGGTATACGATACCCTGAGCGACAGTACTAGGTACTACATTGTCGGTATGTATGATGGATCTGTATCTGACGACGACTGTAAAATTTACGTCACGTGGTTTGCGACCCCATTCGCCAGAAGCAAAATAATAAAATTAAATAAATCCGGGACCGCGGTCCCAATCGACGGAAGCCTCATAATATCGGCTGGTTAGCGCCTAGGTACTTAGTGTAACTATACAAGTTTTTGAAAATAAAAAATGCTCAGCATTTTCCGACGCCCGGTACCTTCGAATGGATTTTTCCCCTTTTCCGTAAAAACTGGAGCGAGAGATCCTGTCGTTATTATCACAAAGTTTTAATAAACATTTGAGCTCTGGGAGTAAAGCGACAAAGGTTGTAATTAGGCCGAAACCACGGACTGGCCGACGGAACAATGCTCCGAATCTCGGCGAACTCTGAAATAAAGGTTTGTTGCGACTATAGCAGGCTACGCTAGGATCTATAAAGGTAATAGCTAGGTACATATCTTTGTCTTTATTAGTGTTCTGCCAGTGCTATTTCGGACTGGAAAATGACGACAAAAAATTATATTTCGCGTGGTAGGTACATTAAGTTTTTGATAAGGTTAAGACAAACTAGCGCCGCCACCTATTTAACAACATTTCAACCACGAATCGCAATTAAGGTTAATAAGGTTGAATTTAGAATGGCAAGAAATTAACAATGATAATTACTATCAAAATAATAGAATTAAATTAAAACTAGTATTTACAATTGATTTGCAAAAATAAGCTGAAGGTGTACGTACGGTGATTGATGACAGATGACAATTAAAAAACCTTGTGATTGATAGTGTAGGAGAAAAACAGTACTAACTAAAAAAACAGATGGTACTTTGCACAATTACTTCTGATATTTAAAATGGTGTTTTTTATCATTTTGAAAAGAAGAAGGATATGTCATAAATGTCATAGATTATTGTGTATATTTTTTGATAAAGATTACGGAGAAAAAATGTTTTAATGTAACCCAAATTCGCCCAATTGACGACCGATGTGGCGCGGTGGGCGAATGTCTGCCTGCGACGCAGGAGGTTGCGGGTTCGATTCCCGCCTCGGGACAAATGTGTGTACGATCTGCAGACATTTGCTCAGGGTGTTCTGGTCGTTTTCTATTTATTATAAAAAATATCTATCTATTGTATTATATTATGTACCTATATCAGTTATCTAGTACCCATAACACAAGCTCTGCTTAGCTTGGGGTTAGATAATGCTGTGTGAATTATCCAGCATTATTTATTTTATTTATTTGATTTACATAGGTAGGTATATCGCCGCCTCAACGGATTTCATTATATTCGATATTAATTGCGATTCGTGGTTGAAATGTTGTGAATCGCAATTCAGATCTTACCCTGATTTCTGGAGCGGTCTAATTCTGTTACCCGAATGATCGCGCCAAAATAACACAGATTAAACTATCATTTCCGGCGGCCATTTTGATTCAAGATGGAGTAACGTCATACGAAATTATTAATTTGTAGATCAAAGGAATGTGCTTTAGTTTATTAATGATAATTTATACGGCCGCCCATTTACTTTAGGTATGAGTCCAAGAGTATACCTAAAGCATTTGATGTCTGACTTATTAGGTAATTGATGACCTCTGGTGACCCAATGGGCGAAGGTCCTGCGGCGGAAGAGGTTGCAGGTTTGATCTCCGCGTCGGGATAAATGTTTGTTCTGGGTCTGGGTGTTTTCTAGCAAAAGATTGATGGTTTATGTCCAGTATAAGTTATTTGTTTATTAGTTTGTTGTTAAACTTACTCCCTAAAAAGTCTTCGTCACGTGAACATAGTATATAAAAAAATGTGTAATTTTAATCCTGTTTTTTTACCTAACGCTTTGTTACGTTGTCACTGACTAGGATGAAAACAATTTGGAACTTATTTTTAATGTAGTCAAATACCCTATTATTGAAGATAGTGTACCTAGAGCACTTTCTCACACACACACACACAAAAGAGATAAAATACAATAAAATCTCATTCTCAGATGATAGGCCGGCGGAGAGCCTCGCCATTTTGATTACTCCCATTCTACCAACGACATTATTTTCATTCGTTCACAAACGACATGACAGTGACATGAGCATTGGCATAAAGACGCGAGAAAGGAATTTAATAAAATGGCGGAGACACACGTGAAGAATTCTCATTTGAACGAAATAGTTTTAATTAAAGTAAGGTGTAAGTTTATTATGTGATAATGCTGTTTCCCTTTATAGCTTTTCAAGTGTCTTTTAACTTGAAAAGTAGGTACCTAAGTATTTTAACTGTTGAAAAAATCCTATCGTTTCATGCGCCAAATATCTATGACTAGCGGTCCACTCCGGTTTCGCTCGGGTACATTCTATAGCCTATGTTACTCAGTGAGAATGAAGCTTTCTAACGGCAAAAGAATTTTTGAAATCGGTCCAGTAGTTTTTAAGTTTATTCGTTACATACAAAAATGCAAATCTTTCCTCTTTATAATATTAGTAGATTGTTAGTGTAGATCAATTGAAACAAATCTATCCCACGGGAACTATACATTTTACCGGGATAAAAAGTAGCCTATGTGCAATTCCAGACTATAATCTATCTCTGTGCCTAATTTCACCCAGATTCGTTCAGCCGTTCTGGCCTGATTGAGTAACAAACATCCATCCATCCAAACGTTCACATTTATAATATCAGTGAGAATTGTTCCTAATTATTTTGATTGAAGGAACAGAAGTACTTTGAGTTGAAAAACTGAACGGTGACGTCACAGAAGTTTCGGGTGTTAAAAACGTTGCCCTTTTTCTTACATTGTTTTTCTTACCCTGTTTTCTTCAATAATTTCAAAATTTGTCGTGGCTATATTTTTTTCGTTAATTTAATAACATTATTAATCGATATAAAATAAATCGATGCATTATTAATATTATTATATTTCAATCGGGACGGCAAAACAAGAGCTTTGGATTTTGGTGTTGTTCGTTGTTTACAGGCATATTTTTAGGGTTCCGTACCCAAAGGGTAAAAACGGGACCCTATTCCTAAGACCGTCCGTCTGTCCGTCTGTGACCAGGCTGTATCTCATGAACCGTGATAGTTAGACAGTTGAAATTTACACAGATGATGTGTTTCTGTTGCCGCTATAACAACAAATACTAAAAAACAGAATAAAATACATATTTAAGGGGGCTCCCATACAACAAACGTGATTTTTTTGCCGTTTTTATAGATAATGGTACGAAACCCTTCGTGCGCGAGTCCGACTCGCACTTGGCCGGTTTTATTTTAAGAATGGCTTGAGCATACGTGGAACCTCTTGTTCAGTGTTTCATATCCGCTCTGTCGCTTCCTGTCTTTCACATAGTGCCTAGAAAAGGTATCAACCATTAGCAGTATTGTCTTACGTTCTCTTTGTTGTAGTTTTTAATCAAGGTTTTTAAGATGAGTTTCAGCTCTCAAAAGATTGATTAAAAGCCAGGTTTCAGGTCAAATGTGCTGTTTATATCCAACGGTGGATTGTAAACGAGGATATTGATGCGAGACTGAGCTTTTCGGCTTATTCTTAGGCATCTTTTATTATTTTTAGATTTGTTTTTATGAGTTGAATCAATTGTAAAGCCCACAACAGACGGAGCTATAATATATATTAATATAAATCATATATTATGGTATACTAGCAGCGCCTCGCGGTTTCACCCGCGTAGTTCCCGTTCCCGTAGGAATTTCGGGATAAAAAGTAGCCTATGTCCTATTCTAGACTATAATCTATCTCTGTGCCAAATTTCATCCAGATCCGTTCTAGATAGATAGATGGATGGATGTTTGTTCCTTTATCACGCCATAAAGGAACAAACATCCATCCATCTAAACTTTCACGTTTATAATATTAGTGAGATAGTGAGATTATTGAAAGATCTTACTATGCGATAAGTGACTTTTTAAAACAGGTCAAGTTATAATTAATTATTTCCTGATGCTAAAATGGCTACATGGAGAAATTAAGTCCCTTCGATTTTGATTTGTCACCATTAACCAATGGAAGAGTTTGCTAAAAACATTATTCTTTTGTTGCAGGTAAGCGGAATTCTACGAACGCGTTCAACACTCCGGGTTCTTGGAAATTGATGTTTACATACAAATTTCCCACAGACCTTACTATATCTTTGGTATAATATTATTTTTCACTTAACTTGCTCAAAATTTGTGCGATAGCGTAGCTTCCTAATTATTCTTAAAAGGCTATTTGATTACATTGAAAATAAGTTGTTTAATAAGAAAAATACGAATGATTTAATTATTGCCAACCTAGCAACAATGACGTCCTCCCTCTCTCTCTCTCTCCTACATATTGTGTGACCAGCAGGGTCAGCAGGGTGGTTTTTTGAGAAGGGCGGTGATGGTCAAGTCCGACCACGAGAGTTAGGGAAAAGTAGTGAAAGGAGTCATAAATTTATAAAAAAGCCCTCGATTTATAAAAAAATTATAATTTATAGATAATGGTACGGAACCCATCGTGCGCGAGTCCGACTCGCACTTGGCCGGTTTATTTCTGTAATGTTAAAACATTAACATCTGTAAAAAAAACAAAAAAAAATAACGCATATTCATACCATATTGTGTAAAAACACCCTATTAACAAAAAAAAAAGTTTTCTTAATATTTGGACGGTCAATTGCATATCAGTATCCGGTATAGTAGTTACTAGCAGCCCCTTGCGGTTTCACCCGCGTAGTCCCTTTTCCCGTGGGAATTCCGGGATAAAAAGTAGCCTATGTACTATTCCAGACTATAATCTATCTCTGTACCAAATTTCGTCCAGATCCGTTCAGCTGTTCTGGCGTGATTGAGTAACAAACATCCATCCATCCATCCATCTATCCAAACTTTGACATTTATAATATTTAGTAAGATTAGAAAGATAGTACCTATCCAGGCACAGTACTACACCTGCCATGTGATGAGATGATAGAAGTCACGCGCTGAAGCCAGTTAGTAAGTAAGTAAACAAAAGATAACTTAAACACACCTACTTTAATGTTAGCACTAAACGTCGGACTAGCTAGAACAATAGAAGAGAAAAAACGACGTAAAAACGACGTGACGTCAGAGTCTGCCGACAATGAATAAAATGCAGGCTCGCTTTCATCAAACATTTAACACTGGTTAAAAGAAAAGATCAAGAGCTGCTAAACCTCACATTAACTTGCCTAAAGTAAGCAAGATAACAAATAAAAATATTGATAAATTCGTAGAAAACTCCTTAAAAATTATACGTTAGTTAAATTTTTAGGGTTCCGTACCCAAAGGGTAAAACGGGACCCTATTACTAAGACTCCGATGTCCGTCTGTCCGTCTGTCACCAGGCTGTATCTCATGAACCGTGATAGTTAGACAGTTGAAATTTTCACAGATGATGTATTTCTGTTACCGCTATAACAACAAAAACACGCTATAACAACAACAAAACAAACAATTGACGGTAGATATGCAAAATTAAAATTACTTGTAAAGACAAATGTCACCTCAGTCTGCCTGTGACCATGGAAGCTGAAAAGCCTCCGAAACGTCAGGTTATAAACAAAATATAAAATATACGCGATCAATCCGGTCAAAACAGTGATTTATAACAAAACACAATAAAATAAATATTTAAAGGGGCTCCCATACAACTAGCGTGATTTTTTTGCCGTTACTATAGATAATAGTTCGGAACCCTTCATGCGCGAGTCTGACTCGCACTTAGCTGGTTATTTTAATAATTTATAAACAAAAAAATTACTATCAAATAATAGAATTAAATTAAAACTAGTATTTCCCCACCATAGAGTTCAGATAAGTTCTTTATTAACCTCTTTAGTCTAACCCTAGTGACAGCCACACATAGATAGATAGATAATTCTTTATTGTACCACACAAACACAGAAAAAAGTACAGAAATAAAAGTTACAAGATAAAGTACAAAGGCGGCCTATCGCTATGAGCGATCTCTTCCAGGCGACCTTGGGATGAACTGGACATGTTAGAACAAAAAAGACGGTGGCACTTGAAAAAAGAAATTACAAAATAATTATAAATAATCTACTAGACACATAGTTTATTCAATGTAGGTAGACTAAAAACCTAGTGTTGTGGACTCTTGTGTACGACCTTCGAATCTTCCTTCTATGAGAAGTATGTCGTCGCTAATGTCAATGTCACGCCACCGCGCGCAGCTCACCTTGTAACTTGTAACGAAACGCAATAAATAATTTCACCGGAAACGCATTTAATCCCATGTTTTATTAAGGTATATGTTTTTTTTTATCATATCTAAGGCCCGTATTATGAAAGCTTCCCCAAGCATTACTTAAGCAGTCATTACGTGATCTCTACTCAAACGTTAATTACTCAAGTAATGCTTGGTAACCGTTCAATAATATGTCTAAGCAGTTACTACTCGAAGGCGTGGACGGAGGAAATCCGCTCTTGACGGCTACTTGAGTGAGTGTAGATTTTGACATGAGCTCCCAAGCATTGTTTGAAAATTAGTATTCACTCAAATCTAGACATAAGCATCACTCAAGCAGAGCTCGATGACTGAGCATGCTTTCATAATACGGGCCGTATGTTAAAACACGCCTTTTTGTGTTTGATGTTGTTGACCGTATGAGGTTGAACAATTGAGCTAACTGCAGACTGCTGAAAACTATCTACAGGTAGCTCAACTGATCCATATCAATACTAGTCGCGCGCGTCCCCAAGACGCTGGCTGCGTTGCCCCGCTGTATGGCAATGCTGATGCGCTGCGCCAGATACTCACCAGCTCTCGGGTCACGCGGCGCTTCGACCAGACGCTCAGATAATTTTTTGAAAACCCGGAGAGCCTCGGTACCCCACGGACCTAGGGTTTCGACTCCAAGGGGAGCAAATGCGTATGCTCTATCGAGACCTGCATATATAATGTACATTAATATACTAATACATAACAACATAATAAATTAAAACAACTTCATACATACATGCTAATACTCTAATCTGACGTATCTGTAGCTACATGTACATTGTTTGAAACAGTCTGCCGTTAGCTCAGTTGTAAATACTAGTTTTAATTTAATTCTATTATTTTATTGTAATTTTCTATGTTAATAAACTGTCGCATTCGCATTTAGTTCGAATAATTGGTTCTTTTGCAAAAATGTACACAATCTGTTCAGATTCGCAGCCTCCATGCGCAAGCGCCGTATTGCATGTACTGGCATTGAACCTGAGGTTCAATGACCCGCGACCGGTCCTAGCTACTCTGTAATCTGTGACTCTTTGTGCTCCATGCTCTCCTGGTACCTGAGACTTGTGATTTGTTTTCTTTTTTATGTTTTCTTGATTTTCTAGGGTCAAATGACCCCTATGGTTGTTGATCTTCAACTAGGTTGTTGTAACCTTTAGATTGTTTGCAACAGTCAGCTCAATTGTTTCAATTGTAAATACTAGCTCTTATTTGTGTCTATGGTTCAACATAGACCCCTTGTCTATGTTGAGCTAACTTGGGATTGAACGGTATCAGGGTACAATATCTACTATAGGAACTATATCAGGGTCTTGGTCAGGAATCAGTGATGTTTACCTAGTTCTTTTAGGCTTACAAAATAAGTTTACCAAAAGTCAAATTAATTACGTTATGTTATTTAGTGTTTTTAATAATTTCATAATTCATTTATTGTTTGTGAATCAGGTTAGTTTACAGTCAGTACATAGGACTTATATTAGTAGTGTAATAAACAGAATTACTGAATTTGTCCAGCCGTGGACTAATATAGGCTGATCATCATCATCAGTTTATGTTAATCCACAGCTGGACATTGTTGACGATGGGCTGGACACTGGTTAAACCGTAAAAGCTAGTTTAATAATTTAAAGTGAATCGTTTCGTTGGTACGAGTTTTTTTTTGCTTTCAACAATTAATAAAACAGGCGGATAAGTAACTTGCCGGAGATCATAAACCATTTTCTATTTAACTTCGATTTACTGGTATTTTCGGAACATTTGGGAAAATAAGAGATTTTGGACTAAAAATAAACATATGCTCCCAAGAAAATTACCTTTGAATCACAGTTGGTTCTATCAGGGGCTGATAGAAAATGGGTCACGAGTTGCGGTAAATTACTTTTACGTTAGTTTTATTCCTTTTACAACGAAGAAAAAAAAACCGGCCAAATGCGAGTCAGACTCGCGTACGAAGCGTTCCGTGCCATTATCTACAAAACGGCAAAAAATCACGTTTGCTTTATAAAATCTAAAGATTAAATAAGTTAAATATTTATTTAATTCTGTTTTTTAGTATTTGTTATTATAGTGGCAACAGAAATACACCATCTGTGAAAATTTCAACTGTCTAACTATCACGGGTCATGAGATACAGCCTGGTGACAGACGGGCAGCGAAGTCTTAGTAATAAGGTCCCGTTTTTACCCTTTGGGTACGGAACCCTAAAAATAAACTTTAGAATAGAACAATGCTTGGGAACAATAAATATAAATATATAAAAAGCCCCTTAAATATTTATCTTAATCTGTTTATTAGTATTTGTTGCTATAGCGGCAACAGAAATACATCATCTGTGAAAATTTCAACTGCCTATCACGGTTCATGAGATACAGCCTGGTGACAGACGGACAGACGGACAGCGGAGTCTTAGTAATAGGGTGCCGTTTTACCCTTTGGGTACGGAACCCTAAAAACTACAAAAAAATTAATCTCGCGCAACTCAAACCGATCAACCATAGTTAAAATGTTCATACAATGTTCCTAGTTGAAGTTAAAAAAATCTTATTGACTCAAACTAGTTTAGACCTTTTTGCTAGTATAGTGCGTGAGGTTCACACTTCTGGAGCAGTTGTTTCGACTCCGACGTCACTTGACCTCGTGACGCATTAGGTAGCGCATCGTGTACTGAGGCAGGGCTTCGGGTTTAAGCCCCGTCGAAGGCGAAATCGACGTTATTAAATTTCTCGTTCTGTCTTTATTAACAAAGAAAATTACAAAAAAATAATAGAAACAAATCCAGAACGAGTATTTACAATTGAAACAATTGAGCTAACTGCAGACTGTTTAAATTAAATTGTTATTTTTATACTTGAAATTTCTTAAGATAATCTCTTTATTAACAAAGACAATTACAATCAAATAATAGAATTAAATTAAAACTAGTATTTACAATTGAAACAATTGAGCTAACTGCAGACTGTTTAAATTCAATTGTTATTATAACAAAGAAAATTACAGTAAAATAATAGAATTAAATTGAACTAGTTATTACAATAGAAACAACTGAGCGAACTGCAGACTGCTGCAAACAATCTATGGGTAGCTCAATTGATCCATGTCAGTATCAGTCGGAAGCGTTAAATTTGACCATTTAAATTTCTTAGTTTAGACATATTTACCCATCGATGCCTCCTTCGTTCTGGCAAAACCAAAATCAATTTTGAAACATTACCTTGGGAGCACATGAGAATACGTTTATAAGCCTAATATCTCAATTTCCCAAATGCTCTAAAGCTACCAGTAAATCGAAGTAAGTTTTTAGGGTTCGTACCCAAAGGGTAAAACGGGACCCTACTACTACGACTCCGCAGTCTGTCTGTCCGTCTGTCACCAGGCTTTATCTCATGAACCGTGATAGTTCGACAGTTGAAATTTTCACAGATGATGTATTTCTGTTGCCGCTATAACAACAAATACTAAAAAACAGAATAAAATAAATATTTAAGGGCCCATGCAACACACGTGATTTTTTTTGCTCGGTTTTGCTCGATATTGAAAACGCTTGAAATATTCATAGAATATTTACCTAGTTACATAGGTATTCACTTGAAAATAAATTATTAAATTAAAATCCCATCCAAAAAACGCGATATTTTTGCCCTTTTCATAGATAAATGGTACGGAACCCTTCTTGCGCGAGTCTGACTCGCACTTGGCCGGTTTTATGCCATACGTTATTCTCTCTCCTGTACTTCATCAGATCCTGCATCATAAAACAATTCCATCTGAACGTAATGTACTACGCGGTCTAAATTTAGACAGCAGACACGCTGCTTCGCCGAACCGGTTCCAAGATGCAATGGCATGACAGCCGCCGGAACCCATCAAGCGAGACCTGACATAATTTATGTCATTTCGTATAGTGATGAAAACATCGGGAACTTCGTTTATTTCATACTAGCGGCCCGCCCTGGCTTCGCACGGGTATATTCTATCGCCTATGTTCATCAAGGATAATGTAGGATTCTAATGGTGAAAGAATTTTTATAATCGGTCCAGTAGTTTCGGAGCTTATTCAATTCAAACAAACAAATCTTTCCTCTTTATAATGTTACTAGCAGCGCCTTGCGGTTTCACCCGCGTAGTTCCCGTTCCCGTGGGAGTTCTGGGATAAAAAGTAGCCTATGTTCTATTCCAGACTATAATCTATCTCTGTGCCAAATTTCAACCAGATCCGTTCAGCCGTTCTGGCGTGATAAAGGAACAAACATCCATCCATCTATCTATCCATCCATCCATCTAAACTTTCACGTTTATAATATTAGTGAGTTAGTGAGCGTGGAGAATGCCCGAAAAGGAAATAGGGTAGCTGTACAGGGTGGAAAGGGACGACGGCCTTTTCCGTAAATAATGAGATTATGTATCTTTAGTACTAAATTTTTCTCCGAGAAATTACGCTAATATTTTTAGCTGTTTTCGACATACTGTTAGTTAAAGTTTTATACAAAAAACCTATAGTTTCAACCCTAACAGCTGATAATAATAAATAAATAATGCTGGACAATTCACACAGCATTATCTAGCCCCAAGCTAAGCAGAGCTTGTGTTATGGGTACTTGATAACTGATATGCATAATACATACAATACATAGATAGATATTTTTTATTATACATAGAAAAACGACCAGAACACCCTGAACAAATGTCTGCAGATCGTACACACATTTGTCCCGAGGCGAGAATTGAAACTGCAACCTCCTGCGTCGCAGGCAGACCTTCGCCCACCGCGCCACAGAAGTCGTCAAAAATCGAATTTTGAAGATATGTGTGAGGCAAGGTACTGGAATTCAGATTATGAATTCCGTGTCTGAATTCAGAGAGACATTCCTTCACCTTTCCTTAAACCTTGTCCAAACAGCTGTCATACGAAAAACTGGGTAGGATCGTTACGTTCTACACAGTTGTTTGTAAACCTTCTGTCTGGTAGGTAGGGTAGCGTACGTTCGTCACGGTCCGTCGGTCACGTGACCGGCGCGGGCGCAGTGACACGGTACATGGTCACCACGCCGACATACCTATAGGTAGGTAAGGTCTATACCTACACGAGTCAGTCGGTGACTGACCGATGTTCGGGGATAATGTACTATTTGCAGCGAGCAGTGTTGCCAGGTGGACTCTGCAAAAAGCAGTATAAATTTTGGTAAAAAAGCAGTAGATTGGGAATAAAATCAGGTAGATTTCACAAAATTTGAGCAAAAAATCAGTAGACGGTTCAAAAAGCAGGTATATCTACTGCTAAATCAGTAAATCTGGCATCGCTGGCAGCGAGCACGATACGTGACGCCGTGTGCTAAAATCAGGGTTTGATAGCGGTACCAATAATACCGAAACAATTAGCAGAAATTCCGGTATTTTTTTTTAGATAAATTCTAGTATCGATGCTTTTGAAGTATCAATAGTTTGCTCGAAAATACCGGTATTCAAAGTGATTCTCGCGACGTTGCATTTTTTCGGTGGATTTAAGACACCTGTGCATACGGAAGCTACAAAAACTTCTAATAAGCTTTCTCGCTTAAACAAAGTTGAATTGTTGATACCGATATAAATACCGGTATGATTTATATACATACCAAAGATGTACCGGTACCACATGTTGATTTATTTTATACAATTTTAAGTTATTAGGACTGCAGTTAGCGAAACTGTTTCTGTAAATACTACATCTAATTCGTTTCTATTATTTGTTTGTAATTTTCTTTGTTAATAAAGTAAATTTACTTTGGAATTTATAATATTTTGGTTAGATTCCCTTTTTACTAAAAATGCTCATAATATACAAATTGTCAAAAACTTTCTGTGCAAAAAGGCTTACTACAAAATATCAGATTATTTAGAAGATAAAAAAGCTTGGGACGGGTTTTGCTCCAACTCGAAAAATAACAACTAACAGACTAAAGGTTCCTTCGTCGCTTCTTTACTTTAGTCTACATACCGAAGCAACAGAAATCAAAAATATCACTTTATTTCCGTGTCAGTGTTTTATTTTAAGAATTTGACCTTTTCTAAGTGTACATTTTTGTATTCATGAAAATAAAGAATTTTTGATTTGACCGAAGATTCTTAATATTATAGGTAAGTCAGCCAGATTGTCAGACGGAACTTGAACCCACGACTTTCAGAGATATACCTACTCACTTCAATTCCACTCAGCCACGCGAGTGCATTGTACTGAAATAGAAAGTGCATCGCGCACCGCTAATGTTATTAACGGAGCACTTCCCGGTTATCGCGGAAATGAGTTGCTTCTTGGTCACCCTGTAGATCAATGTTTTGGTATAAGTGATCGCGGAAATAACTTGCTTCTTGGTCACCCTGACCCTATTCAAAGAAGTTCCCTCTCTTCTGCTTCTTTCTATCCTCTGTTGACCAGTAGATTGGTCACCAGATCTCGAGTCACGCGTCGCTTCGACCAGACGCTCACCGCGTCAGTTTCGGCAGTTTTCAGATTTGAATATGTACATATGGTAAATGGTACATATGGTCATGGTTGTTCAATATGTACACAGGTAACCTACATATGTATTTCTTTAGGCTTACAAAATAAGCACTTAGACTAGTAAAATTTTACACCGTGGATCGACTCCAAGGGGAGCAAATGCATAGGTCAGGAATTGACTTCAAACTTAACAGGGGATACCCTGGATGGACGTCACTGTGACCCAAGTAACCTACACTTAGGTAGGTACAGGTTTAATAGCAAGAACTGAACTTGACTTCCGCTGCACTGCACTAGCCCACTTCTACCCTGTTAGAAAGCGGATGAGCAGCTCTAATATTAACAACTCTCAAGGTGTATACGCTTCTACAACAAAACTCCAAGTGAGTTGCAAAAACTATCAATGAATAAATTCAAACAAATTGTCAAACATGTCCTTTGTAAAAAGGCTTACTACAAAATATCAGATTATCTAGACGATAAAAAATCTTGGGACGACTTTATTTGCTCCAACTCGAAAACTAACATTCTAACAAGGTAAAGGTTTCTTGTTCGCTTCTTTACTTTACCTTAAAAAGATTGAAGTGAACAAAAAATCAAAGTGGTCACTTTATTTCCTAGTTTTACATATGTAATTTGTATTTTGTGACGTGTCCAAGAGTCCGGTAAAAGGTCTAAAGGAAATAAAGCACTTTGATATTTGATATTTGACTAGTTACTGTCCGTGACGTCGATCATGTATCAGCTGAGGTAATAATTTAGCCGGTTTAAAAAAACTATAAACCGACTTCAAATTTAAACTAGGCTAAACAATTTATCTACATACTAGCAGCGCCTCGCGGTTTCACCCGCGTAGTTCCCGTTCCCGTAGGAATTTCGGGATAAAAAGTAGCCTATGTCCTATTCCAGACTATAATCTATCTCTGTGCCAAATTTCATCCAGATCCGTTCAGCCGTTCTGGCGTGATAAAGGAACAAACATCCATCCATCTATCTATCCATCCATCCATCTAAACTTTCACGTTTATAATATTAGTGAGATTATTATGTCTCGAACTGTCACATTAGTTGCTAGGGTGGTTTTTAGGGTTCCGTACCCAAAGGTGTAAAAACGGGACCTTATTACTAAGACTTCGCTGTCCGTCTGTCCGTCTGTCACCAGGCTGTATCTCATGAACCGTGATAGTTAGACAGTTGAAATTTTCACAGATGATGTATTTCTGTTGCCGCTATAACAACAAATACTAAAAAACAGAATAAAATAATTATTTAAGGGGGCTCCCATACAACAAACGTGATTTTTGTTGCCCTTTTTATAGATAATGGTACGGAACCCTTTGTGCGCGAGTGCGACTCGCACTTGGCCGGTTTTATTAGGCAACAGAAATAATCATCTGTGAAAATTTCAACTGTCTAACTATCACGGCAGACAGACGGACAGACGGACAGCGAGGAGTCTTAGTAATAGGGTCCCGTTTTACCCTTTGACGGTACGGAACCCTAAAAACAGATCTGTAAAAAGTTATGCGTGGTCTAATATAAAAAAAACATAAAATATACACGTCGACTTGTGAACATCCTTCGTTTTCTCGTCGGTTGACATGAGAAAATGCAGCTAAATTAAGATCTCTATTGACAGTCAGTTCTCTAATATACCATGACATTTTCTTTCATCCCACCCGACGATATGTTTCCCATAACTCACCGTAAGTCGGGATAAACCCCCTGATCAGAGAAGCAAAGGTCAATTCGACCCAATCTGCCTCGTCAGGTCCAGGCTAGGGTTGATTATAATTAACCCTACAACCTTAAACGTGTTGTACGAGGGAGGGATGTATTTCGCCATGCTGCGTTTTTAGTTTCGACGGCAAATAGGAAAAGCGGATACCATTTTGTTCGTATTTCTGCACCAGCAATTTTTCTCGCTTGCTTGTACCTAGGATAATATTTTTTGGTAAAACGAAAGACGTATTGAATTCTTAAATTCGTAATGGGCACAAATCAAATTGGAATTTCTAACGGAAGGAAAATAAAGAGTTAAGAATAGAATATTCTAAGGTTATTTTCGCGAGAACTCGTAATAAAACACTGTTTTAACCGGATTGATCGCGTATATTTTATATTTTGTTTATAACCTGACGTTTCGGAGGCTTTTCAGCTTCCATGGTCACAAGCAGACTGAGGTGACATTTGTCTTTACAAGTAATTTGAATTTTGCATATAAACAAGTACAAAGTTAAGAATAAAAAAATATTTATTTCCATCAATACAATACATAAATATACACTTGGAAAAGATCAAATTCTTGAAATTAAACACAGACTTATAAACGAAGTGACATTTTTGATTTCTGTCGCTTCGGTATGTTGACTAAAGTAAAGAAGCGACGTAGAAACCTTTAGCCTGTTAGTTGTTATGTTTCTTGTCGCTAAAAGGTAAAAGCGTGGACCATTTTTCGGCTTTATAACTGCTAAAACATTTTTCCTTAATTTCCTAACTTTGAAACCCTAGTTAATGTGAAGTTAGTGTGAAACGGTAGTCTTAAAAGCCTTGCTGCTTACAACAACCTAGGTATACCCCGTCCACTCATTTATTTTATACTAGCGGTCCGCCCCGGTTTCGCACGGGTATGTTCTACCGCCTATGTTCATCAGGGATAATGTAGGATTCTATAATGGTGAATGAATTTTTAGGGTTCTGTACACAAAGGGTAAAAACGGGACCCTATTACTAAGACTTCGCTGTCCGTCTGTCCGTCTGTCACCAGGCTGTATCTCATGAACCGTGATAGTTAGACAGTTGAAATTTCACAGATGATGTATTTTGGTTGCCGCTATAACAACAAATACTAAAACATAGAATAAAATAAATATTTAAGGGGGCTCCCATACAACAAACGTGATTTTTTTGCTGTTTTTATAGATAATGGTACGGAACCCTTCGTGCGCGAGTCCAACTCGCACTTGGCCGGTTTTATTAAATCAGCCCAGTAGTTTCGGAGCCTGTTCAATTTAAACAAACAAATCTTTCCTCTTTATAATATTAATCTTAGTATAGATTTGGCATATGCAGTTCCATAATTTGACGACCTCTGTGGCGCGGCGCGGGTTCGATTCCCGCCTCGGGACAAATGTGTGAATACGAACTGCAGACCTTTGTTCAGGGTGTTCTGGTCGATTTCTATGTATAATAAAAATATCTATCTATTTATTGTATTATATTATGTATTGATTGTAATTTTCTTTGTTAATAAAGATTAGATATATAGATCATTCTTTATTGTACCACACAAACACAGAAAACAGTACAGAAATGAAAGCTACGAGAAGAAGTACAAAGGCGGCCTTATCGCTATGAGCGATCTCTTCCAGGCGACCTTGGGATGGACTGGACATGTACGAACAAAAAAGACGGTGGCACTTGAAAAGAGAAATTATAAAATAATTATATAATACTAACTCTACTAAATATTTACATAACCTACAGAAAACAATAAACTAACACGAACATAAAAATAATAGATAGATAGATTTTACCATTGTTAGCAAAAATATTATGTATATCAGTTATCTAGTACCCATAACACAAGCTCTGCTTGGCTTGGGGCTAGATAATGAATAAGAATAAGAATACGAAATGTTATTGGTTCACTATACACAAGAATATACAGTGATATAAGAGAATTAATCATAAAAACAATGTGAGACCAAAAAGCTACCACTCAGCGTGTGCAGGAGCTAGGGGAGCACTGCAGCGCTGGTCTTCCGTAGCACCTTAGCGTAGAGCGCGTCACTGGCAATGGACACACTCTTTACAATATGTGAAGGTTGGTTATTACTTACTTACTAAATTACATTTTATAAAAGTTAGCAAAACATGTGCGAGTTAATAACACACGTGAAGTCAACCACTGTTGCTGTGTGAATTGTCCAGCATTATTTATTATTATTAATTATTGACAGGATTTCATAATAGAAATACGAATCTACAGACTTCTTTTCAATTCTTACGAAAGTTTCAATTTTTATCGAACCGACGTTTTATGTAACGAATATTATTCTTGATGAATTCTCCAAATGTAGAATTGAAAATATTATAAAAATCATAGTTTACGACAGTAACTCAATCCCTCTTACGTTTTATCACGGAAAAAAGCGTCTTATGCAGCAAGTAGCAAATGTAACCACAAAATAGTTATTTTTTATACAACAGTGCAAAGTTGCTTTTTAATTTCATGCGCGTCTTTAATTTTAGTTTTTAATATTGTATGTATGTTAGTTTTAAGGTATATATTACTATGGACCGTAGAATAAGTTAAAATAAGACCTGTAACTGTTCTATAGTCTGAAATAAATTATTATTATTATTATTATTTAACCGCGTGCTCAATTTTGATGACCGAGCAAGCGAATTCTAAAATCCTGAGCGCAGCGAGTGATTCAAAAATTAGAATCCTGAGCGTTAGCGAGGGAATCAAAAGAGCACGAGGTAAAAAATCTTTGCACTCGAGTGCAACACGTAACTTTTCATCCCACCTCAGCGAGGAAAGAGTATTTTTGCTCTTCGATATCTGAGTGTAAAAGCCGTTTTTATGCGCTCTAGAGGATAAAGTAAATTGAATTTAGAACATCGTGCGCACGATGATCCGTCTCTCTTTTCGGGATGGGGGATGAAAAATCTATTATTTTGATGGGTTATCTACGAACCGAGGTCGAATGTTTTTGCTCTTCGTTATTTTAGTGCAAAAGCCGTTTTTATCCTATAGCGGATAAAAACGAGTGCAAAAGCCGCACTCGGATATCGAAGAGCAAAAATACTCTTTCCGATATGGGGGGGTTGACAATAATATTTTATTGTTTTTAATATTCAGATTCCAAAAACAAAGTAATTTAGACGCCTGAGTCTATAAAATAATACATAATGTTGTGCAACTGTGACAAAATCGATAACAACTTCTTCAAAATCGATTGTCATAAAAAATCGAATCGGTAAAGCATTAGGACATGACTATTTCAAAAGTCAATAACTATATTTCTTTAGGCTTACAAAAAAGCACTTAGACAAGTCAAATTTTATACATAAACAGCTTTATAAATAGTAATTATCAAACGAGAAACAAAATGTTATTGATTTTGTTCGTTTCAATTTTTTGTTTTTTTAACTAATACGACTGGCCTTGAAGAAATGTTAATTACATTTTGCATTATTTTTATCAGACAATACGTTAGAATTATTTCCCAGTAGTAGTCAAGTAGCCTATTGCCAAACCGCAATAGGGTGAAATAACTGTAGTCTGTTTAACAACCTTGGACTAGCTCGTAGTTATATCAGATTACATTCAAACTAGGTTTCCTAGGCTCCAGGCCTTGAGTGGGATGTGACCTAAGCGCATTACCTACAAACGCAGTTGCTAACCAGTAACTCTGGGTTTACTACGAGTTGATAGAGTAAACTGAGTCTTTCTCTATAAAATTTGAGCTGACTTAGAGCTGTTTATCTATAAAATTTGACTTGTCTAAGTGCTTATTTTGTAAGCCTAAAGAAATAAAGTTATTGAATTTTGATTTTTTTTTCGATATTATAAATAGCGAAAGTTTTGATGTATGGCTGGAAAAGTCAAAATCTAAAAGGTAGATATTTTTAACTGACGAAACTAAAAACAAAAGAGGTGGACGTTGTATGTTTGACTTTACCTATGTATTTATGGGTTCTAGATGGCTGATATACTTTATACAATACATTACATAGATATACATTTTTAGGGTTTCGTACCTGAAAAGGAAAAAAGGAACGCTTTTAGGATCACTTTGTTGTCCGTCTTTTCGTCTGTCAACCCTTTTCACCCCCTTTTCTCAGAAACGCGTGGAGATCGAGTTGAAATTCACATCATAATACTCAGGTTAGTACTTCTTAGAGCCGCAAAATAAATTATTCTGCTTAAATTTTCTCCCTATTAAAATTGGATATATCTTGAATATTTTCAGGTAGCTGCCTTCCAATTAAGGTTCATTTGAAACATCCTCTTTAAAAATGACCATTATCAATAATTCAGATCCAGAAAAAACACGTGCAATACCTCTGACGGAAGCGTACTAGAACCGTACCAACCCCTTATCATTGCAGAGTGTCCTCGATAGATGTCGCTAGTAGTGCCGCTCGAAAATGAACTTCCTTCGTACTTCCGGCCGGAATATAACGTACTTCCGTCTGCCGGAAGCTACCTCTTCACTATCTTTTGAATGCTAAAATAACCGCAATAGGTTTTCCCACCTTCAATATATTTATGTAGTCTTGACTTGGTTTTTAAATTATGTTTTTTTAAATAAATCCAATGCAATAAAGCCTACAACAGATGGAGTTATAATATATATATTAATATAGTAAGCTATAAATAATAGATTCAGGCGTTACTTTGCGGAAATCCATTGCAAAATATAAGGATGAAAATATTTAGTAACAATTCCGCGAAAAAACCCTTCCCCGATAAGTTCTACCTATATATGTATGCTATAATATATTATATATTTTGAAACTCATTAACTCTGCGGCCGTCATGTCTTACTTTACCAAAATATATCGTGCTATATCTGTCGACATACTTTGGTGACGTAATCAAAATATACGTTATAGCTGCGTCTGTGGTCACTCGCCGATTACTATAGAAAATATACCGTAATATACCTATGATTTATATTAATATATATTTCGAGGTTAAAACCTTATTCTAAGAATCTATCTATACCCATATACTAAGAATAAGCTCGCTGTGCCTATAACTAGGCTACACAAGATATGTATCTTTCAAAGGGCAGTGTATACGCTTCTACAACAAAACTCCTAGTGAGTTGCAAAAACTATCAATGAATAAATTCAAACAAATTGTCAAACATGTCCTTTGTAAAAAGGCTTACTACAAAATATCAGATTATCTAGACGATAAAAAGTCTTGGGACGACTGTTGCTCCAACTCGAAAACTAACATTCTAACAAGGTAAAGGTTTCTTGTTCGCTTCTTTACTTTACCTTAAAAAGATTGAAGTGAACAAAAAATCAAAGTGGTCACTTTATTTCCTAGTTTTACATATGTAATTTGTATTTTGTGACGTGTCCAAGAGTCCTGTAAGGTCTAAAGGAAATAAAGCACTTTGATATGTAATCATTTGCAATGCGCCTAACTCTACACAGGCAGGTTTGGTTTTAAACTGTAATGTTACCCCTGTAGGTGGAGCCACCGACGCTATAGTCCGTAAGAGGTCCCAAAGATTTTCGGTTGAACCGACTAAGGGTTTCGTGGCTTAGTTGGTTAGTGCACACCCGTACTGAGGGTGGGGCGCGGGTTCGAGTTCCGCCGAAACCGGAAATTTTTGGAAACTTATTTCATTTCTATTAAGTGTATTTATGGAATAAAAAGTAGCTTATATTAAGCCTGTCGATAAATAGTCCTCATTCTTCATTGACGTCAATGTCAAATAATGTCGTATATCACGACACGTGTGGTAAGCGGTTGTAATGCGAGAGGTGCGGGTTCAATTTCCACTGCGGTATTGAAATAAAACTGGTCAAGTGCGTATGTGACACTTTACTGCGGGTTCCGCACGCTTTATTATGTTCTGTGCTTAGCTTATTAGATATTTATAATGTAGGTATATGATAACGTCAGTGGCGTTTTATTTTATAAAACTTTATCATGGTTATTAATGATTTAAACACTCGAAAGATATTGAGATTTGTGTCTTTTCGCGCGAGTGTCTTTCTCGCAAATGTACCGCCAACACACAAGGTGGGTAGGTAGGTACTGGGTACACGTCTACTGCATCGGAATCGAAACGTACGCACGCAGCGCCTACTGCTTTCGCATTTAGCAGCAATATTTTTTAGCTTTCAGCGATAGTTTAATAGCTTTATAATTTCATATTGCAACGTTACAGCTATTAGTAAAGCGGTACAATATGGTGTTTTAGGTAATATAGTTTTTTGACGCATATACTCGTTTCGACACAAATCAGGGGTCTGTTTTACGACTATGGTAGACCCTGATCAGGGCTTATGCGAGTCTGCCATACCTACCCAAGAAAACCAAACCCTGATCAGGCTCCAAACGGGCGTAGGAGTTAAAGCAATCCAGTTTGATATAAAGATAGATTTCATTTATTATAAAAAAATAACATGATTTTTGGGTTAGTAGTGCCTTAAATCCTAAGTTAGGTTTAACTAGAAACTAGGGATCTCTAAAAATAAATAGCACTGATGAATAAAAAGGATGATGATGTTGTCTGCAGAAATAGACAGAAAGAAGAGCGAGAAAGACCAGCGCTATATGGTATGATCTGCTCTACCATAGCACATGCTGAGTGGAGACCGATTTAGACAGTTTTTCTGTAAAATTAAGGTTTATTTATCATTCTTATTCGTCTTTGTTCTTGCAAATAAAAATCTTTTCAGTTTTTTACTTTAAATACTCTCTGGCATCGTTGTCGGCAGATATGGAGATCTTACTGGATCACTGTGCACTGCACGCTGTATCGTAGAAATTAATACAAAGCAACAAATCCTTACGCTCCGCACCGTTCGCTCCGATACCGGTCCAGTGGACGTGTTACTTTATGAGAATACATTTCATGAAGTACAAAAATGTCAGTCTGCACGTCTGTAATGTATGTCAAGTGAAGCCGAGCAAATTAATGTGGGTTGAGTAAATCAAATTTTATCTAGGAATCGGTCGCAGGGCTGTCACCGACAAGAAAATATTATTTTAGATAGAACTTACTTTAAGATTAGAAGTGATCGTGGCGTTTAATATTTCTATAGGATTTGATACAGCGCCCCCTATCGTGCGGACAGGGAACTACAATCACGTGTCGATACTAAAGTCAAGCCGAACTCAGGGGCCGTATTAAAAAAGCTTGCTCAGTCATAGATATATATTTGAGTGACGTTTATGCCATAGAAAAGGATTACTCAAACACAGATACATGACTGAGCAAGCTTTCTTAATACGGACCTTAGTCTAAGTAAGGAATATCATAATTTAAAGGGGTCTGTATTTTATTTTCCTAACTTTTGTGAGCTTAAATTTTCAGCTTTGTGGGTGACGTGGTTGTAGATAATAATAAAAAAATATATAAATTATGTTTTTCTGCAATCTAACAAGTGTGTCGAAAATATCATTTCACGAACGAATAATCTGTCGATGAACCTACCTGTTTAATCGTAGTTCTCCTTAGATACTATTTAATATTTCCTTTCAAATTAAATAAGCAGTAGGTTAATTAATTTAATTACTCAATAAATATTTCTTGTCCAAACACTACCAATATACTTTTGTTACAACAAAGTAGGTTTGATTGTTTGCAACAGTCTATAGTTAGCTGAATTGTTTCAATCGTAAATACTTGTTTTAATTTGTTTCTATTATTTGATTGTAATTTATTTGTGAATAAAGACTTATTTATACACTCTTTATTTATTTCTTTAGCCATAGGAGTAAGTAAGTTATATTAATTATTACTAGTATCATATTGATTTGAAGCCTCTAGCGGAGTGACAGCCCTAGAGTCGCTGTAACTCTCCCGGTGAGGACGGACGGACGGACGGATATAGTTTATAGATTAACCGGCCGCGAGCCAAGACACAGTATCACTAGTAGTCGCTAATTGATATTATTAATATCATATGTTATTCAATTTGTGCGGAATGCAGAAAATAATTTTAATGCAGTAGATATGTTTATGATATAGCTGATTTAGAGCTTGAGTTTTAGAAATTCAAGATAAACTCGACTTATATTGAGGATTTTTGGAAAATAACAACATTAATTTCCTCGTTTTTCCATCCCAAACGGGGGATCTTTATCCCCCTAAGAAGGCAGGGGTAAAGTGGGGTATCGACACCACGGTTTTTATTTTCTCTCTCTGCCTAAAAAAAGTTTCTTAACACGATCAGAAACTTTAACGTCTGATTTCACCGTTGTAATTGAACGCGATCATCATAAGATAAACTCAGTTTAGCCTTAATAAAACGAGTTCAATGCATAGCGCACGTTGATCTGGTTCAAGCTGAACTTAGAAACGGTTATCCTTCGTTCTGTCTGATAAAAGACATCACAGATTTTTTGATCTTTGATTTGTTGGATTTGTCTTCGATCGATCAATCAATACATTTTGGACCCTTGCGCGCCCTCCGGTGTATTTCTGATGGCCTGGTACTTCGATAAAAGTAAAAAAGGAAGATACGGTACGTTCTACCAGCGCTCACTCAAAAACTGTACCGTGTTACAGATGAAATAATGATAAGGTATCGGATTATCAGAAAATTTAAAGTTTGGAGTATCTACTTACGCGGGAAAATATGTGATGCCTTGGGCTTTGTTTTTGCTTGGAGCTATTTGTACACCTGGTGAACGAACACGAGGGCATTGTCGTGGTGGTTTAGTCGAAATCACCCAAAATTATACGTCGTAGCAAGCACGCGCAACACAAACACCACCGCCCGCGCCGCCGTTCCGACTATGACTGAGGTAAGGGAACATAGTTGAACCTAACTTGAGCCATACACTTTCGAGATGGTAATGCCTCATCTCCCTTTTTTACTTTTATCGCAGGCCTAATATATAAAATTTATTGTAAACAATACAAACACCTAATATTATTGTTATGTTAATCACTAATATCGTTTTTTGATGATGAGGAACTTTCACTCAGTTCAATTATAATACGTTACGTATTTTGTTGCTTATTTCATTTCTTATAATACGTTGTTAATTATTATTTACTAGGGTTATAAAGGTAACGAAAGTTTGATTATCGTTGTATTTTTAGGTTCTTTTTAGTGTAATCATCATGCTGTCATTTCGTACGTAGTCCGTGATGTGAAAGTTTGTTGTATAAAGAACCTTTTTTATGGTTTGTTTACGTTATTTCTTTTGCTCGACTGAATAGACTATAGTATAATAGGGTACTTGACTACTACTGGGAAATAATTCTAACGTATTGTCTGATAAAAATAATGCAAAGTGTAATTAATATTTCTTCAAGGCCAGTCCTATTAGTTTTGAAAACTAATTTTACAGTTTGAATAAAATAATGGCGCGCCAAAACGATAATCTCTGTCATGGCTACCGTGTTCTGAGCAATGACGTCACACGCCACACCTCACCTAACAAGAAGAACTCATTGACACTGTAATCTGTGACTGTGTGACGTCACCAGCGATCCAACCAAACACATAGCGTTTTCGATCACGTGACCAGGTATCAAAAATAGTGTAATTGTAATTCCGTTTTTTTACCTAAAAAAAAAGGCATATTTTTATTAAAAATCACCTGATTACGTTTTGTTACGTTGTCACTGACTAGGATGAAAACAATTTGAACTTATTTTTAATGTAGTCAAATAGCCTATTGCGCCCTATACAACTGAAAGCTCTCGATATGTCAAAGAGTAGAACACTCTGTGGTAGTGCTCAGAAGAGGCACTACCACAGAGTGGCGAGACAATGCCTACAAAGTACCTCCAGTGCACGCGGCGAACCGATCAATAGGCGCTCTGCTTTATGAAGATGGAAATAGAAGCTCCGCTTAGCTAGAGTGCTATAGAGCCTTTTTTAGACCGCCGCCATTTTATACCAAAAGAGGAAAAGGAAGTTCTATGTTCGGCTGTCTGTATGTTTTAAATAGTACCTACTTTTAGCATTCTAAGTACCAGGAGAGCAGAAGTCGTTTGGAGATACAAAGAGATGATCGGAGAATCAGTGGTAAAAAGCCCACAACAGATGGAGCTATAAGTAGGTATCAATATAGTAAGCTATACAGGATGGTTTTTTGAGCGCGGGCGGTGATGGCCAAGTCCGAAACCAAGAGAGTTAGGGAAAAGTAGTGAAAGGAGTCATGCCCTCGATTTATAAGAAAACAATAACTGCATATTTATTTTTTTCAAAAATCTTTTACTTTTGACGGAAATGGACTTGAATGATTTCTAAAAAAAAAAAAAAAACATCCTGTATTATTGAACCAATGGATTCTGTTGCTGATAAGGATCAATCTTTTCAAATAAATGTTTAACTAAAAATTAAAGGAAATAGCACATTTTTACGATTTACTGTAGGTATCTCAATTTTACCTAACTACTAATTAGATAAATATTTTTTTTTTTTAAATTAATTGTTCAAAAACGAGCAATTAAGCGAGGGAGCCTTCTTAAATATTTATTTTATTCTGTTTTTTTGTATTTGTTGTTATAGCGGCAACAGAAATACATCATCTGTGAATATTTCAACTGTCTAACTATCACGGTTCATGAGAAACAGCCTGGTGACAGACGGACAGCGAAGTCTTAGTAATAGGGTCCCGTTTTACCCTTGGGTACAAAACCCTAAAAATCGGTGAAAAACTAAAGAATTTGAATTTGTTTTTCGGATTTCACAACTATCAAATAATCCATCTACTTAGTACGTTGATGATAATGATGGATTTCTTATAAAACTACGTCACAGAAACCCAAACAAACAATAAATCATGCAATTCAACACTCAGAAATATTAATAAAACTTGTTTTTCAATACATAAATCACGAACTCCATAAATTCGGTGCGGTCAGAAATAGATCACTGTATGAACCTTTCTCTGTCTTACAGTTAATGTTAGAGTGGGATAGAAGACACGTGCGATAATCTATTTTCGGTAGGTTTTAGTATTTTTTATACATAGAGTGGTAACACCAAGCTATGGGTCGTAATAGGCATATTAATAAACAATACAATACAAATACAAAAATACTTTATTGTACACCAGAAAATAACATTACAAAGAGACATCACATAAGATAAGTACAATGGGCGGCCTAATCACTCAGAAGCGATCTCTTCCAGGCAACATTCGGATGCAAAGAATTGTGAATTTACCCTCTCCAAACTGGAGCCGTTCAGTTGTAGTGGAGTGGAGTCTGCTCACCGAACGTGATTACTGAGCATTTGCCGTAAATATTTGAGTAAAACAAGGTACCTAGATAACCCATCGAAATAATGAATTTTTTCAACCCCCCATCTCGGAAAGAGTATTTTTGCTCTTCGATATCTGAGTGTAAAAGCCGTTTTTATCCGCTAGAGGGTAAAGTAAATTGAATTTAGAACATCGTGCGCACAATGATCTAAATTCAATTTATTTTATCCTCTAGAGCGCACAAAACGGTTTTTCTCTCAGATATCGAAGAGCAAAAATACTCTTTCCTCGCTGAGGTGGGATGAAAAGTTACGTGTTGCACTCGAGTGCAAAGATTTTTTACCTCGTGCTCTTTTGATTTCCTCGCTAACGCTCCGGATTCTAATTCTATAATCCTTCGCTTGCTCGGTCATCAAAATTGAGCACGCGGTTAAAAAGCAACTTTCCACTCTTGTATAACAAATAACTATTTAAATCATATCCTTTACAATGGATTTTTAATGACTCCGGGAGTTTTGTACCTCCATTCCCATCACGAAAACTTAACGTCTCAACTATTTACTAAAGTTAGTTTAGTACACATAAATCATAGACAGTATATTAAGTTATTAAGCCTAAAGTAAGTGTAGTTGAGGCAGTTATTTACTGCCTAGCGCCTGGCTGCCTTCCAGGCTGTATCAGACCACAGGGGCCGGAGGACGGCTAGGTTACTTCCAAGAAATTAAATAACATTCCAAAAAATATCTATTTCGGAGGGGCTTGAACCCGCGCCCTTCCTGAAGTATGTTTATGCTCTGACCAACTGAACTGCGAAATCAAGTACTGGCCCAGTTGAAAAATCTTGCGACTCCCTACGGACTCTAGCGCCATTAGCTCCACCTATAGGGGAAACATTGAAGTTTATCCAATCCTATTCAAAGACTAAAGTTATATTTAGTTCGTTTGACGAGAGGTGTTGCCGTTGCTCGTTTCTAAGGTTTTTGTTATTATGGGCAGATTAGCGCGGTTCAGTATGACGCCTCTACTTGCTAGGTGCTCGATGTTAGAGCCATATCACAGTGGCGATTTACGAGCGATTTCAAAGCGAGGTGACTGTGCAGCGACCACTCCGCGGCGACGACGACGCGCCCGATGTCCCGTTCCACCAGCTTCGTCCCACAAGTGGGACGAACAGGATATCAAATAGTTTAAAATATTATAATTAATTCTGTACTAATTCATAAAAGTGGGACCAATGGGTCGTCCCACCTTTACGTTTAGGCACTTCAGCACCATTCATTACGTCATAAGACAGCAAATTTCAAAAATGACAGAAAATTTAAAAAATTACAGAAAGTACAAAAAATACAGGCAATATAAAGAACGTTGAGACGTCCCACTAGTGGGATGATCCTGGTGGGACGAACGGGACATCGCGGGCGCACTGCGGGCACGCTGCGAGCTCGCCGCGGTTAGTGCCGTCAACCCCAGTGTTCAAAAATTCAAAATCCAATAACTTTATTTCTTTAGGCTTACAAAATAAGCACTTAGACAAGTCAAATTTTATACATTTCATGTTCAAAAAGCGGATCGCACACACGCCGCTAGCAATCGCTTCGCTTTCAAATCGCTAGTTAGTTATATATCTGTATCAACCTCAAAGGAAATATATAAATCCAAACGAACCCAAACAAATCTAAGAGCACTTGTTGGTTTTCTCTAGGGTCCGCAGTAGTTCAACGTCGAAATACGCGCGTGGAATAGCCACTTGCAGAACTGGGGAAAACTATCCTGTTGCTACGAAGTCGAAAGATCAGTTACAAAAGACATTTCGTGTAGGTACACAACAAGTAGGTTATTAATTGAATTGAATTGAAAATTTTGGATTACTACATTGCGCTAGTGTGCGTCGGGTAATAGGTAAGCCGCAGGTTAATAATTATTTTTACGTTGAACAAAGAAATTTAAAAAAAACCTGTCGGCAGCTTGTGATAGGTACCTATCACAAGCTTTTTTTAATGCCTCTGTAACAGATTTTTTTCTAGTTTAGGCAGAGATTCGAAGTTGCTCTTAAAGGCCACCTATTTCTTCTATTTTGGCATCTATGTGTATACTATACATAATATGAAGAATAACCCTACAATAGGCTATTTGACTACATTAAAAATAAATTCCAAATTGTTTTCATCCTAGTCAGTGACAACGTAACAAAGCGTAATCAGGTGATTTTTATTAATAATATGCCTTTTTTATGTAAAAAAATTGGATTAAAATTACATATTTTTTGATACATGATCACGTGACGGAAAGAATAAGCAGCACGAAACCAAAGTAGTTGCATTTTTTCCGTCTTCTTATTGTGTTTATACAAAAACTTAAAAAACTGTCACTAATTCATAAAATGTGTTCGGATTAAAACCAAACACGCAAATACGCGATATTGTTTAGTACCACCATAAGTCAATCAGTTAAAGTTTATATTAATCATAGTTTACCAGTGATTATATTTACATACCAAAACTAGTGACTTTTCATATAAAACTACCATAAACCATAAATACCAAACAAACCAATATACCCAAAGGGTTTCTGGCTAAACCATCACCAAGACCGTACCCTTTACAAAATGTATAAAAAATTTAATAGTGCATAAATTTCGTCAATCTGTCTTAATCAAATCAACGTTAGATCTAGCTAGATTATGTTTATCGATTACTAGCAGCTGCCTGTGACTTCGCACGCGCTTTTTAAGTAGCCTATGTCCGTCCCCGGGATATCGTCTACCTCCCTGCCTTTCATTGAGATCCGTTCAGCCGTTTAGGTGTGATAAGGCAACAGACAGACAGACAGATATGTAAACAGACAGAGCTTCTTTCAAATTTATAGTAATACTAGGAGCGCCTCGCGGTTTCACCCGTGTAGTTCCCGTTCCCGTGGGAATTCCGGGATAAAAAGCCTATGTCCTATTCCAGACTATAATCTATCTCTGTGCCAAATTTCATTCAGATCCGTTCAGCGGTTCTGGCGTGCTAAAGGAACAAACATCCATCCATCTATCTATCCATCCATCCATCTAAACTTTCACGTTTGTAATATTAGTGAGATGAATGCTGACAAACTAATACTCATATACAAGTCAATTTTTTAAATAAATAACAAATTTTAAGAAATAAGGTGTTAATTAATTCTCTTCAATTCAATTTTGTCTATTAATGGAACAATTGAATATTTACCGCCAATGCATACGGAGCCAGAATGCATTGGACCAACTATTTTCCGATAAGCTACGTTTCCCATCGAGGCATTAATTTTAGCGACAAATTAAGAATCCAATTTCGGTGGTAGGCAGTTGTTTTTAAGTTTAGTGCCGACGCGGGACTTTGGCCCATACGTTGTCGTTGTTAAAATTAACACTTCTTGCTCCTGGATCCCGGATGGGCCATACCACAGCATGCTGTGGTATGTTATGATTATGACTAATGTTATGTGGTATCATCCCTTATGAAAGAACAGTCTAGAGTGGAAAGCTACCTCGACCCAAATAGCGCCTATTTTATTTTTTACTAGCTGACCCGAGAGACGTAGTCATGTCATTCAATTCGAACTGACAACTGACAGTTATTAAAGATTATTTATCGGTATTTATCGCGTACCTTTTGTTTTGAGTCACCCCGTGACCACGATCGCTTCAACGCGGTTGAAACGTTGGGGAAAACAAAACAAAAGGTACGCGATAAATACTCGATAAATAATCTTCAATATGTTAGCAAATCGTTTAAATACAAACAACATCCCGGTGCTAACCTCATAACCCTCCCCTGTTGGTAGTCGGGTAAAACTGACAATTATTTCAAACGTGATTAGCAAAGAGTTTTTAACGCTGGGGCTAATGTTACATTAAAAAAGTTTACATTAAGTTTTCTTAAATTTTCTATAGTAATCAGCGAGTGACCACAGACGTAGCTATAACGTATATTTTGGTGACGTCATATTTTCACGATATATTTTGGTATAGTAAGACATGTCGGCCGCAGAGCTAATGAGTACAAAAATATATATTATAGTATAGCTACCGTCTGTGGTAGATTGCTATACATTTATAGCTTACTATATTAATATATACTAGGCCCGCCCCGGTTTGCAAGGGTTGATAGAGGTATGTAACAAAAAAACTTAAAATTGTTTTTTTTTTTTATGAATATGGAACCTCGTCGTGCAGTCAGTTAAAATTAAGTTTACTCGCAGTACCAAGACATAATTAAAACCTTTGTAAGTAGTAACCTACGATAAGAAATCCGTGTCACGATATTAATTTTCCGATCATTGATTATTAATTAAAATCGATAACGTTTTCTACAACTCGAGGTGTAATTAAAATCAAAATCTTCTTTTCTATTTTAATGGAAAAAAACAACCAAATATACTTATTCTTATCTTAAGACCCCATCGGGTCTCTTTTCTTCGTAAAGGCCTTCTTGGAGGAAGGCATTCTTCCATTAACCTTTGCATTTTTAATTAACAGACTTCAAAAATGGAAGATGTTCTATGTTCAGCTGTGATTTTGATGTATGTTCGTCGGTTGCTTTGCTACGTCAATTACCTATGGATCGACTTGCTTGGATGATTCTTTTGAAATTGAATAGAAAATAATTCTGAGATGGTCCCACAAAAATACAAACCCATTTAAAAATCAATCCTGATTGTTAGTTTGTTTGTTCGCATTTTGTGTTCATGACATTTTTCTTTGATGGCGACTTGCTTGAAGGACATAGAAATAGTTTAGTTTACCATTATTAAATTTTTGAGTTTTCCAATATTTTGGCAGTTTCATGCGCCATGATCACGGAAGAACTCCCACAGACAGACAGACGGACAGACGGACAGACGGACAGCGAAGTCTTAGTAATAGGGTCCCGTTTTTACCCTTTGGGTACGGAACCCTAAAAACTACGTTACTTTGTCATCGAATTAATCTACGCAAATTATTTGAAATTATTCCTACAACTTCATTAATGTACGCAATGTATGACGGACTTTACAATGTCATTATTGTCTGTTCTACCTTAGAGAACTATCCCCGTGCTTGGCCTTCAGCAGGGCTTCCAAAAACAAATAGAGATCAAGTCGCCTCCCCACACGATCCGTCATGTTTGACAGCTGTCAGTGGACGCGACTGCCGATGACATTGTCATTAATTCACCAGCACTTTGTGCACGCGGGCCAGATGGCGCCACCACGTCGATTAGTGCCTTTTAAAATGTTGTGTCAATAGCTGAAAATTAAGCTTAGACCGTTGGCTCGTTTAAGCCAGTAGAGTGGCTCAGATTTGTATGTTTTGTGGGCGTGGCTACGACTTGAAGGATATATATTTTTTTTATTTATTTATTAATTAATTTACAGACTACATAGTCCAAAACGTTAACAATCTATGATACAAAACAACAAAACTTCAGGATAGAAAACTAGTGAAAACTTAAATAGGATCTTAACTGATTATTAATTGAACTTAAGCTGTCATCAAATATGTCCACATGTTGGAAATCCAGAAGAAACTTGTTGAGAAGTGTAAGTGCCCGTAGTGTAGGTGCGTCTACACTCTGGTTCGTTCTGGTTTGTTGTCAAAGAATAAACCATAAAGTGGTGGTCTACCAACCACTCATATTCGATGGACGAGTCATAGTCTCAGCATAATTAAGGTACCTAATATTGTACACCTTTTATATGTTTGACTTATGACAATAAAGAAATCTGTATCTGTATCTGTATCTATTCATATCTAAAACGATTCCTACTTCCGTTTACCATAAATCAATTCCTAAACGGCTTGGTATTGTCCCATCTCTCCCGCGGGTCGTTTACGTCCCGTTCCCATCGACTGCTAAACGAAGACAAAAGGAAGTGCTGCTATTAATTAGTTTTACTGCTTTTGTGATATACTGTCGGATAGACCTTGCGAAACTCGGTCTATACGAGAAACTCCGAAATGAATTCGATCATTTATTAAAGATCTAGCAAAACTCCTAATAGAGTCCACAGGTGATCGGAATGCTGGCTTTTATTTCGGTCAACGAATTAGCATTGCCATTCAACGTGGCAATGCTGCCATCATTCTGGGCACTTTGCCTTCTGGTGACGGCTTAGATTTTTAGAAAATAGATTTAAGTGTAAATATTAGTTGTAATTATTATTGTATTTTCTTTGTTAATAAAGTATAATATGGTAGATTGGTACCTAATTTATTAACAAGGAAAATTACAATCAAAATTATAGAAACAAAACTTAGAACTAGTATTAACAATTGAAGCAATAGGCTATTTGACTATATTAAAAAATAAGTTCCAAATTGTTTTCATCCTAGTCAGTGACAACGTAACAAAGCGTAATCAGGTGATTTTTTTTTAAAATATCCCTTTTTTAGGTAAATAAACGGGATTAAAATTACACATTTTTTTATATAGGTATGATCACGTGACCGAAAAGGCAAGTGTTTGGTTGGATGAATGTGACGTCACACATTTACAGATTACAGTGTCAATGAGCTTTTCTTGTTAGGTGTGGTATGGCGGGGTGACGTCATAGCTTGGAAACGGGAGCCATGACAGAGATTATCGTTTTGGCGCGGCATTATTTTATTCAAACTTTAAAATTAGTTTTTATAACTAATACGACTGGCCTTGAAGAAATATTCAAAATTCAATAACTTAATTTCTTTAGGCTTACAAAATAAGCACTTAGACAAGTCAAATTTAATACATAAACAGCTTAATAAATAGTAATTATTATCAAATAAGAAACAAAATGTTATTGATTTTGTTAGCTTAAATTTTTTGTCCGTTGTGTTGTTGTATTAATTACATTTTACATTATTTTTATCAGACAATACGTTAGAATTATTTCCCAGTAGTAGTCAAGTAGCCTATTGAGTTAACGGACTGTTGAAAACAATTTACAGGTAGCTGAACTGGATCAGTCGGAAGCGTCTCCAAGACGCGGTCTCTGCCGAGACCTGCTTATTTCAGCCTCTGGAGATCTTCAGCCAAATATGCCACAGCAATAAAATTACCTTAGATTGGCCTTTGATGGACGCAAACATTACCTGGTAGCTCAATGTGTTTAACTTAGTTCTAGGTATAGTAAATTATGGATAACTTTGATCGATTTATTTTCAAGGGCATTTTCAACGTTGTTTTAAAACCACCGAATATATTCCTTATTCGTTTTCTAAAGACTGTATTTTAGCTCTACTTAACTTATAAATGGGCTTTAAACTTTCGTGGTTTAAAATAAAATTTATTGAAATATCTTAACTCAAAAACCACTGAAAAAATTGAAATTATTTCCATATAACAACGACACAGGCCGCAAGCGTAAGCTAGTTCAATGGGGATAATTTATAAATTCTCATAATTCCTGCTCCTATAAATTAATTTCAAATTATATTAATCAGAATTCCTAACACCTCTCGCCCACGGCCAATGCATCATGCTGTATGGAATGCTTCTATGGGGACATTCTGGAAGCTTTTGTCTCGCTCTCCTGTTCAGGACACTTATGATAGATGGCGCTATAAATTCCCATCCTAATTGCTGGCAGTGTTGGGTTATTTTGAAATTTGCTGAATTTCAGGGACTCCTTTTGTAAGGTAAACGGACGCTATGGCTTTTGTTTGTCTTAGATCCTTTTGGGGCAGTGGGGTGATAGATAAACATTCACCGATATTTGTCTTGTTTTAAATCCTCTCAGAGCATGGATTTAAATCCTGAACGTGCAATAATCACAAAAGAAACCGACTTACAATAACAAAGATGATGAAGATTCTTTGTTAATTTGGGCTAGTTACACAAGTCACACAAGTCGTTGACACAAGTCTGCCAATGTTAAGTAATGGTAAATTACAATCAAATAATAGAATTAAATTTAAATTAGTATTTACAATTGAAACAATTGAGCTAACTGCAGACTGTTGCAAACAATCTACAAGTAGCTTAACTGATCCATATCAATACCAGTCGCGCGCGTGCCCAAGACGCTGGCTGCATTGCCCCGCTGTATAGCAATGCTGATGCGCTGCGCCAGATACTCACCAGCTCTGGGGTCTCGCGTCGCTTCGACCAGACGCTCAGATAATTTTTTGAAAACCCGGACAGCCTCGGTACCCCACGGACCTAGGGTGTCGACTCCAAGGGGAGCAAATGCGTATGCTCTATAAGGACCTGCATATTTGCGCCTCTTGAGATCTTCGGCCAAATCTGCCGCCGCACCAGCCCTCACGGAAGTAGTAATGGTTAATAATTGTAAATTAAATGAGATAAAAAGTTATGAAGATTGTTTGATATTTTAACCAAAGCCTAGTTCGTTATCTAGCAGGGTGCACCGCGTGCAGGTGAGGTTGGCTTAGGAGACGAGATGTTGAAGTCCCCCTTACAATAAAAAGGAGCATCCTATAGCTAAGCTCAGGCGCAGCGTTGTCACTCATTGGTCGTTGGCTGCGCGTGATTGGCGGAGCGCTTGTGTGCTGCATGCCGCGACTTACAACAAGACTGTGACACCGCTGTGTTTGTGTGCGTAACTGTCTAGCTTACCGTGTTTACAAAATATTTTTATTGCTATTTTTAGAGAACCCTAGTGTCTAGGTAATTAAACCTATCTTAGGATTTAAGATACTATGAACCAAAAATATGTAATCTTTCTTTCAATAAATAATATCTATCTATCTATGTATAAAAAGAAACTTAATTTGCAGAAACGAAAGTCATTAAAAATAGAACTGTCAAATCATGAAAGATCTACTTTTAATACTGCCACATCTTAAAACTTTCGTCCGAGCAAGTTTTTTTAAGAAATCCTCTCATTGTTCGCTTCTATAAGAAAGTACAAACAAACTAGACGCCTAGAAAACGTAGGCTTCATTTCGAATAAAGACTGGCCTAGATCTGAGCGATAAAAGTAAGAGGCAAGTATTTGTTTTGCTTTGTTTCGAATGGACGATAGTCTAGGCTTAGATATCGCATTGTTTGCTTACAATAGAAGGGGGAAATAAAGGTAAGAATAGCTATTCCACGAATAATATTAAATATTTATATTGGCTTACGATTTAATGATAGTAAGCTACCTATACCATGTTAATCTGTTAAGAAAAAGCGATTTTTTTGGACACAACGCCCACTCCAAACAGTTGAATCTAGAAAGATGAAATTAGAGAGGTAGGTACCTTTTCTACACAAACTCCCGTTATGAAGGGATTTTATGAAATTCCACCCGTAAGGGGGGTGAAACTTTTCAGTGTTTTTAACTCTTTAACCAACTTTGCTACAGATAATACTAAAAATACAAAACAGTTGAACACGTGTTTCAGGATTTTTCAAAATATTCCTGAAAATGGGGTAAAACGGGTTATTAATTTTTGAGATTCGTAGTTCGCCTCCATATTGAAGTGTTTGTATTTTTATATGTGGGGTGGTAATGACCTGATGTAATGACTTGACATATCAGCACTGATAGAACCATAAATTAATGTGTTACAGGAATTTCCAAAAAACTCTTAAAAGGGTAGAATGGGGGATGAAGTAACTGAGCCTTCTTTTCAAATCAAATCAAATCAAATCATTTATTTGCAGACAACGGGTTACAAGTTGGTATGCTTATTTTAAAATGTCCCTTGCGATGACTTACCAGCTAAACAGCTTTGGTGTGCAAAATTATATAATATAAACAAATTGATAGACATGCAGATACAAAAAAATTACTTAAAATAATGCCAGACTATTTGTATGAAAGATAGCATTGGTCCGTTACGTTTTAACCAGTCAAAAAGCAACCTACAAATAAAACAAGCAACGCGTCGAAAATACTTGGCCGGACTGAAACGCGTCTTGAATGACCAGTCACACGCTCAAGTAAACACGTGCAAAATAAATTTGCGCAATCCAATCTTCAACATGTCAACGATGGCACAAGCCACGCATCCGGACTTGCGCGAACTACCGTCCGTCTTACTGTCCACACGTTCCGTCTTACCTGCGCAAACTGGTTTGTGCAATGCCAATGTGTTTTGGTGAAGTATGTGACACTATTCTAATATTTAAGACCTTGTATTTAAACTATATTTCTTGCAATAAATGAAATGAAATGCAGGCATGCTTGCAAGTAAGGAGCGAGTGGCCGGGTTGTAACAGATATACAATGCTACGTGACTTACATTAATTCACAACAGAACCCTAAAATAGAAGGCAAGTCGTTTATCACGCGCACAATGGCGTCGAATATCGAATTTTCGACAATCCAATTTGCGATCGAGATTTCTGGTATCGCGCGACACGGTAATAGAATCCCTGTTTATTCGAGAAGGCTTAGTGTGAATGTCGAATTCGAGATTAGGGGTCGGGGGGGTTTTTAGGGCGTAAATTGGACCTTGTTAATATTTATTAGTATATTTAACATAGGTATATTTATAAATTGAATTCCTAGTAGGTACAAAGGGTGGCCTTATCGCTATAAATTATCTCCTTCAGGCAACCTGTAGGTACTATTTTACTGTTGCTTAGTATATTTTTTCTAAATGATACTAGCCGTTCCAAATATCCCATCGAAATAAGTATTCCCAGGTTTAACCGAAGTTTTTAAATTTAATAGCTACACTCCAACTATTCTCAATGTATGTTTGTAAAAAACTCTCGACACACAAATCCAAAACGTGGATATTTCTTTATATTTTTGTTAGTGTGTTACCTAGTGTTGCAGGAAACAGCTCAAATTATCTAGTACTGCTGATTCTGACTCAAAATTGTCAGTAAGAAAGTGATTTTAGGTTCATAAGGGGACAATGTTCACAAACATTGTATACTCAGTTTGGCCAGAGTATATGTATATGCCTATTATTTTTAAACCTTACTACATTACATAACATAAGGCGAATCTGTTCAAATAATTATATGTTTGTCGTACCTGGAGTTTGTTAACATAGAGTTGGTAACACTTTTACGCACAGCTGGCAATTCGCCTGTTATTTTTCAGAGGTCCCATGGAATTTGTAACGGTAAAAATACTCAGCACCCCCCTCCCCACCCCCCTTTAGCTTGTTTGATCTCGCAAACATTTTATTACTTATGCAGTGGACGAGGCTACGCGATTTTGTATTTGGAGTTCCGTAGGTATTCATTCAAAACGAAATTATGTATTGTCAATTTTGCAGTGTCAAAAAGGGAGCTCAAAATATATGGAATGTCCAACATTATTTATTATTGTTATTATTATTATACCATCCACTCGCACTAAGCGGTTTTCCTCCACCTTCATCATCCGTACCGCTCTGGGGTTTGGAACACGCTCCCCGCTGCTGTTTTTCCGGTCAATTACAACCTGGGTCTCTTCCAAGACAAGAGTGAATAGGTATCTTCTAGACCTTCGTGATACATCGTCGGCCACATCTTCACTTTCCATCAGGTGAGATTGTGATCAAACGAAGGCCAATTGACAGTAAAAAAAACCATTATTTATTATTATTTGTCCAGCTTTATTTATGACTGAGAATATCGTAATCTCTCATGTTGTCCTGCTCTAATCGGATACGAACAAAGGACAGCAATGGGAGATGATTTTTCAACCCCATTAAGTTCGTACGCAAGTTATTCAATCGTTTGCACCAATAATTATGGACGTAAATTCGATCTCGCTGTCGCTAGGTTCGTACGCATTTAATCGATACCCAATCCTTTTCACCAGAATCTCACCAGATGTCAAGAGACGATGTAACCGACTAATCTATATGCATGAGTACTGCAGGGCTATTCACGATGGATCGAAATGAAACCGTGACTCGGAATCTAAAAACGATACGCGCGAAATTCAAATATTTTCGCGGTTTTTAATATTTTCTGCGTTTTGCAAGGAATTAAACTAGCAAAAAAGAAGTTTTCCACAAATCTTAGACCTATTTCTATATTATATTATATACCCATGTTAGAATAAAGTATGAAAGAATGGAGCAATAGGTAATATGTCGATTATTACTAATAAATCTCTTTTAATAATAATTGCTCCAAAAGTAGCTTTAAATCGAAATTTGTCAAACATAGGTTTATAGAAAATGTTTAACTTTTTATGGAAAACTTCTTTTATGGGAGTATAATTCCTTGCAAAACGCAGAAAATATTAAAAACCGCTAAAATATTTGAATTTCGCGCGTATATGTTTCAGATTCCGAGTCACGGTTTCATTTCGATCCATAGTGCAGATCCCCTGCAGGTCTGTGTGTGTAGATGATGTTGTGTGGGTTGTACAACATTATTAATTTAATGTATACGGGACCCGGCGCGGCGTGCAAGACTCACTCTTGCCTGTTTTATTTAATTATTTAACTAGGTTGCGGCCGCCACTGAGTGTTCCGTTTCATCGTGCAATTTATATTTCCTTTGGTTTTATTTTTATGATGCTCGGCTTACGTTTTATTATCAGCTGGAGTTTTAATCAAAAATTCATTAGTTTTGTGATAAAAGATCAAAGTGTTCGGGTCATGTGTAGCCTATACTATACTTTCTCGTCCACTGCTGGACATAAGCTTCCCCTGGTATGCCTTTTTACATGCGACGGAACGTAGCCGGTACAGCGTTTTTGAAAGCTGTGCCCCATAAGGTTCTTAGGCTACATGCACACTGAGTGTATAGCTACGAGGGCTCTAAGGCCTTTGTTAAGGTGTTTACAAAGGCAAAAACACGAAAATTTGGTGATTTTGAAGCCGTTTTATAACGAAAATAACGATTGTGGAGCTTTGAAATTTATATATCCTGTAACACATATCTTGAAAGGTTTCTTGGAGGTCCCAAATGCTTGCTTTATAATAAAAAGTCTAAAATTGTTATTGACTCTGGTTCTCAAAAACTATATTCTCGTCGGTACACATTTTATGTGTAGGTATATTTATATTTTTTGATTGCGGTCAACCGGAACTGTCTAAGATCCAGAGAAGAAGAGCCAGAGTCCATTTGATTAATAGAATAGGCGTGATTGTGACGTGAGACGTCATTTTCCATAGAGTTTGGTACAGCGCCATCTATCGTGCGGACAGGGAACTACGCAAATCCCATACAAATATGAGACGACACGATCACGACTCGTTAGAGCGTTTTCCCACGAGGCACGACACCACACGACAAAATCCGGTGACGACTCCGGGCGTCATACATTGTATTTCTATGAACCGTTTACACACGCAACGACACCGCACTGCGCAATGTATGACTTGTCACCTTGTGAAGGAGTTGTCATCGCATTTTGTCGTGTCGTGTCGTGCCTCGTGGGAAAACGTCGTAACTATCGTCAAATGGACTGGGGCTCTGTTCCAGTTCGTATTTTGATAAACTGAAGGTTACTTCTTATTTTGATTACCAAAATATAATTCAAGGTACAATGGCATCAGACGCCAATACTGTGACGTAGGCGCATGACGCACAGCATGGCACAGCTGGGGAAGATTGATAAAGGATAAAAATAAATAAATAAATAATGCTGGACTTCACACAGCATTATCTAGCCCTAAGCTAAGCAGAGCTTGTGTTATGGGTACTAGATAACTGATATACATAATATAATACATTACATAGATAGATTTTTTATTAGATCATAGAAAACGACCAGAACACAAACAAATGACTGCAGATCGCACACACATTCGTCCCGAGGCGGGAAACGAACCCGCAACCTCCTGCGTCGCAGGCAGACCTTCGCCCACCGCGTCACATCGGTCGTCAAAAAAATCGTTAATTAAAGTTAGATAGTTAATTCTACGGTAGATTTGATTAGTATATTTACATCCTAGTATGTCGACAGGGAATTACATAGGTAGATCATTAATAGATTAAAAAATCGTTAAATTACGCAGTAATTAAGGCGCATACCCGACCCAAATTAGCGCCGCCATTTACTTTATCTTATTATTCCGTTTAACAGAGGAAATTTCAGAAATCCATCGCACAGTTTGTGATACCTATTATAAGCTTTTGTTTAATGCCTCTGTAATATTTATTTGGTATTTATTGTTTTATTAGGTATATTTAGTTTAGGCAGCGAATCGAAAATAGATATTGGTGGCCACCAATGGCAACTTCGATTCACTGCCTAAACTAAATAGAATAAAACTATTACAGACGCATTAAAAAAAGCTTATTATAGGTATCACAAACTGTACGATGGATTTTTGAAATTTCCTTTGTAGAAGGGAATAGTAAGATAAAGCAGGTGGCGGCGGCGGTAGTTTGGGTCGGGTATGCGCCTTAAGAGGCGAACCTAACGGGGGGTTGTCAAACTAGGCCTAGATTTCAGTAGGTACTTCTGGGGTTCCGCTCCTATGAACGCGAAATCCTATTCATAACCTTTTCATTAATAACGCGCATTGCGCCCTCTTAAGGCCTATGTTAAGTTTGTCTAATAATAACCGAGGACTTTGAGTGATGCCTTTAAATACATACTTGCTTCCGCCCGCAGATTTGTATGTTTTTTTCTGGGTTAAAACAAAAGATAGCAAGGTAGGTAGGATGTTTTTTTTTATACTGACATAAAGCATAATTTTATTTTATTTTTAGGCTTTCGTATCCAAAGGGTAAAACGAGACCCTATTACTAAGGCTCCGCTGTCCGTCTGTCACCAGTCTGTATCTCATGAACCGTGATAGCTAGAGAATTGAAATTTTCACAGATGGTGTATTTCTATTGCTGCTATATCAACAAAAAACAGAATAAAACAAATATAAAGGGGGGCTCCCATACAACAAACGTGATTTTTTGCCGTTTTTATAGATAAATGGTACGGAACCCTTCGTGCGCGAGTCCGCCTCGCACTTGGCCGGTTTTATTATTTATCGATTTATAAACACAGTACCTACGTTAAAGAGCACCCAAAATAGGTGTCGTGTGAATAAACCCGAGCTGAAATATGGTTGAACCAGAGATTAAATATGTGAGGTGAACCGCGAACATCAGTCTCCCACAGCTCACTGACATGAAAAGATAACTCGCTTACCTCGCTTCACGCACTTTTTGAACAAACCAGAGGGGCCCGATTCTGCTAACCAATCACTACTACAAAGTAGAAAAAATATTAGTCGATAATCATGTCTCTAAGTAGGAAACCATTTATGGGCGTAGCGATAATTGCGTACGCTTCTATAACAAGCTTCCATCTGAAGCAACTGAGCTCCCTATTCGTAAATTTATTAATTTATTTACAAAATCCACAGCCCTTCACTAATACAACTATGCTACTTATCAAAATTTACGGCCAGAAACGGACTTACTTAACAATAAAACAGAAACGAACTCTTACGAAATCTTATCAAGAAGGCCTTTTACTCCGTAGATGATTATATCAATGATGTTAATGCTTGGCCAGATGTCGCCCAGTTCCGCACCGACAATAGTATTTAAGAAAATCAATGTTGTGCTTAGTGTTTTTGGAAATATTGACATGTATCTAACCATCAGTTCTAGTACCCACAACACAAGCTCTGTTTAACTTGAGGCTAGGTATGTCCAAGGCTATTTGTATATCAGTTTCTAATTAATAATTTGTGTTGTTTCAGGTAAAAGTATAAACCAATCTGGCTATTGAAAACGGTCAAGTCCGCGTCACGTCATTCAAGCATCAAGGTTCCGTATCTTTTAATAAACTTGACATCGAAATACAAGATGTTTCTCGTCGTATAATGCCGGGTACAGACCAAGCGAGCGAGAGCGAGCGAATGCAAACGATTGGGATGTGAAAATCGGTACGTTCGTTCCATATTGCTTTAATGTAACGACAGCCGCCGGAGCACGGCCGAAGACGAACGAAGGCCCTTGTTTGGACTCGCTTGCTTTCGCAATGACGTCCACACTGGTACTTTTGCGTTCGTTCGTTAGCCTTCGCTCGCTCTCGCTCGCTTGGTCTGTACCCGGCACAAGATGAACAATCATTCTCCCTCTTCTGTTTTGAATATTTATCAAAAAATACCAAACCTGCGAGGCTGAAATTTCGCAATATGGCTACATATACACTTTAAGTAAAGGGGTTGGCAAAAAAAACACAATTATTCGTTCAGTACATGTGCATTTTGAATTCGTGGGCGATTGGAGAACTCAGATGCTTACAAATCTAACCTATAATGAACATGATTTTTAAAGAAGAAAACAAACTACTTTATATTTTATTTTATACTAGCAGCGCCTCGCGGTTTCACCCGCGTAGTTCCAGTTCCCGTAGGAATTTCGGGATAAAAAGTAGCCTATGTCCTATTCCAGAGTATAATCTATCTCTGTGCCAAATTTCATCCAGATCCGTTTTGCCGTTCTGGCGTGATAAAGGAACAAACATCCATCCATCTATCCATCCATCTAAACTTTCACGTTTATAATATTAGTGAGATGAGATATAACCTATTTTGACGATCTAATTATTAATTTTATAATAAATAAATAAATAATTTTTATTTTGTTTTGTTCTAATAAGTACAGGGGTGGTTTAAAAGGGAAAATAAAACCGGCCAAGTGCGAGTCGGACTCGCGCACGAAGGGTTCCGTACCATTTTCTATAAAAACGGCAAATAAAACACTTTTGCTGTATGGGAGCCCCCTTATATATTTGTTGTATTTGAATTTAACTGTTGCTGTTATCAATATCGAGAAAAAACGAGCAAAAAATCACGTTTGTTGTATGGGAGCCCCTTAAATATTATAGTATATTCTAAGGTTATTTTCGCGAGAACTCATAATAAAACACTGTTTTTACCGGATTGATCGCGTATATTTTATATTTGTTTATAACCTGACGTTTCGGAGGCTTTTCAGCTTCCATGGTCACAGGCAGACTGAGGTGACATTTGTCTTTACAAGTAATTTGAATTTTGCATATCTACCGTCAATTATACAAATTTAATTATAACGTTCCGTATGTACGCAGTAATCACTAACAGTGTCTTGATGGGTTGTAGCTATGGATTGCTGGGTGTGGGACCTGACTCGATGTAGGACTGGATCCCAAGCAGCAGGTACTCTCCAACCATCTTCTCTATTGAAATTATTCGGATGTTTTTGAATTTCAATTGCTTCTCGGAGCATTCTAGGAATGAAACGGTTTTCTCTAGCTAGTATTTGAGCTTTGTCGAAGCGAAGAAAATGACCGGCGTCCAGTGAATGTTCATAGACTACAGACTTTGACGACCGTTTGTGTTTGACGTCAGCTATGTGCTCTTTTAATCGAGTGGCTATACTTCTTTTTGTTTGCCCTATGTAACATGAGCCACATTCACAGTCAATTTTATAAACACCAGCATCTTCAAAGGGGACTTTACACTTGACTGGTCTTAGAAATTGTTGAATCTTCTTGTGCGGCTTGAAATAAGATTTAATCGAAGCTCGTTTTAGGATTCCTTCAATTTTGTCTGTGATTCCCTTGATGTAAGGAAGGATAGCTTTGGCTCGCTCAACTGTGTGTGGCTTTGGGCGGCTTCTGTGAGGATGGCGTGGAGTTTGAAGTTTATTACTCCGGAGAACTTCATGGATGTGCTTCAGCTCTCCTGCTAGATGGTGCTCGTCACAGATGCCGTGGGCTCTCTGCAATAAAGATTTACCAACAGTAGCTAACTGACATGGGTGGTGATGAGAATCACCATTGAGGTACCTATCTGTATGGGTTGGTTTTCTATAAACTGAATGTCCAAGTAATTTATCCAGGTTTTTTATTATTAAAGTGTCTAAGAAAGCTAATTTCATCATTCATTTTCATTCATCATTGGTCATTTTCTTCGCTTCGACAAAGCTCAAATACTAGCTAGAGAAAACCGTTTCATTCCTAGAATGCTCCGAGAAGCAATTGAAATTCAAAAACATCCGAATAATTTCAATAGAGAAGATGGTTGGAGAGTACCTGCTGCTTGGGATCCAGTCCTACATCGAGTCAGGTCCCACACCCAGCAATCCATAGCTACAACCCATCAAGACACTGTTAGTGATTACTGCGTACATACGGAACGTTATAATTAAATTTGTATAATTGACGGTAGATATGTAAAATTCAAATTACTTGTAAAGACAAATGTCACCTCAGTCTGCCTGTGACCATGGAAGCTGAAAACCCTTAAATATTTATTTTATTCTATTTTTTAGTTGTTATAGCGGCAACAGAAATACATCATCTGTGAAAATTTCAACTGTCTAACTATCACGGTTCATGAGATACAGCCTGGTGACAGACGGACAGCGGAGTCTTAAAATAGGGTCCCGTTTTACCCCTTGGGTACGGAACCCTAAAAATAGGGAATTGTGGTTATTGCAAATAGGTTGAGTAGCTGAGCTAACGAAGTAACGGGTAACAGTTAGCAACTTATAAATCTGTATCTAACACTACAATATTTCTTATGATAATTTAATTAACATTAATTATTTGACACAGGTATGAAACTTTTTCTAGGATAATTATGTACTTAAGATATTTAATATTAAAACCTACTGTAATTAGCACTTTGGTCTCATCATCATCATCAGCCTATTTCAGTCCACTGCTGGACATAGGCCTCCCCTAATGAGCGCCATCGCGCCCTGTCTTCAGCTTGCCGCATCCAGCATCTGCCAGCAGTCTTTCGCAAATCGTCATCCCACCTGGTCGGAGGGCGTTCTACACTACGTTTGCCGAGTCGCGGTCTCCACTCAAGAACACGTTTACCCCAGCGGTGATCGGTTCTTCTCGCGATATGGCCAGCCCACTGCCACTTCAGCTTGCGAATCCTTTGAGCTATGTCACACCACACCACACTAACACACTACGGATGACTTTGGTCTAAGACTTTCTAATTACATCAATAAATAAATTGCAATTACAAGTGAAATGCAAGGGAAGAAACAAATAAACTGTTAGATGCATAGCCTTGTCTAACCAGTAGTTCAACCATTAGCGGCTATATTTAGCGGGTCGCGGGTTCGACTCCTTGACTGACATCTTGGCACGCGCCGCGCTTGTATTAATGTATTATTTTAATAACGTCTAATGACTTTGAAGGGTTATGAAATGGAGATTGTGTTACTGGTACTGTCTGTCTGTCTGTACGTGTACTGTCATCTCACTATATATATATATATATATCTCACTAATATTATAAACGTGAAAGTTTAGATGGATGGATAGATAGATGGATGTTTGTTCCTTTATCACGCCAGAACGGCTGAGCGGATTTGGATCAAATTTGGCACAGAGATAGATTATAGTCTGGAATAGAACATAGGCTACTTTTTATCCCGGAATTCCCACGGGAACGGGAACTACGCGGGTGAAACCGCAAGGCGCTGCTAGTTTCGAATAAGTATATTTTTTACTATTTATAAAAACCATAGCACTTAGTCTAATCGTAAGCCTCACAGGGTCTTGTGATCATGGTGGTTTCGGCAGAATATCAGCGCCCATCTACTCTTGAGTGGTAAGGCATTTATGCTGAGTCGAGACCTTTTTGCTGCTGTAACACAGCACAGTCAGTCTTTTTGAAAAATGTTTTGTGATATTTTTTTCTTTCTCGATGTTAAACTGTTGCTTTTTATTCAAATATTGTATTTACATTTATTTACCAAACATAACCAACGGGGTACATGTTTGATACTAGAAATGCCCCAACGGGGTACATGTTTGATACTAGAAATGCCCCAACGGGGTACATGTTTGATACTAGAAATTGTCATAAGATCCTTGTCACACAACAACATGTAACAAATGAATAAATGATTCTAAATGATAAATGATAATCACAATTCAATAGTAATTACAACTAATATTTACACTTAAATCTATTTTCTAAAAATCTATGCCGTCACCAGAAGGCAAAGTGCCCAGAATGCTGGCAGCATTGCCACGTTGAATGGCAATGCTAATTCTATAACCAAAGCTACTAATATAGTCCATGTCCATGGTGATCGGAATGCTGGCTTTTATTTCGGTCCACGAATTAGCATTGCCATTCAACGTGGCAATGCTGCCAGCATTCTGGGCACTCTGCCTTTTTGTGACGGCTTAGATTTTTTGAGAATAGATTTAAGTGTAAATATTAGTTGTAATTATTTTATTCTGTAGTTGTTATTTTCTTAATAAATCGACCTAAAAATTAATAATTGAATTATATTATTATCGGTTAGCAGTTGTGTGAAAAATATTTCACTATCGCTTGAAGTCGAGGGCATTGAGGTAGGGTTTATCACGTCTGCAGATATTCATAAAAACTTATTTGGCTGGACGCCAGGTCACATAAAAAACTTTGCATTGCAATATTGAACGTTCTGTATTCCCAACTGTAAAGTTATTGAAACTAGGTTTTATTTTGAACGACTTTTGTACAATTGTATTGTATTTCTTTATTTATCAAAAACTTATAGGTACTATTCTTATCTAAAAGACACCATAAACCAGAGAAGGTTTGTCTAGCGTCTACGGTTACAGCGAGTTGCCACACGCATCCCTTTATATCTGTATCATTTATTCAGTTGTTACATGTTGTTATTTCATTGTATTAATTGAACCGGGTTTATTTCTCAACTAAGTATCACAGTAAGTACTTATTTCCTTTAGACCTTACAGGACTCTTGGACACGTCACAAAATTCAAATTACGTAAAACTAGGAAATAAAATGATTGTAGATTTTTATCTAAATTTTGTGATTTAAAATTTTTGAAAACTGACTACTTATAAACATAAAAAATACGAATAAAAGCGGCGTCAGTTGACAGTGTCCTAAAATATTTTTCACCAATATCTCTTTGCTTTTGTAACCCTATCGTTTACGAAAAATGGTAAAGTGCCATCAACCTGGATAATCTTTTTGTATGAAAAACATACTTCTTTCTTGCTATTCGTTTTCTTTTACACGCACCCTTGCAATATTTAACACTAGTAGCGCCTCGCGGTTTCACCCGCGTAGTTCCCGTTCCCGTAGGAATTTCGGGATAAAAAGTAGCCTTTGTCCTATTCCAGACTATAATCTATCTCTGTGCCAAATTTCACCCAGATCCGTTCAGCCGTTCTGGCGTGATAAAGGAACAAACATCCATCCATCTATCTAAACTTTCACGTTTATAATATTATATATATATATAGTAAGAAGTAAGATAAGATAGTAAGATTATAAAATATTCGATGCCAACCTAACTTTACCCGGATGTGCCTTCTGCCTCCGCCAAAAGTCCGGTAACGCTGTCATGGCCATCAGTGGAGAACAACCACCGACAACAGCACGTGACAGCATATTAGTGGGCCTGAACCTCTAAGATTCAAAATTCAAAGTGCTTTTATTTCCTTAAGACCTTACAGGACTCTTGGACACGTCACAAATAATGACAATGAGTTATGTCAATGATTTTTGACTCAGATTACATAATTAAAACTAGGAAATAAAGTGATCACATTGATTTTTTTGTTCACTTCAATCTTTTTAAGGTAAAGTAAAGAAGCGAACAAGAAACCTTTACCTTGTTAGAATGTTAGTTTTTGAGTTGGAGCAAAACTCGTCCCAAGCTTTTTTATCCTCTAGATAATCTGATGTTTAGTAGGCCTTTTTACAAAGGATGTGTTTGACAATTTGTTTGAACTTATTTATTGACAGTTTTTGCACCTCACTTGGAGTTATGTTGTAGAAGCGTATACATACATACGTACTTTCCCATTCATTTGGAACTGTCCCCGATAAATATTTTTAAACTTACGCGATCTGAACACATATTTATAAATACTATTTAACGGGTATTTATCGCGTTTATTTACCTTATTTTCCCGACGTTTCGACAGGTTTACACACTGCCGTGGTCACGGGATGACTGGCGTACTCGAAAATAAGGAAATAAGGTAAATAAACGCGATAAATACCCGTTAAATAGTATTTATAAATACTGTCCCCGATTTTAATGAAATTTTGCATACCTACATAATCGGATAAGAAATAGCTAAGCTTATTTCATTAAAATCGGGGACGTAGTTTCCAAATGAATCGTATAGTACGTTTGTTTTGTATGGGAGCTTAGAGGTTTAGCGCCACCTTAAGAAATAAAATTACCAACTATGACTTCTGTTACTCGACTTGAAAACTCCGCACTTTTAAATCCAAAGTTATGAAAATCCAGATAGGCCACGTTCTTATCTATATTCACGTTCAATACCTCACGAGAGCTCTCTAGATCGCAGACTCAGCGTGCTCAAAGAGCAGAGAGTGCTTGAGCAGAGACTCTTTGGAGCAGCCTTGCGATGGAGGTGAGAGATTAGCCTGGTTTTTATCTCTGCCCAGATTATATGACATTCTCCAGAGATGTGCTACGTTGCTATGCTCCCAACCGACCAGGATCGCTCCTATTTTCATAGCTGACAAACATGACGCATGACGCGATAATGGAGCGTTCCTATTGGTCGGATGTTATTGGTGGTTTAATGTTAGGTAGGTAAAAGCTTTTTCATCCCCCTTTCTCGGAAGGAATATTTTTGTAAATATTTAGTAGAGTTAGTATTATGTAATTATTTTATAATTTCTCTTTTCAAGTGCCACCGTCTTTTTTGTTCGTACATGTCCAGTCCATCCCAAGGTCGCCTGGAAGAGATCGCTCATAGCGATAAGGCCGCCTTTGTACTTCTTCTCGTAGCTTTCATTTCTGTACTGTTTTCTGTGTTTGTGTGGTACAATAAAGAATTATCTATCTATCTATCTATTTTTGCTCTTAGATACCTGAGTGCAAAAGCCGTTTTTATCCGCTAGAGGATAAAGTAAAAAGTAATCCTATTGTAGATTATCTAGTTAAACCCAATTTTCGTCTTAATAGGTTTTTAGGATATATGAAAGTAACTGGGAAACTTGTAGGTAATGATTTTTTAAATACTTTGGTACGAGTATACATACAAGTAGAGTAAAGAAAGATCTGCTGAAATTGCGAAAAAGGGTAAATTAGCCACAAACCGCCTGTAATTTCCATATTTATCCAAAAAACCCTAAAACGGCCTTGAAAATAACCTTTTTGCTGTCCGCCATTTTGTTTTAGGTTCCTGTATTACAAGTAGGTACTTTGCCGGCCATATTCGATTCCCGCCGCGTCAGGTGTTAGGGAACAAAAGATATGCTAAGTGGCAACCCTCAGGGTTGGTTGTAGTGCTGCAAGCTTGTCTGTTTAGTTGCCGGGCTATGACGCCACCGCGCCCCGCCGCCCCGCCTCTGCGCCAAAATTTTGTCATCCGTTTAGTCGTGAAAGTGCAATTTTTTCATTCGCGCGACAAAAATGGCGCGCTTGTTAGCAAACTAAGAAAGTAGTATTTTAGTAGGCAGTAGATTTACTAAACAAATTATTTATTGGTAATATGTTGTGTAGTGAATTAATATTATGTTAAAAATGGTGAATAATTGAAAAACACCACAATTTTTTTATCGAGATTTACGAGAGTCATTTGCGTGAAATACCAGTTCTACTTGCTACGGAGGACGGACCGCAGCGGAAGCTACGAAGCTCTACGACAAAATATCTTCATCCATGATGAAGAATAGATAAGAAATTAAAACTCAGATCGTCTTTATTAGTCCACTGCTGGACATAGGCCTCACCTGATAAGCGCCTTATGTCTTATTCTAAGATGGTCATGCCACTGTCCCCACACACGCTGAGCATGTGAGTTTGGGACCGAAGTACAGGTAGAAAAATAAAAAGAAAGAAAAATCTGTCGCCTCTTGTCTATGATATTGAAAAGCGTTACTCTCAACGTCTTCAAGTTTCAATTAAAAAGGAAGCAGTCTAGTTTGTTGTAAAAAGCAGGTGCACGTTGAAATATTTTTCTTGAAACGCTTGACCTGCGTAGCAAAAATTATTCGTAGGTACCGTAGCAGTGCTACGTAGAGTTTCGTAGAACGTGCTACGAAGCTCTACGACAAAACAATATAATATTATATTTATCTTTTGGCAAGGTTGGGAAAGGAGAAGTGAAAGGAAAATGATTGAAGTGTAGAAAAAACTTTTGTATAATATGAAAACTTCAATTTTGTACTTTTTCGAGTTTCGGAGCTATGAGGGATTTGTTTTTTTTTTTTACTAAATGATGATTGCTAGTACTTACTTCTATATGGATCGATAAACATCCGAAATTGTCTATGGTTTCGATAAAATTCGAAAAAAAAACAATCAGTTCTTACCGAATTTTATCTACACCAGAGCCAAAATCGGTGCTTATCGATCCTCATCGAAATTCGGGCTCGCACACTAGCACAGATAAGTCTGTGGTACTGTATTACCATCTTGAGAGATTTCGTCACCGATTTTAGATTCGTGAGAATCAGCAAAAATCTACACTTTTGATGGCCCTTCAAAACACCCTCGGCTCTTGGAAAAGAAGCTTAATTTTTTATTTATAAATCCTACTTGGTATAGCGTGGAGTGGAGACCGCGACTCAGCAAAGGAGGACGCCTCCAGGTGGGATGACAACCTGCGAAAGCCTGCAGGCAGATACTGCATACGGCAAGCTGACAGGGCGCTCTTTAGGGGAGGCCTTTTGTCCAACAGTGGACTAACACAGGCTGATAGTGATGATGATTTTTTTAAAGCCGAGTAAATCATTAGAATGTAGCGGTCGCAGGGAGCCATTTGGGTGAGGCCTATGTCCAGCTGTGGACGTCTACTGATGATGAGGATGGTATCAAACGCACCCATAAAGTCGCAGGTTCGCGTCCTCGACTGAGCGAAGTTAAATCAAATAATAAATAACCGAAGGCAGGAGCCATGTGGGGTAACTAACGGCCTACTTCAAGCCCTTTGAGTTTCATTAGGACAGACAGACAGACGGGGATTCATTACTCTCACTTTATTACTAGGAAGGTTGTGTAGGTACTTAGTGTAGGTACCTTAGTGTCACCTTGTGAGTTGTTACAAAAGATTATTTCGAGATTGGCTTGAGTACAGGTAGTAGGTACGCCTTCGGCCGCGTATGATACCAGAGTTTGGTAACCAGTATCATACGAAGAAAAAATGATCGTCATAGGATACCGGTGTCCAATGAAGACGATTTTTTACTTTTCTGATACCGAGTATCAACTCAGGAAAATATCAAATAATTACAAGGGAGTACTTAACATTTCCTCGCATGTAACTGATAAGCATGCCATGTGCATTGATATATCACCTCTTTTGATATCAATGCACTGGCACTTTAGATAACTGAAGTTTTTATAACAATTGTTGTCAATGTCAGTGTATTAGAATAACAAGTAAGTAATTATTCATTTGTACTAGTCTTGTTTCGACAGGAATATTGTTTACTGAAATATCAACATAACATTTTTTACAGGATAATGTACGAGTACTTATAACCTGTCAAAAAAATATATGTTTTTACTTCAGTAACTTCTTCTTCATCGTGTTCTTCATTGTTGAAGATCGTGCCCACTTTGGAAAGCCTTAGTTGAGGAGTTGACCAGCTGCTTCTACGCCACCCTATCTTCGGCTTGTCTGAGAGCAGTGGTCACTGGGACTTCAGTAACACTGTTTGTTAAATGTCTCTCTTTTTTACGTCCAAGGGTATTTTTACCCGACTACCAACAGGGGAGGGTTATGAGGTTAGCACCCTATGTTTGTATGTTTGTATATTTGTATGTTTGTATATTTTTATGTTTGTATGTTTGTATGTATGTGGCCGATTTCTTTGTTCCCACGTAGCGCTGAAACTATTGGTTCGATTTCAACAAATTATGTATCGATTGATTCGTCTTAATACCCCGATGGTTATAGGCTATAGGACTTAGGGCTCCGACCCCGAATAAGCCTTCAAAACGCGTATTAAAGTTTAGGTAGCCGCAGGCTGCAGGCCCCATAGAGAAAAATTACAATACCTACGACCTATTTTCATTTTCAACTCTATGCCTATCAAATATGACCGATACGTCATTCTATTTTGTCAATGTAAATGTTTCAAACTTTTATAACTTTCACGTAGTCGGGTTGTAGTTTTTAACTTTATCTTGTTAACTTTATCTTGTTGTATTTTATATCTAATGCTGCATGCATTATACTACATTTCTTACATTATTTTTACTGTGTTCACTTGTTTAATTTCAATCTAGATCTAAATTGTAATAGTACTTTATGTTTCTCTTAATTCGATTGTTATCTCATTTGTGAATGAATAAATAAAAAGTACTTATCGGATAAAGATGATATAGTGAATAACGTAGTTCTCTAGAAACGGTCGTCATAAAGCGTTTGCCGTTTCCTAACTTAGCTATGTATCGCAAATCGCAAGATGAGTTTGAATGAGAGCGTACTGTCTGTCTGCATGTCTGTCTGTCCGTCCGTCTGTCAACGGGCTTGTATATAATCAGTATTCAGTAATTAAAGTCGGTTTATTTAATAATATTACGCAAAAAAAAAAGTTTTACGTGTCGTCTATCTAAATAATGTAAATTTTATTGTGTACCGCGATTTAAAAAAAAAGTATATATTAGGGCCTTCTATACAAAACCATTCAAACCTTTTTGATACTTCTTTTTACTTGTCTTCAAATCACAAAAAATCTGTCTTCTGCATGTTACCCATCCACGAAGGTATCATCTCACTCTCACTAATATTATAAACGTGAAAGTTTAGATGGATGGATAGATGGATGGATGTTTGTTCCTTTATCACGCCAGAACGGCTGAACGGATCTGGATGAAATTTGGCACAGAGATAGATTATAGTCTGGAATAGGACATAGGCTACTTTTTATCCCGAAATTCCTACGGGAACGGGAACTACGCGGGTGAAACCGCAAGGCGCTGCTAGTAGAAAATAAACCGATAAAGTCCTTCAAAGTCAAAAACTTTGTTTCTTTAGGTTTACAAAAAAAGCATTTAGACAAGTCAAATTCAATTCAAAAACAGCTCAAATAAGCAGCGGGCAATGCCGCCAGCGCGTCTTAGGCACGCTTCCGACTATTTTATACATATTTTCACAGCCGACAGTACCTGACAATAGTCCACACTAATACCCGCTTAGCCTACTTACGAAGGAGGTATTGATGTGTGACGTACGGAACCCAGTGGGACTCGTGTACTTTACACGTGAACTTGTGGACAACCATGGAATGAACACAAGAAATTTTCTTGCTCAATAAGAAGACTTACCCCCAGGCGTGGTCTGGGCCACGACATGCCCGCCCGCGCGTCTTGCGTCTGCGTCCGCGGCGAGAACAAATCAAAGATCGGGAGAAAACCACTGCATCTATGAAGATTCCAACGGATTCCAACACACAAAATTTTTAACGTTTATCGCGATTATTTACCTATTTTTTGCCCAAGCCAGTGTGGATTCGAACACTGGCATAAAACTCGCAATAAATTGTCTATTAAATTTAACCTCGATAATTCAAACACCTGGTTTAACATTCCTCTGAGTTGCTTTCAACTAGACCAACGCATGACACGATGACATAGATTTATTGCTACGTTCTCCTCCTCTACATGTAAATGATGTAATGCAAAGCGCTAACTAATTGGCCACCACATCAAGCTTGCTTGATTGCACGCGCGGCGCGACTGACACGCAATCAGTCTGTCAAGTACAGCTGCTGTTGCTTAGTATTAGCAACGCCATCTAGCTATAAACTACGCAAAGCTTGTATTAATGGGAGTTTCAAATCAATAACAGGTAGGATAATTTTTAGTATGATACGTTTATGGTAAATTTGTAAGAGTTGGCGGATCTCCTTTTGTTTTTCGTAAACAGGAGGCCTTTTGTGATGTCCTAAAATAAATAATTAAATTAAAATAAAACAAATATTTAAGGGGGCACATATTGGTACGGAACCCTTCGTGCGCGAGTCTGACTCGCACTTGGCCGGTTTTTATTTCAGCCATAACTGTTTTTGATCGGTTTCTATCGTAACATAAACAAAGATCGTGCGGCTGACCGACGACGGAGTACCTCAAACCCATAGGACACTAGGCTATCGTTATGGGATATTGAAACGGGTCGTTATCGTTAGACAGTGTGGAGCAAGCATTACTCTGACGTCATAACTCAGCTCGCAGCATGTCTACGCATCTGCTACAAGAGTTACGGCTTCACGTAGAACAACCTTGTGGAATAAACTACGTACGCAACTTGGGCGTATAAAGGCGTTTTAAGGCTTAAATGAACAAAAACGTAATCGTCGTAATTTAAAAGGCTTACTACAAAATATCAGAATATAGAGCTAGACGATAAAACATCTTGGGACGACTTTTCTCCAACTCGAAAACTAACATTCTAGGTAACATAAGGTAAAGGTTTCTTGTTCGCTTCTTTACTTTACCTTAAAAATATTGAAGTGAACCAAAAATCAAAGTGATCACTTTATTTCCTTAGTTTTACGTATGTAATTTGTATTTTGTGACGTATCCAAGAGTCCTGTAAGTTCTAAAGGAAACAAAGCACTTTGATGTTTGATATTCTGTAATAGCATTAATCTTATTATTAATGTATTTAATGCATTAATAATAAGTAAGTTCATCATATTAAGTAGAAAGGCATGAAACCTGGCCTGTCTTCCATTGCAACACCCTAAATGGGTACATACTGTGAACATTTTATGAACACTCACCTAACCACTAACACCTGATGACTGTATGAATGCAATTAATAAAATACTGAAGTTAAACTTCTTTTATATTGTCTAGTTACAGAAAAACAACACAATGGGGAAAACCAAAAAAGTTAGTCATCATTTTTGGTATTACGGAACATAATAATTTACGAATTGAAGTTGCTAGTAGCTGTCGCCAAATCTCCTGCTGGGTTAATAGGCTTAGTTATGTTATGACGTCAGAGTAAAGGCATCTATGCCTTTACTCTGACGTCATAACTCGGCTCGTAGCATGTCTACGCATCTGCTACAACTTGATGTACGGCTCCACGTAGCGCGTAGACCTTGTGAGCAAACGTAGGCGTTACGCTACGGGCGGCGCTATCACATTCAGAGCGGTTCCTTGTAGATGGTCGGTTCCTCGGGAATATATATTTTTATAGCACCGATTCGAGATCATTCTCTATATAATAGTAAAAGAATTATCACATTCTGACCATAATAGGCTATTTGACTACATTAAAAATAAGTTTCATATTGTTTTCATCCTAGTCAGTGACAACGCAACAAAGCGTAATCAGGTGATTTTCATTAAAAATATACCTATTTTGGGTAATAAAACGGGATTAAAATTACACATTTTTTGATATGTGATCAGGTGATCACGTAACCAAAAACACTGCGTTTGGTTGGATTGCTGGTGACGTCACACTATCACATCAGTCTTGGCGCGGCATTATTTTATTAAAACTTTAAAATTAGTTTTCATAACTAATACGACTGGCCTTGAAGAAATATTAAATACACCTTGCATTATTTTAATCAGACAATACGTTACTATTACTTCCCAGTAGTAGTCAAGTAGCCTATTGACAGAGAAATACATGATCAATTGAACATACATAAAAATATACACCTAAATATAGGACCTCTTACTTGAAGTCGGTAAAAGCATCGTAAATAGTAGGAAACTTAGACCCGTATTATGAAAGCTAGCTCAGTCATCGATCTATGTTTGAGTAACGCTATGGCTTAAACGTCACTCAAGCAACGATCTTTGACTGAGTACCTAATCAAACCAAATCAGAACTCAATAAAAAGTTCTTTATTTCCATAAATACAAAAATGTACTTTTAGAAAAGGTCAAATAAGCTTTCATAATACAGGCCGAAAGTAGCTTCATTCGTTTTTTCAAAACAAACAAATGCTTTGAGTATCACTTGTAAAATATATTACATGTTTTTTTATTCTACACGCTACACAAATCTTTTTATTTCCATTTTTGGCCTCACTACCCAATTGCTCATCCATCTCAAGAGGCTATCAATTGCATAAGCCCTCGGCGTCCGTCACTGCCCCGCGCAGGCCTAGGGCGCCGCCCATCGCGTACCCATGTCAGGCGATTAGGTACCCACTTGATATGAGTAATGAGCTAGTTTCGATTTGTTTGGTCTCGTTGCGGGCAGACAAACTAACAAATAGTAACAAATAATGATCCTGGACATTGAGACAACATTATCTAGTCCCAACGCTGGGTATAAACCACTTTTTTTATTTTAATTATTGTTTTAAATGTTTTTAGAAGGTACCTATCCAATGAAATTAAGTTTAGATAGATATATACTATAATACTTTATTGTAACACAGAAAAACAGAGAAACAGTACAGAAATAAATGCTATATCTACGAGTAGACGAAGTACAATGGCGGACTTATCCCTCGCTATAAGCGATCTCTTCCAGGCAATCTTGGGATGGACTGGACAAGTCAGAACAGCAAAGATGGTGGCACTCAAAAAAATAAAAATAAAAGAAATAAATATTTAGGTACACTACTTAACCTAGATAATTGGTATAATTATTGAACCTGTAGTGGGAGCTATATTTTTACTCTACTCTTATAATCATCAGTAGCCTATGTTAGTCCACTGCTGGACATAGGCCTCCCCTCATAATACTATACCTACTTACCAAGCGGACCAAACTTGTATAACAAGAAAATTGCTATACAAAGAACACCCGGGTCCCGAATAAACATGAGCAGATACAACATAGCCCCGAGGCGGGAATCGAACCCACAACCGCCCTGAATTTAAAGAGCCTCTTAATAATTAAGTAGGTAAGGTACCTTTTATAATAGTTTTGATATTAACAAAATAAATTACGCAAAAATTTCCTTTTTGAAAGTAGTTAGAACAATTTCTACCCTCCTAAATCAAGATGGTTGCCATGACATCAGGTGAGTTACATCAATACTAGAATAATCTACGAAGGTTGGATTAAAAAGTTTTTACTGCAATGCGATGCGAAGCTCGGTAAGCAAACTGGGGTCGAATTACTTTAAATTGATCGCTCGCTTCGCTCTATCAATGGTGTGGTCGCAGAAAGACACATTATGGCATTTTACCTTTGACGAAAGAAACTACAGATGGAGGGACACGTGTCAAAAGTGTCAAATTTGAAACCATTATATCAATTTTTCAACTCCTCTTGGTGAGATGTCGTGAGATTTGGGTCGACCCCAATAATCTCACGTGAGATTTTTCAAAACGCATATTTTATGTTAATAAGTTAATTTGTGCTTGATTGCATTACATTTAAGACTTCTCAGAAAGTAGTCTATAATTACAGTGACAAAATCAAACAATAAAATTAATGAAGATCAAGAAGAGATTCTCGCGCCAACACAAAACAAAAAACTGCTAAATTTCGCGGAAAAATTGTTACATGATATATGCCGAGACCCCCCTCTACCCACGTGAGATTAGGTGAGATTTGGCTCGACCCCCTCGCTAAACGCCTCACGTAGTTAATGGACGCCCCCTTAGATATTTTAGGTTCTTGGAACATATTCTCTACATCCTTAAACAAAATTAACATTCTAAACGACCGATGTGGCGCGGTGGGCGAAGGTCTGCCTGCGACGCAGGAGGTTGCGGGTTCGATTCCCGCCTCGGGACAAATGTGTGTATGATCTGCAGACATTTGTTCAGGGTGTTCTGGTCGTTTTCTATGTATAATAAAAAATATCTATCTATGTATTGTATTATATTATGTATATCAGTTGTCTAGTACCCATAACACAAGCTCTGCTTAGCTTGGGGCTAGATAACGCTGTGTGATTTGTCCAGCATTATTTATTTATTATTTATTTATTAAATATAGTCACGGTTTCTGTATTCGCGGTTTTTGCAACAAATACCCCGTGAATAAGGATATTTAACTGTACCTACATCGTTGTTATAAACTAGTTCGTCGCTCACGTTGCGAGCTGTAACTCGCAGAAGCTATCCCAAGTGACCTATATCGAAGTTTGTCGTCAGCCAGTCGCTATTTGTTTTGGTATCGCGCGTCGAATGGTACTCGTGTTGCCAACTGCTTTTCTGGTGTTCATTAGGTATAATATTTAGAAGAAACTTGACATTAGAATAGATTGGTAATTTGGCGTCTTCTAAAAAACTAAAAAACGAATCAAACAAAAAATGAAAATAGGTTTGGTGAATGTAGTTTTAAGATCGGATCATTTCGATAGCGCGATCTGAATTTCAATTTTGTTATTTGTTTCTTGGACCTATGTGAGCGCCCGTTGCTAGAGAAACTATTTGTAACCATGGAAACCAACCAATCACCAGCAGTGATTGTGAAAACATGGTGCATAACATGGTGTTTAAGATACGATTTACGGCTCACGTATAAAATTCTCGAAAGACAAAGTTTTATGGAAACACCAAAAAAAACACTTGATTATCCTGAGCGAGCGGAAGGAAACATTCTGATGCATAGTAGGTAGTGTAGGTACCTACCTACCTACTGATGATTCAAACGACAAATTAGTGCGGATAAATAAGTTGTGAGGTTTTATAAGGTTTCATACGATTTCATACTCAAGGAATTATACGCTTCGACGGTTTCGGTGCGTACGGCTCGGAGAGCCGTCTAACTATCCAAGCGAACTTTCGGTAAATCCTCTTTATAGGTACAATAACGCAAATTGAACAAATGCATTGCTAAATATTAGCAAAAAATTAGTTTAATATTTTAGGTACCTAGCGTTTTATTTAGGTCAATAAATAAAATAAAAGAATCCCAATTAAACCTTTCCACGTCATTTTGTATGAACTGCGTCGAAAAAGGTGGAATACTACGACAAAATGGCCGCTGGTTTCCCGCCAGCAACCCATGGCTGCCAACATGGAAATAAGGTTCCATCCGCCGCCGCCGCTCACCTCATCTCCCGCCGGAAGTGAGCCCCTGCCTGCAGAGTGAAGTTAGCTGCAATGTTGCAGTTACTTTAGTTTCAGATCGCTGCAAATTACATACAAGCATACAACAAATCCGATTGAATAAAACTATTTTCGTGCTTGGGAGTCGAGATTATGATAAGGTTTTACGATTTGCGGCAAATTTCTTTTCCGCTGTTTATATTCTTTGAAAGGTGCAAAAAAAACCGCAAACTATTTACCTAAATTTTGCGGGCAATATAAAAAGAGCCTAAGTTTAACGATCATAAATAGCTCACAATAAAATACCCTTACCTACCAAGTGTCATAGAAAACGTTAATGTGGTAAACATAAATATTTATGAGAAAAGTAATCGAATGAATGGAACGCTAGAAATTCATAACTTCTAGGTAGGAATGGGACACACATTACAGGAACTTTTGACAGTTACCCTAGCCTAGACAAAACTTGCTAAGGGTGGCTCAGTTGCGTAAATCGACGCTACCAGGACAAAATCCATAAAAAAAAATACTTACGAGAGAAAAGCGCGAGTTTATAAAAAATTACATAAATAAAAATTTTAAAACGATACCACACCAAGAGTTCGCGGGTTAGGCCTCCGGTGTGTGACGCCCCCGTGGTGGAGGCACCCGATTTTCAATTAAGTTTTAATAGCCGATTTCATCGGAATAAAAGTCATTTGTACCAGATACAGTCGACGAAAAAGTGTTTCTGAACTGAATAATTATGATGCGTTACATGTATCATTATCTAATCAATTAGATATGTATGTATGTGTAACTACCAAAATATACGAGACATTATTATTAATATTCATATATTTATTTGCCATAGACGCACAAGGCACACTTGGTTACGTATATTAGGTTGTTGTTACAGTTTATTTCAAGATACATTACCTAAAAAATATAAAAACACTCATGTGACTTCCGGCACCTTTCGCAAATCCCGCCAATTTCAGGTGATGTGTAAACAAAGATGGTATCCCAGTCAAATCCCTACTTCTTTATGTTGTGACGGGTCTTGTTTATGTAGATTTGAAGATTCGTTGTAAAATAAATAGAGCAACTCCCTGTTTTGGGGTGTATGTTGTAAATTGTTGGGAAGAATTATTATTTTACTGAAGCCGAGAAAACCAATTTTACTAACTCGGCTTTAGTATTCGGCTAAAACAAGGAAGAGGAACATTAATTGTCAATTAATGATATTTAGCCTTCAACAGGTGATGATGGATGATGTAGCGACGAGCGTTTAGCTTAGCTCGCATATCTGACGCAGTTTTTCATTATTACCTACGTAGCTTAGATTTGGTAGGTTTGCCGTCAGGGGCCGAGTTCTGCTAATCGTCCATAGATGAAAGAACTCTACTAGATAGTGCGTGCAGTATTATATGCACGGAGAGATCGATAGATTGGTTTCAACCTTGTAACTTTTAACACGCGTCCCACCTCACGCGTTCACCTTTGATGAAAGAAACTATAGATCGAGTCAAAAGTAAGTATCAAGATAAAAAAAAATGTTTATTTCCACATATGTCATGCAATACTATATACATTAGCAGTGGATCCCGCACTAGGACAAACCTGTGTCGCGGGTATCCTTTTACGTTTACCAAAGAGTAATATGTATATAGAAATAACATTAAAACTAAAACTAAAAAACATACAATCAGCAACGGCTCAGCTCAGTAGAGTATTAAGAGAAATAATAATGTGCATAGCTAAAAAAGATAAAAAAATACAAAAAAGATATTTATAAATGACGTGTTAATGCCTACACATTGTAGGCATTAACTGTGTGGTTGTAGTTACTTATTTCGCGCAAGTAATATTATGAATAACATTCAATGGGATTTAAGAGAAGGCGACCAATAGTGATTGAAACCAATCTATCCATCTCTCCGTGCAAATAATACTGCACGCACTATCAAGTAGAGTTCTTTCATCTCTGGACTATTCTGAATTGCAATCAAAAATAAAACAGCGAAACGAAATATAAACAAAATTTACACATTTTAAAAGAAAGAAGCCATCTTAAAATCGTAATACTATAAAATAGCAAAATAAAAACAGACGAAGAGACCAGAGAAGCAGGAGCGCTCCTGAAGGAATAAATAACATACCGAAATTACAAAACTGATGGCGCTGTCATCAACTGTCAATTTCCTGTCTTGAGACAAGCTTGCAACTTCAGACTTTTTGCGTTAATTATTTTACAATTTGGGAAATTTCGTTAAACTCCATTTAATGGACAAGGCATCTGTTTATAACTGAGCTTAAAGTATCTACTGAAAAGTTTTTGTCTGGGACTAAGACACGCCCGCCCCTTAGGGCTTCGGGTGCACCGCAGATGCTGGGCAGTGAAAAAATCAAAATCAAAAATTCTTTATTTTCATAAATACAAAAATGTATACTTAGAAAAGGTCAAATTCTTAAAATAAAACACTGACACGGAAATAAAGTGGTACTTTTGATTTCTGTCGCTTCGGTATGTAGACTAAAGTAAAGAAGTGACTAAGAAACCTTTAGCCTGTTAGTTGTTATTTTTCGAGTTGGAGCAAAACCCGTCCCAAGCTTTTTTATCTTCTAAATATTCTGATATTTTGTAGTAAGCCTTTTTGCATAGAAAGGTTTTAACAATTTGTTTGAATTTATTTATTGATAGATTTTGCAACTCACTAGGAGTTTTGTTATAGAAGCGTATACATTGCCCTTCAAAAGATACATTAATCTTGTGAAGCCTGGTTGTGGGCACAGCGAGTTTATGTTTATTTCTAGTATTTATATTATGTATATCGAAAGCTGATTGAAAGCTTTAATGATGGGTGCAATGTAATGATTAATGGTGATGATAATTACATTTGGTGTGGTGGATGGGTTTTGGGTATCTAGGGTAGATGAATCACTTGACATAACTATAAAGTTATTTCAAGCCAGTCATCTATACTATCTTTATTAATATTATAAAGAGGAAAGGTTTGTTTGTTTGACGGGAATAGGCTCCGAAACTACTGGACCCATTTGAAAAATTCTTTCACGATTAGAATCATACATTATCCCTGATGGTTATAGGCTATAGGATATTTTCAAAAAAGTTAGGGATCAGTATGAATACTTCGATAATGTAGTGTAATTGAACGTGTTTGTGATGATGGGCAGAACCTGCAGTTCACGTATTGTCACTAATTTACCAATAACCCTGTATATGTATTCTCTGCTTCAGCAAGTAATAAACAATTCAAAAGGTAGTGAAATGTTTTGACAAGTAAGGGCAGGAATTCTTCGTTTAGTAAAATGGATCAATAATTGGCTTCCTTCGGAGATATCGTGGCATGGCGTGTGGAAGCTAATCCGTTTTGTTTTTGTTTCATTTACCATTCCGTTTGGGAATTTTTTGGCATAGACACGATTGTGCTAATAAATACACAGTTTGAATTTTTGTTTTTTCAAATAATCATAAATGCCATCAAAAACAAATCTTGTAACAATAAAACTGGCCAAGTGCGAGTCGCACTCGCGCATGAAGGGTTCCGTACCATTATCCATAAAAACGGCAAAAAAATGACGTTTGTTGTATGGGTATAAAATATTTATCTTACTCTGCTTTTTAGTTTGTTGTTATAGCGGCAACAGAAATACATCATCTGTGAAAATTTCAACTGTCTAACTATCACGGTTCATGAGATACAGCCTGGTGACAGACGGACAGACGATTTCAGGGGGCTCCCATACAACAAACCTGTTTTTTTTGCCGTTTTTCTAGTTAATGGTAGGCACGGCACCTTTCGTGCGCGAGTCCGACTCGCACTTGGCCGGTTTTATTTTACAAGTTTAATTTTTGATGGTATCTCATTTCTTGTAGGTATAATATAGTCCTTCTATTTCCCTTTCCGGTCCCTTCTACGCTTTTTTGCCGGCCGCAGTTATAATTATTATTGTTCTTTCTTTCATGGCAATTTCGGGCAATTTAGTCTACTTATTAAGTATATATTTATTCAAATTACAAAATTTCACCCACATCCGTTCAGTAGTTTCTGCGTGAAGAAGTAACGAACATCCATAGAAACTTTCGTATTTATAATATACTGTTTATTAACAAAGAAAATTACAATCAAATGATAGAATTAAATTAAAACTAGTACCTAAAATTGAAACAATTGAACTAACTGCAGACTGTTGCAAACAATATGCAGCTAGCGTCTTGGGCACGCTTCCGACTGGTATTGATATGGATCAGTTGAGCTACTCGTAGATTGTTTGTAATATTAGTGTGATTTGTAATTTTTATTGACTTACTTAATTCATATTTTTATACTTTTCATGTGTCATCGTAATTTTATTAAATTGTACTTAATTTTAATTAGTCAGTGTAATTGGTTGTCATTATGACCGTTCTAATTAAATAACACGTCAGCATAAAATATGGACATTACAGCATCCGATATCATCTGCGAGTAAAATCTAGATCCAAAATCTCTATAATCAATCATTCACAAATATAGTTAAACTTAACCCATACATGCGATAAACAAAGCTGAATCCACATTGCACTTTACGGAGAGACAGTGTTTTGACAGCAATGCGTTCCAAAACACGCACGTCACTTCCGGTAGGATATCGGGCTATAAATCCTGGTATCTCATTACATTACCTAAATGCGGATGCAAATAGTGGAATAACCATAGTGTAATAATAGGAATCATTTTGTTATAGACAAGAATTTAAATTTGGTAGCACAATTTCGTATTCATGTTTTAATTTTTACTATAAGAAGAAAACGCTCAATTAATATGAAGGAAAAGGTAATGTTGGAAAATTCACACAGCATCATCTAGCCCCAAGCTAAGCAGAACTTGTGTTATTTATGGGTTCATACTAGACTGATATAGGTAGGTAGGAACATAATACAATACATTAATTATGTAGATATTTTTTTGCTTCTTACATGAAACAATTCAATGACTGAAAAGCCTGTATCAAAGCCGGAGTGTTGTATCAACCATTTCACCATTTTATCGATAAAACCAAGGTGAAGCTAAGAAGCCAGTGCGTAGGTATAACCACAGATGAAATAATGTTACTTCGTAGGTAGGTAAAACCTCGTAAAAGTAATGTAGAGGCACTAACACATATTCCCGCCAAAAAGCCACCGCCATTTTATTGTTATTTCGAGCAGCGGGCGCCGACCTGTCTGCTATCGATTCCATCTCCATATCTCCATGTTTTCCTGCTATCCTAGTACCCAACTTTGGGGCTTTCTCCGATTTATTACAACTTCTTAAAACTATTTCTAAGAGAAAAGTGTTTCTATAAGCTCCAAGATTTTTTTGATGAGTAGACTATCAGTGCTTGAGAGAATAGAGGTAGTGGTGCTTTGGGGAATCAGAGTGGTTTCTGAATTACTTACGACTCAACCAGGTGGGCATAGTAGTTGTGCCGTGGGTCCGGGTTGAGTCATTGCCAATGGTACCTTAGTTGTGTAGAAGGGAAGGGCAAAAGTACCAGCAGCACAACCAGTTGAGCATCGTAGTTGTGCCTTGGGTCCGGAAGGGTAGCAACATTGATGTTCCTTGTCTAAGTATTAATATTTCTTTTTTGTTTTTCTTCGATTTGATGAATTGATAGAAATTGATTGATAATTGAAATGTATAATTTAAAAATTGAAATAATATAATTAATTTACTTGTTTATACTACCTATTTATATACTTAGAAATATTTTTAAGTTGTACTGTGTTCCTACCACTACTTGACGTGTATCTTTTACCAATAAATGAACCATTGAACCTTAGATTGGTCGCCACATAAAGGCTCACCTTTAAAATTGTAGTAGGTATCCGGGTTCATGTTGAACTTCAATCTATTTGTAAGATCTATGTAACAACATGTACGTGTGTGTTAAAATTTTAGAGTCCCCGAGAAAACTACGCGTGGCCTAAATCGGAACTTATCGTTTTTCATAAAATCTTGAATTACGTAGGCAACGAACTGCAATCCACTATACCTTACTACAGAAAAGGCAGACCAAAATATGGTAAAAGCTATTTGATTCGTTTGGTTGGCACAGTGTTTTCCGATATTATTTGTAGCTAACAGATTACCGACCGATTAACCGACGATCTTTTATGTCAGGTAGTTATTTATTGATAAAACCATATTTACAAGTCAATTATCAATTATCTAAATAAAATCGGTAGGTACTGACTAACAAATTTAATAAAAATGTTACTTAAATAGAAAAATAATGATCAATGTTCAATGTACTGATATATTTTTACCTTTTAATAAAACCTAATTTACCCTAACCTAACCTAATTTCAACCTTTTAAAGGAATTTTTAGGTAGGTATATACTAATTAAAAAAACCTAATTAAATAAAAAACCTGTTATGATGTTATACTGTCTTCTAAATCTCACTAATATTATAAACGTGAAAGTTTAGATGGATGGATAGATGGATGGATGTTTGTTCCTTTAACACGCCAGAACGGCTGAACGGATCTGGATGAAATTTGACACAGAGATAGATTATAGTCTGGAATAGAACATAGGCTACTTTTTATCCCGGAATTCCCACGGGAACGGGAAATACGCGGGTGAAACCGCGAGGCGCTGCTAGTAAATAAATAATTCCTAAACAGGATCAAGCTCTACTTTTTTGGTAATTAAATACATTCGTTTTAATTATGCTCGGTAAGTGACTTAAGGTAGTCCCTGGTCTACATAATTATATACCTACCTACGTAACAAGTCAGACCAGGGATGAACATAGTGAATCATAGTGTTTCCTCAAATATTAGGTATTTTGCTATTAATCTAAAACAAAATGCCATAGTCTAGTAAATATAACAACATTTTAAACCTTACTTATCTAAATGCAGTTGGACTCTCAAATACCAATAAAGTCCAGGAAAACCCGCGTTCAAAATCGGAAGGGACGGAACCGGTAATTGTTTTTAAAATCGTTTCGGGACTGTTTAAAACAGTTGTCTTTTATGTAAATCAGTTAACAAACTGTATTTCCCCTTGACAATCCAAAGCTGAAATGATGTAAACGAAACCTAAATAATATTTTTAGGTAATAATTTATAATGCAACCATAGTAGAGCAATAAAATGTAAAATAAAAGTTATGATATGACACATTCACATATCACAAAAAAGACATGGAGGTAGAATGCGGCAATTCGTTAGCCATAAAAAAAGTAAAATTCAAATCACATCTAATGTCACTGTCAACGTTTCGCGTCACGTTTTGCCGCGTTTTTTACTCCTTTTCGCGGGTGTAATTCCCGGGATCCTAATCGCCTTCCATTACCACCACATGTCGTTTTATGCGAAAAATATTCTAATTCTACGGGCCATGCGTCCGGTTGCCGTAAATCATGCTAAGATTTTACGGTAAAATTACGCTCATGCATGGTTACCTAATTTTTGCCACCTGGCGCATATGGATCGGAAAGACCAGTTTATTAAAGTGGGTTCCATAACATACCATGTAGGTACAACTTTATAGTAAAATGGATACTGGGGTTTGATCGGTGGCCGTATGAAATTAATTTGAGCTGAATAGGCTACTTGACTACTACTGGGAAATAATTCTTACGTATTGTCTGATAAAAATAATGCAAAGTGTAATTAATATTTCTTCAAGGCCAGTCGTATTAGTTATGAAAACTAATTTTAAAGTTTGAATAAAATAATGCCGCGCCAAATCCATTGATTGGTCTCTGCCATGGCTACCGTGTTCTCAGCCTAATTGCATACATTAATATAACGGCATTAAATAGTTTTAATTTTGGAAAAACATCCAAAAATCTATAAAAAAGTATTGTAACCGCAGTACTGACCTAATCCAGAGCCGGAGGTTAAAGGAAGGTGACTTAAAAAGTTAATCCCCCGTCACGGAGTACTTCCGCGGTCCCTGCACATCTAACCACCTAACGTGTAGCAAGGTCCCGCCCGCCCATGCTTAATTTTTCATGCAAGAAAACCAGACAACATGCAAACTATCTCCCTGTTTCAATATGCAATGACTTAGTATAGTTGCCAGTGTTGCCACGCACTAGCGTAGAATACATTAAGGGTTGCAGGGACACGCGCACTCGTAAACATGACATCGTATCGAGATCGTATCGTAATTAGATCGTCTTCAAACATGTCGTTAGAGTTTGAGATAGTAATTGGTTATTGCCATTGGTAGAATATGGAACCTGCTAATGCTAATATATTTTTTTACCTAATAACTACTTTTTTTAATGACCTTCAATCTAAAATTTAGAAGCTGTAGCCTTCAATTATAAGCCCGGATACACATTCAGTTCAGTTTGTGCAGTTATGACTGTGGTAAAAGACTGTACGAAACAGTCGCCAAACGTGCACGTAAGCTTGTCGCCAATAGAAGATATTTTTTATTAGCTTTGTTTTATCGTTTCACTAATTAAAAAAATAACATACAAATATGCGACGACGCGTCGAAAACACTTTGCCGGACTGAAGCGCGTCTTGAACGACTAGTCACATGCGTTAGTAAACACGTGGAAACTAAATTTGCACAGTCTCATCTACAGCATGTCAACGAATACACAAGCCGCGCTTGCGGGTTTGCGCGAGCTACCGTCTTGCCGTCCACAGTCCACACGCTCCGTCTTACCTACACGCAAACTGGTTTGTGCAGGCATGCTTGCAAGTAAGACGGACTTTAGTGCCGCCATGAGACGACTAACGTAATGTTGACATATTTGACAGTGACATATAACTTGTCTAAGTCATATCGCCAATTTGTTTTCTTTTAATTTTAGAAAAACGTGTTGTTTGTAGACTCAGAATCTTAGAGTATTCTAAGCTCAGAATAGAAACCTAGGTTCTCAACGAATTGGGAAAACTGAATGCTTAACACTCAGTGTAGTGGACCCACTGTCTGAGTTTCATCTCCTTGATTGGAAATCATTGAAGAAGTTATAACGAACACTGTTCCAATAAATTCCAACTGCCAATTATTTTCCATCGCGAATCAATTTCCACTGAACTGTCCCATTAATTAGCAACTCCAAGTAATTCGTAGACATTCTGAGATTGTCTTTCAAACTAAAATACCACCCCACACCCTTAGAGAAATCAATAGAACCCTGTGTACTTGTTGCGTATTGCGCCACCCAGCGGAAGTTCTTTGTACTAGTTGCTGGTACTCGGGAAGTTCTGTTTGAAAGGGAAGGAAGTAGATGGCGCTTTTCGTGTTACTAAACTGGCGCGGAGTTCCAACTTATGATTTCATGAATGTTTTTTTTTTGTTCCAGGTATGTCACAGTGAAAAACTGAGGTCAAGAAAAACATGGAAAAACAATATTAGGAGTATTAAGTAACGTAGCATTCAAACGAAATCTAGGTACTTTTACGTTACGACGACGAAGCGAGGAGGTGAACCGGTTTTTCCAGCCCAGGCGTTCTTTATTTTTTGCAAATAATTATTTTAAATACTACTTCTAAACTGTCCGCACATTATAATTTGTAGGTACCTACGCTTCATAAACCAGGTCATTAAATCGTCTTTTATTGCCCAACCAGGCTCATTTTGAAAACCCATTACGAGAATCGTAAATAATAGCACTCGGGAACTTTCCTTGTTGTAAAACTTTACCCCTCTTTAATAACCTGAGTTCTTACATGCTTTTAAGTAAAAAGAAAACGGAAAAAATATAAGAGGTTATAATTTTCCGCAACCTAAAAATAAAAAAGAACCGTTTGTAATGCAGGTATAATATTTGCAAACCACGGGCCATAGAATTTTTTAAAACGAAACAACCTTAGAACGTAACGCGATCACGCTTCACTAAGCACAGACCGGAACCAGTGACTTGAGTCAAATGAGTAATTGTATCATTAACGCTTTATCAGTACTTTCCGCGCTATTAAGCCGGATATCAAACGCAGCGCTCTTTCAATGACTGGGGTTGGGTTATGGTTATGATGTATGATTTATCGACCTGTCGTATTCACGGGTGGACATAAAATGCAGGGTTCGGTCGTTCGGTCGTCGGCTTTTGTGGAAACTGCTGAGATTATCTTTTGTCTCTTGTTCGTTGACAGTTTGAATAATGGATTTGGCGGTCTTTTTTGCGAAGGTTGTTGAAGTGAAAGTTAGTGAAACAAATCTTTAGCAAATGAATGAATAATTACTTACTCGTTAAAAGTCTAGAATAATCACGTACATACCGGTTAGGTAACTAATAATTAAAAAAAACAGATTTAGGTTCATAGAATCTTCTTTTCCATGGTTCCTAGATAAAAATTATAGATACATGAAAATACTTTGATAGACTACGCAAAGAAAGAAAATAAACAGACATAGGTACTTAGAATAGAGGAAGTATAAAGAGCGGCCTTATCGCTATGAGAGATCTTCAAACTTCAAACATCAAAGTGCTTTATTTCCTTTAGACCTTACAGGACTCTTGGTCCAAGAGTCCTGTAAGGTCTAAGGGAAATTTAAATGAATATATAAAATTGAATGTTTGTATGTACGTGCCCAAGAACACGTCACAAAAATTCAAATAACGTATAGAATAGAATAGAATATCAATTTATTTGTTAAAAGACTTAAACATACACAATAAACTTAGATTAACATACAAAAATGTAAGTCCAGTAACAAAATGGCTCTGCCTCAGCATGAGTTGGTTGACTAGCAAGCTAGCAACCAACGCTGGTCTTCCGTCAGAGCCACTTGTTGGCTTTACGGACTAACTACTCAAACAGACAAGAAAAACAGACAAATATAAAAATACTATCAATATAAAAATAAAAAAACAAATGACTTATGTATGACGTATGTATCAGGCGCAATCAAGGAAAAAAGATTCTAAGCAAAAATTCTATTACTATACTCTTAGCTATTAGATTTTTTTCAATTTCCCTCGAGTCAATATCGTCGAAGCATCGTTTGAAACCAATAAAAAACTTGAACGTAACGACGTCCAATCAACCCAGGAGACGGCAAATAATACAATTTTCTCCAACAGCTCAGCATGACGGCAAAAAAAGAAAAAAAAAAACAATTGCTTACGTCATCCTCGGAAAAATGTCACCGCTAAAGCAATTTTAAATCTTACAGCCGGAGTTGAAGGCTTCTTTTAGCTTTGTCAGAATTTTGCTTTCCTAATGAAGCTGAAAAAACTACGCTAGGGGACAAAAACTAGCGAAACTTAGTAATGAGCTGTAAATGGTGTGTCATCTGTGGGATATTTAGGTTAGGGCTTTTTTGTTGCAGGCTCTAATGGTATTAGCTTTTTAATCCGGGAATCTTTGAGGATATTCGTCCGGGGTTTATTACCTATTCATTACGCGGGGCTTTCGAAGGATATTACGATGGAGCGTTCATTTATATTGGAGAAATACTTAGGTATTCATTTACTTCCATGAAATAAGAATAAGCAATTTAACATTCTAACGTTCTAACAAGGTAAAGGTTTCTTGTTCGCTTCTTTACTTTACCTTAAAAAGATTGAAGTGAGCAAAAAATCAAAGTGATCACTTTATTTCCTAGTTTTACGTATGTAATTTGTATTTTGTGACGTGTCCAAGGGTCCTGTAAGGTCTAAAGGAAATAAAGCACTTTGATATTTGATATTTAAACATCAGTAAGTAATTTAAGTCAAAGTCAATATACAACCTCGATAGTCTTAAAAGCTACAAAAAGTTTTTCTCTAACGAGACATTTGAGATATTTGAAGCTGATGATTATTTATGTGAAATTCTTTGTAAAATTCTGTAACTAGACAATATAAACAATGTTCCTTATCAAACAAAACGTAAGATATTGTTGTTTTTAATACAAAACTAACAGGAAGAAAACATGTCATTTTCGACGTTACAATTCATTATAGGTACCTAAGTGTGTATTATATTTTATTTATCCAACGATCCTATCCATCCACGGTTGTCTGGTAGAGATCGGTCCTGATCCTGAGTGATAAGACCGCCAATTGTCACATTTTTCTTATTTACTCCATTTTATCTTTGTCTGTTATTTTTAAGTTATGTAAGTGTATTTTCTATATTGTAATTTATTTCATTTCATTTTAATCTATTTCATTTTAATTTAATTTTAGTACCTAAGGAATACTAACACTAATATAAGGTCATTTTAGCATACGAACTTACTAACAAATTATGGATCATTGTAGTCCGAAATAAAGGAATTTAATATATTTATTTATTTTTATGTGTGCAATAAAGCATTTTCTATCTATCTATCTATTATTAAGAAAAAAACAACCAGTGGCCTAGATAAATACTATTCGAATACAAAAAACAATATGATATGGAGTAAATATGATCGAATTACGAATCATTTTGGTAGTACGTTTGTATGGGCGAATCATCATCCGCAGGCCTCTTAAGTTTCAAAGCATTAAAACAAACTGTTATATCTACCCTCAATTCCGACAGTGGCGCAAAAAGTCTGTTATTTTCCCTTAGACAGACAGCTAAAGCTTTTAGCAATCTAGGCCAACGGGACGTCGCTCAAATTGAAACGTTGGGTGGTTTCGTTACCACCTAGCGGCTTTGTGGTTTGCCAGTGGTTACCACTTGCTAACTACACTCATTTTTTTTTTCTAAATTGTTATAGCGCAATGATACGCAGGAAATTTCTATGATTTTAAAGGTACGCGACCACTGGGTCGGTAATGTCGGTATCGGAACGCACGGTGCGTAAGATTAAGGTATAAAAAGCGGCCAAGTGCGAGTCGGACTTGCGCACGAAGGGTTCCGTACCAAAAGCCAGCATTCCGATCACCTGTGGACTCTATTAGCAGTTTTGTAGGATCTTTGTATATAGCGTGTGCCCCAGGACCCCATGGACCTCCAAATGGCTCGATTAGGTAACCTCGATCAAGATTAGCGTATTTCCGCCGTTTGAGGGACTCCGCTATGTTGCTGCGAGCCGGCCCTTACTGATGTCCCTGTAAGATGAGAAGGTGCTACGGTATAATATACCTATAAGCGTGGCATCCCAAACTAAAGGCCGACCCATCTTCCAAAGAAATCTTCTTTTAAAATAATTATTAATAATTTGACTTAATGTCATAAAAAAAATATAATATATACTGTGTAGGCGTAGGGCCTGCAATTTTTTTGACTTAATGTCAAACAAAATTATAATTATATTAAAAGATTTCCTTGGAAGATGGGCCTTTAGTTTGGGATGCCACGTGTGTAGATACCCTAGCACTTTCTAGTCTAGTAGATGGTCTAATCTAAGGCTTATCTATGCCACGACATCAGGCGATGCCTCATGCGTTGCGGTGCGTCCTGCGTCTTGCGACTGGGGTGGTTACGTCACTTTTCCGCAAGTCGCACCGCGGCGACTCATGGACACACTCAAACCACTTCTTTGATTTGTTCTCGCCGCGGACGCAGACGCAAGACGCGCGGGCGGGCATGTCGTGGCCTGGAGGTAACCAAGGCAAATATTAACGGAAGTATGATGGGTTGGACCACAAACTTATTATTTTAAACTAATGCACTTTTCAGCTTAATATTCACCAGCATTACTACATTAAGTATTTACCATTTTTATGTTTTATTTCACAAGTCGGTAGATTTAAAGAATGTTTAAGTATCTATCGAACGATCGCAAACAAAATAGTACAAACCTAAAATATTAATATTATGGTAAATAAAGTACTAAAAATACAAAATATTATTCTTCTTTTGTTTATTTTTTGTCGAGTAAAAAACTTAACAATTTTTCTTTTTATAAAAAAAAAATCCCAGCTGTGGGAAAGCAACGGGGATAAAAACCTATTTCAACAGGTACTTACTTATTTATTTAAGTATTTTATAGCACACATTTAACAAAAGCATACAAAAGACGGGCATAATCGGCATCGGCATCTAGGGTTGGCAGAGAACGGTAGTTCTCTGCCAACCCTAGATGGTACGAACAAAACAAAATGGCGTGCTATAAATAAACTGAGTTAAATAATATGTCTAATTAAAGAGAAAACTACAGCAATACAATAATAAACTCATATTAAATAATCTTAGGCAAAATTAACGTTGTTTAAATTAAATCGGAGTCCCCATTCTATCTTTTGTTTATTGTGTTCTATTTTTTTTTTTTTGAAAAGGGGACAAAAGAGGTTTAATTCCATTTATAAACTTTTTCTAAAAAGCAAATGTTTTGTAAGCAAATCATTTCAAAATGAAATATCCCTAGACAATGTTGATGTGTGTAGATACTGAATAAGTAACAACTTGTAGAAGTCCTAAAAGTAATTTAAAACAGTCATCGAAACCAAGCGAGCGTGTCGGCCCCAGTACCGAAACTTGTACCTACCAAATTATTGATCTTACTCGAGCCCCGACGAACTCGTTCCCCAAAACGCCTCTAGGCCACTGAATAGGATTAAGTTTATAACTACTGTACGCCTGCAGCTTTACTTACATCATATCTTATAGTATTGAAGTACTTATAGCTTGGCAAAAAGGTCCAGAAAAAAACTTTTTCACTTCCAAGCCACATAACCAACGAATTTTTTTATTAAAAAAAATAATTCTTACATAAAATAAAATTATATAACTTTTTTTACAAACTGTCCTTTTCTAGAGTCATAGTAAAGTTAAAAGGAAATAACAATTTAATTTAAAAATGTATCAAAAACTAAAACAATTAAAAAACTAAAGTTTTGAACACCCTCAAAGAAGCAAAAGTAACTTAAGTACTGTAGGTCTATATACCCAGCACGTAAGATTCAGCTGTGGATGATGATGATGAAAAAACTAACAATCAATAAGATTTTTTATCCTTATTTTTGTTGCATGTTACCTTTTTAGTTATACCGTATATAATATATATAGTTATAGGTATGTTTGTAGTTGTACCAATTTCATTTTGTATTATCTATTTATTACACTTTGAGCAGCTAACTCGAAAACGAAAACTTCTTGAAGTTACGAAACTATAAAGTCAGGATTGATCTCGTACCTACCCACTCTTGGAACTTTCCTATCAGTTGATACACAGCTAAAACATATTTTAAATAAATTAACTTATTTAATTTTAGTAATTATAAAATTTACTTACCTAAATAAATATTTATTTAACAAGTATTCAAAATTTATCACCTTATTTAAATTGAATCAAATGAAATGGCGGTATCGAAAGAAGGAAAGTTGAATTTCTAACAATAGAATGGGGTAACATGAAACGTTACTTTCAATTTGACGGGTTTATTCGGGGTCATGACCTCGCTCGAACTGAATTGACGCTAAATAAATATCAAACAGGATGTGTTTGATATTTAATTACGCATGTGAAATTCTTACCCGGAAATTAAATCCTAAACCAAATTAATCTTAGCTCAAGTATCAAGAGGAAGTAGAAAATAGTTATCAGTTTGACTAAATAGACAAGCGTCATGAACATGAAAAATCAATGTTACCAACCAAACCAAAATCAATTTTACTAAACAAGCAGAAAAGCACAACGCTATACACAACGAAATAAGGCTGAAAATACGAGATAATACCGCCGGAATTTTATTCGCGATCATAACCCCCGGAGAAAATGGCCGTGCGAGTCAGATGCAGCCAAAGATGGCGCGCGCATGCGTCCTCCGCCGCTCGATACATGCACCCTCCATAAAACCGTGCTTAATCACCCTTTTGCAAAAAGGAAGTTATTCTATTCACTCAAATCACTATCACTAAGCACAGTCAATCTTCTGACGACAGCCCCTCACAGGAACAACTGCTGGTATCCCTTGGTGATCTGAGGACAAAATAAACTTTAGATAAGCTCCAAATTACTTTGAAATTGTTGATATCACCTGATGATGTTCGATAGCCGCTGATGAGAGTGCAGCGCCGAGACCGGCTTGCCCGGACGCAGCAGTAGATTGTGAACGTACTGCTGTGACAGGACAATATGGTCGCGACGCGCGTATTTTCTGGCGGGCTTCTTTTGGTTTCAACGGAGTGGCTATTGAAGACTCTGACGATGGTCTGGAGAGCCAGTTTTGTAATGGACAGTACCAATAGGCAGTTCCCAAGACAAGGCTTGCTCCCAGTTGAGGAATTTCTTTGGGCGCGCGAAGCAAGCGGCGGGCGGCGGGCGTGTGAGGCAGCGTGGCAGGCCGCCGCGCCCTTAGCCACGCGCATGCGCGAGACCAGGGGTGGGGGCGTACACACCCTCAATGAACACCCTCAATCATCTATCGATTTTCTTATACAAAAAATATAATTTATTGCATCTTTAAAGGAGATACAAATATAAACACTATCAAACGCAATTGAAATACTAGAATCTTTCTACAATTAAAAGATCTATGAAAAGAAGCAAAGCCCTTTGGAAAGTCCAGTGCTGGTAGGTAATGTCAAGAACACAATTCCATTACAAACTTGGGCTTTCATAAAAATAATCCACTATTAAATTAAAAGTTCAGTGTAACTCCTATAAACAAGCCAAAACTTGAATAAAAAACTAAACTTTTTTTTATTTTTTGAGCTCTTAATACATTTGCAATCTTTACGACCATCCATCATTTTCAGCAAAAGAAAATGTTATATTTTCATAACATTCGTAGGAAACCGGACTATTCTATTCTATTATATTAGATTCGTTATGTTGGTTGTCCGGTAAGGAAACCTATAAACGATGATGGTTTGTGTGAAAATATTACGTTCAAACAAAAACACATAACTAACAAAAATACAAAAGAAAAATTAGAGGTGCCTCTCACGCTTGGGCTCGTATTTCAAACTGGAGAGAAAAATAATCTGCTGTCACGAAGGTCCTCGCATGGAGGTGTTATACCACGGAGGTCGAGGTCGCCAGGTGTAGAGGTCGCATACCTAGGTCTCACGCCGCGCCGTCATTACCCTTCAAGGGGTGCATTTCCACTTGCAACCACTCTGAAATCAGAGTCAGGGTTGGGTTAGGTTGTTTAAGGCGATATGCGATGAGGGCTCTGGCGTTGGTCGTTTGAGGACCCGGAGTCCCTTATCAAGCATCGAGGCCGGCCACCGGGTGGTTTTAGTGAGTCGACGATTTCGTCATCCTCACACTACTTTATTGCATTCCCTTAAATGCAGTAAGGTGTCTGTGTGCAGATTTCCCCTCGAAAACAAAAAAAAAGGTTAGTCGCTACAACCACGGTGATCAAGATTACTGTCTGTTTTTTTTTCAATCCAAAATGGTTCTGGTAGAGTCTTTTTTTTCCCTTTAGCACTTCAACTAAGAGATGCCATTATTTTCTCTACAGGCGGTAGCAAAAACACAAATCACTTAGCCCACATGTGTTGTAGAAAATTACTGGCGCGCTTTTAACGTAGAAATTAAAAGCAAGAATTTTTGCATGAAATTTTATTTCATTTTAGCGCCGCCGTATACGAAAACGTGAGGGTATTACAAAAATGTTTCCAAATTATTTATAACGCTTTTGGTCACAGGAATGTATGCGGTGTTTTGCTAAAACAATATAAAAGTTCGTCGTATTTCAAATTTAATTACCGGCCATGAACAAAGCTGTGGAATGAACGAATATTTGAAATGAGCGGCAGAGAATGACCACAATTTGATTATAACATAATAATATTGCCTTACCATCCTTTCCCATGTGGAAAACTGCTACGATAGGCTACTACTGACTAGAATACTACTGGGAAATAATTCTGACGTAGGTATAGTATGAAATAAATTATGCACAATGTAATTAATATTTCTTCAAGACCAGTCGTATCAGTAATAAAAACGAATTTTAAAGTTTGAATAAAATAATGGCGCGCCAAAACGATAATCTCTGCCATGGCTCCGGTGACATGACTGGATGACGTCACAACACGCACTGTAATCTGTGATTGGTGTGATGACCGAGCAAGCGAAGGATTCTATTGTAATATTTAGAGCTGACGAATATTAGTTGCTTATATTTATATGTGATAACCTCGCTAAGGTTGAATAAAATGTAAAATATATTCGCCTTTGTTCACCTCGGGTCAGTTTGCAGTACGCGAGACCTTTTTATATGATGCTGGACTGCTCACACAGCATTATCTAGCCCCAAGCTAAGCAGAGCTTGTGTTATGGTACTAGACAACTGATACACATAATACATTACACAGATAGATATTTTTTTATTATACATAGAAAACGACCAGAACACCCGGAACAAATACCTGCAGATTTTACAAATATTTGTCAAGGCGGAAATCGAACCCGCAACCTCCTGCGCCGCAGGGACCTTCGCCCACCGCGCCACAGAGGTCTTTTTACTACAAAGGTGGCGAAACGGTAACTTTCTCGAACCTATTCAGCTGGAACTTTGGAGTCACGATTGATACAAACGCTAACAAACTACGTTTTACCTTTGATCTTTACGCAATCAACCCAACCGTTAAGAGTACCTAGGTAGAAGTTATAGGTAAGTTTTAAAAGAGGTAGATTTTGGCGGTAATATAGTTCATCACTTAATTTTTTTTTTTAATTTGCAGCGCACAATGTTCTTAAAATTTATTTGAATATGCATGTAACGAGGAAATTTATATAAATTTAAATGTTTTATAGGTACCTGGCATAATGTCCTAACCAAAAGCGTCAGGCTTCCGCGATATTTACTTATGAAAAAAAAAACACTACGAGAGAGAACCGCGGCTTTCCGTGTAGGGTACCTGGGTCCGCAGGCAGTCGGAGTTAGGGCTCCGACTTTCCAAGGCAGACCCCGGGAGGGCAATGGCATTGTGTGGCACATGCCATCGTAATTTCGACATTGGGGGCGGTATTTTGAAAGCCCCCGGAGAGGTGCTCAATGGCATCGCAAGATGAGCCTGGCGCGGTCCATCGGAGTTCCCAGGCCCATTGATCACGCATACAGGCCGACCACCGGGGGGCTATTGTCGTCGAAGCTTTTCTTCGACATAACCATATTGTACCCTACATGCAGTATGGTTCCTATCTGTTTGCAGATTTTACCCCTCGAAAACAAAAAAAAGGTACCAAGTACCACTTACAAACCATCAAGGTAGAGAGTAGTGTTTTTAATGATTTTACGAGCTACCGGAAGCTAGAGTAAATAGTTACTCAAACAAACCTAACTTCAAAGCAAAGAAAGAAATCAGTCAAATCCATGTAAATCTCCGACTATTGTGTACAACCACAAAAGTAATCATATCCTAACGATGCCCACACAATCCGGCCGAAATGTCGGGACCATTGTCAAGGAACAGTGGAAGGAAAAGGAACCCGGGATTACGTAGATAAATTACCGGCCGTGATTTACGAGGGAAATACTCAAGAATAAAATAGAAAAATTCTCTGAGCATCCATTTACTTGCAGCAGGATACCCGGATTGTAATTTTTTAATTAATCTCGCGGTGTTAGCGAAGTTTTTTGACCAGGTTTTTCTGATTTATAGAAGCTTTAGAGTGTACATTTTGCTGTCAAACTTTTTCTGCCTCAGATATTTAGATCAGAATTAAACAGTAGGTAAGTCAGTCAGCAAATTCAAATGTTTCCAGTTGCTCTCTTGGAGGTATAGGTACCCACCAATTTCACAAAAACAAACGTCCATTGTTTGGAGAACCAATACTGGTGAATATCAGCCTAGCAAGCATATAAACAGTCGCCCAGAGGCAAATCTCACCGAGTTTGAGCGGGACGGTGAATCATAATAAGCCTACGTGCGAAAGAAAAAGCCTACATGGGGTAGAAGTGTTTGAGAGAGATAGATTTATAAACGCAACTCGAAGGGCAATTTCTGTGGGCAGCTGTCTGGCGCCTGTATACGTTTATTTTCAATAGTTTTCCGGCGCCGAGCTAAGGTTTCTATTAAACTGAACCGTATTAAGAAGTTCAAATTTAAAAACTTTTCCGATGAATTTAAATAGTTAGGGAACAAAAACATATTAAATTTTAAATCTCTGTTTTATGATGCACTGGATAATCTCACTAATATTATAAACGTGAAAGTTTAGATGGATGGATGGATGGATAGATAGATGGATGGATGTTTGTTCCTTTATCACGCCAGAACGGCTGACCGGATCTGAATGAAATTTGGCACAGAGATAGATTATAGTCTGGAATAGGACATAGACTACTTTTTATCCCGGAATTCCCACGGGAACGGGAACTACGCGGGTGAAACCGCGAGGCGCTGCTAGTGCACCATAACTTTCTGTACCTACTCAGTATTTTTTAGCTAGAAGTGTAACAACCTACAAAATAGGTTTAAGGCGAATTGTAAGGGTAAAAGACGAAAACGACGTCTTTTTGGGCAATGTTTCTGACGAAAATATAGATCGTGAACGTTTGAAATTTATATATCCGGTAACACATATCTTAAAGTATCTAGTGCCGGTTCCAAATGCTTGCCGGTAGTTATAGTTAGCACTCAGAACAAGGTTGAAGTAACAATATCTTCAGGTAATTGAGCACACTTTTTGACGGTGTGTCTTATTCGTTTACTACCAAACTCAGTATAGTTATTTCTATAGCTCGTACGCTTCTATTCCCGGTCCATTTGTTTTCAAATGAAGTCAAAATAAGGAGTTTTACCGTAAAAACTATTTGCGCCTATTAAAACATCACTCTCCCACAAACGTTTGCTCGCAAAATATGATCAGGCAATGTTGTAGTACCAACAACTGACCGAGCGAGGGCGCGGGCTCGCAGGCGACACGGGGCGCGCGGCGCGCGCTAGGAGAAAACGCGACGTTGCAAGCTCTCGTACATGCCGCCGGCTCGCACTATGAGCGACGTTGCCAGATCTTGCTTTAGTACCTACGTTATGTGTATTGTATGATCGCGCGCGTGAGTCTCACTCAAGCAGTTTCAAATATAAAAGTATAGGTACATAATTTCTAAAATGCAGTGTTATTTTTTGTATCGAATATTTCTTCTGGAGTTGTGTTTTAGTCTTATAATTATATTATGGCAAATAAACGTGGACAGAAACGTCGAGTTCCATCGAAGTGGTTGCGGAAATGTAGATCACGTCATGCGAATGCTTTAAAAGCACAAGTTCGGCAAATGGGTGATGCTGTTGAGTAAGTAACCTATCTTGTACTATGCTATACCTGTAATAAATAATTGTTTAGTCTTCCTAGTCAAGTTCTCAGGCATAATCTAATATCGATGCATCGATGCATGGAGTAGAGTAGTGCCGTTACAGAGACTTACCTATGTAAATTCCTTTTATTCCTTTACTACTTAGGTTGGTACCTAGCCAATACTGTGAAGTACCTAACTCTTGATTTTTACTCATTCAAATAACGATTTTCGCATCCCAATTAACCCTCAATTTTAGGGGTCCGTACCCAAAGGGTAAATCGTGACCCTATTACTAAGACTCTGCTGTCCGTCTATCCGTCTGTCACCAGGCTGTATCTCATGAACCGTGATAGTTAGACAATTGAAATTTTCACAGACTCTGTCTTTCAGTATTTCTGTTGCCGCTATAAAAACAAATACTAAAAAACAGAATAAAATATATATTTAAGGGGGCCCATACAAAAAACGTAATTTTTTTGCTCGTTGTTATAGATAACAGTACCCTTCGTGCGCGAGTCTGACTCGCACTTGGTCGGTTTTATTTGTGATGCCATCGGTTAGAACATATAGAGGAGAAACTTTAGTAATGGTCACAAATGAATTACATAATTTTTTTCTTACTACGTACCTAAATATTTAGTTCGTTACTTGGATATTATATTATATTTGTATTATAGGGATTTTACTAAAGATCTAGCTAGTACCTATTAGCTACCAGCATCGTGTCTCAATACTAACTTTTTACTCGCACAACTTTTACATACCTACCTAATAAATGTAACTTAGGTACTTATCTACCTATATAATTTTGTATTTCAGGCAACCACAAATATCTGAATCTGCAATAGAGATTAACAAGGATTCTGTTGCACATAGCAGTCGTAATGTGGACACGGAAACATGGAACGTGACAATTGATGATAGTGAATTGTCATTCAATACGTCAATAGAGTCCAAGCTGTAAGAAATTTACCAAATTCTATTACCTATGTTGCCTACCCACTGCATTTTTCGCACATATACGGTTTTGCCAATCCTATCGGGTATTACGGGTGTTCTATTTAATTATTTGTATTTTGCTTGTGGGTCAATATTACTGTTAATTATTCTTCTTTCAGCTGAAAGAACCTAAAAGAAGAAAAACGGCTTCAGCAACTTCTTTTTCCCCAGACCAGCCATCTACCAGCTCACCTCTTGTAGGTAACTTGAAGTTCTGTAGAACTGTATTTTTAACGCTAAGCTCTTCTAATCGTACTTATCCCATCGAGGGATACCATGTCATGTATTTTTCTTATTATTACATTGTTTACCTACCATATTCTATGAAATATTAATTTCCTACTTACTGGTTTTTTCACGCAAAGCACTACTATGTCCCTTAGAGAATATTTTTTCTTGCAGGCCAATAAATATATTTATTTCTTTATATTTTTCAGTTAGTAAAAGAAGATAATGGGTTCCGGTAAATTACTTCTTTCCGGATCAACTTACCACGTCATAAGTACCAACCTCTTACCTAGCGCTGAAAACAAAGATGAATAAAAATAAAAACGCCAAGTGCGACTCGGACTCGCGCAACGAGGGTTCCGTAACTAAACATTATATTAATTATATAAATAAAAGAACCTGTTTCTTGCCCAATATCATGATTCTAGCCCTATAGGTTTTGGTCCATGGCGAGAATCAAAATAATGTTTTTTTGTGATTAGACAACAATATAAGAATTTCCGAATTTTTCCTTTATTTGTGCTACCTTGCTTCTTGCCAAATTTCATGGTTCTAGGTCAACGGGAAGTACCCTATAGGTTTTGTGTGCATGTGATACCCTTGGAAAATAAAAAAAGGACATAAACGGCTGTAATTTTTGATTACGTTGACTATACGAAGTCGAGAATAGAAGTTTGATTTATATTATAAATCAAACTTCTATTCTCGATATAAATTTTATATCGAGGCTCCAAAAGGTTACGAACCTGAGTATATGTTATTAATATGTATACCTTACTACTAGTAACCTACCTACCTACCATCTGATCTACTCCTTCTACAGGACCGGAAACTCCTGTTACCCGGACTCTTATGAGTCCGGTGTCCTCGGGCACCATGGATTAATTTTACACCCATCTATCGTAGTTTAATTTAATTATTATGTACCAAACTAGTTCCTTAATTTGTAGGTATCTGTTGTTTATAAACTATGTACTTCTACACACCTAGACTTGATTCTATAGGTACGGGTTCCTTTTTTTCTTTTGAGTTACGGAACCCTAAAAATGACAAGATAGTGAATTTATATTTTCATGCAGAGTGTATTCATCAATATTAATAAAAACTTAACTAGTATATGCTGATGATGATGATGATAAATAAAAACTTTAACAAAAATTAGTTTAATAATATTCGTTTTACTAAAATACTATTAGACCTATGCAGTTTATATTATATTATACAGATATTTTGTTTAGTTATGTTTTAATCCTAAGCCTAACCATTCTCTACACATATAATATTTTGATACAATTACTCCTTTGAACTGTTTCTCTCAAGGATCTCTCTGTTCGCCATTACTCTGTGATACGTACTACACTTGTGCGCGCCATCTAACGGCAGTGGAGCGTATTATTTGGATAGGGTATATCGACTAAGGTTCCAGGACCGCGCGCGCTCGGTTTTTTGAATCGAAAACATGCACTCCTTGCTGCATAGATGGCGCGGGGGTGTCCCGCTCGGCTGCCAAATGCCCGAGGTCATTTGCCTTACTATTCGTCTTAAAGACGCAAAATTCATCTTCCGGTCAAGTTGATTACTTATTTTTCTACATAATATGTAGAGAAATAAGTACTTGCAGTCCTAGCGTCTTATTATACCTAGGTAGGTATTACTACTAACTAACTAACTGAGAAAGAAGTTTTGTATTGTTATACTTTGACACATCTCTATCGTATCAAATTACAATACGTACTACTAGTGTCGCCATTGTTTTTACTGATTTGACAATGACAATGAATGAATAGTCTCAACTCCCCAAGTCAATCTAATCAAACCAATCAATCAATCAAAGAAACGAAACAAACGTAAACAAAATATTTTGGTTTTTTTTGCCCGGCTTTGGGTTTTCACTTTTCACTGAGTTTTCAATGTTTTTTAGCGAAGTGTGTTTCATTATTTTATGGTGATGTATTATCCAGCTGAAAAGATGATAATATCCTATGACTTTTTTGAATTGTAAATACCTACCTAATTAATCAATGTGTTTGCGCCATTTGTTCTTCATGTTGTAAAACACAACATTAGGATAATACCTATCTGTCCAAGCTCCCGCAACTTCGCCCATGTTTCATGTTTGGCTTCCATAGAAAACCACCAAAGAGATTTCTTCAAAATCTATACGACCTCCTCAAACCACCGAGACTTTCCTGTTTGAAAACTTGAAAACCGAATGACGCGACGCGACTGTCACTTGTTTACCACCGCGTCCCGCGGTTTTTCAAAAACATATCCAAGTTCACAATAACAACACAATAACAAAATAAAACTCAGTTTATGAACTGTTCTTTTGATTTGTTAGAGTTTTTTTGTGTGTGCTTGTGACCGTTTCGTGTTGTGAAAATGCTGGGGTTGTATTCCAGCGGCGCGCTTGGCGTGGGAGGTGTAGAAGTTGTGGACGGCGGGCTGGCGACAGGCCTGGTCGGCAGCGAGTTAACGGCACACGTGCTGAGCGCGCAGGCCCACGCTGCCGCCACGCAGCAGCAGCAGATCCAACAGCAGCAGATGCAGCAACACCAGATTCAACAACAGCAGATGCAACAGCAGCAAATATCCATAAGTGAGTTGTATTATACATTAGGAAAAAGGAGCAAAGGCCTGCTGCTATGGGTGGCTAATTTTGTACCTACCTTCTGTGGATGAGACTGACAGGACTGATTGAACTGGTGCCTACTGGTAGGTATGCAAAGGAAGAGGAAGCACAATGTTAGGGGGCTGATGATGATGATGAAGTGTCACATCCCCCTTCAAACTCGCACTGTGCTCTTTGACAAAAAGAAATAGCTAAGGAGACCCTTGCCTTAGATTCTCTAAAAAAAATGGCTTCTGTAGTATGATTAAAAGATGGAGAAGGCTGAAAGAAGCTAGCGGAGGCCTGAGGTGTCACAGGGCTCGGATGATGATAAAGTGTTACTACTGTGTACTACCACTCACAGGGTGTGTGCTTTTTTCCTATTAGAAATGGCTGAGGCAGTTTCTCCTATAGAATTTAACTAAAATATCATTTCTGGTAGTATAAACTAGTAAGCTAACATAGGTCTATACAACACCCAGCAGCGGGTGATCCCAGGCTAGAAAGAATGCATTATATAGAGCTGCACTCTCCCACTCACTCGTTAGAAAAGAGTCTAATAAGAAATGGCTAAGGTATCAATAAAACATCAAAGGGATGGGTCTCTGTAGTATAAAATAAATAAATAAATAATGCTGAACAATTCACACAGCATTATCTAGCCCCAAACTAAACAGAGCATGTGTTATGGGTACTAGATGAAAATGAATGCACCTAAATTAGAATCATCAGTCCGCCTTCCTGATCAGAGCATGACCATCTAGTTTCATGTAGACTCATCAGATTCTATATAATGAGTAATAAATAAACAATGATTATCAGACATTTTTCTCAGAATTTTGCTGAACGGTAAAGTCCCTATGTATTTTGTAATACATTAAAAAAAAGAGTCAACCTGAGCAGTCCCTATGTATTTTGTAATACATTAAAAAAAAGAGTCAACCTGAGCTTCAATTGTATGTATTATGATTTTATTATTGATGCCAGCAAAGAGGTCCAGGTGGTTCAAAAAAATAGTTAAAGGAAGTTCTATGACTTTTTCAAAAGAGAACAGAAACTATCCTACTTATAAACTGTCACTAAAAGCCCCTAAAACACAAGCTTTGCTTTTGTGGCTAGAGGGTGCTATGTGGATAGTCCAGTATATTATCCTACTAGCGGTCCACCCCGGCTTTGCTCGGGTACATTCTAAAGCCTTTGTTACTCAGTGATAATGTAGCTTTCTAACGGCAAAAGAATTTTTGAAATAGGTCCAGTAGTTTTTAAGTTTATTCGTTACATACAAAAATACTTCTTTTAAATCTTTTCTCACAATATTAGTTACTAATCATGGCTTAACTGTTTCTGGTGAATCCATAGGTCATATGAATAAATAAATTAAATGTCAAATACCTACACTTTTTCAGTGCTTTTAGTTAACACACTCATTAAGTAGTGTTCTATCATTCATCATCATCATCCGCCTAGATCAGTCCACTGCTGGACAAAGGGGGGCCTTTGTCCAGCTGTGAACTGAACATAACGCCCTATCATTCCATCATTAGCAATTCCATATTCCTTTCTCCACAGAAACCTCTCCATCATCAGGTCGCAGTACCCCCGTGACCGCCGCAGCAGCGCCCAGTGGTTCCACCTCCCCCTCACCTTCCAAACTCTTTGTGGGCGGCCTCAGCTGGCAGACGAGTTCGGAGAAACTGAGGGAATACTTTGCTATGTTCGGAGCAGTTGCTGATGTTCTTATTATGAAGGATCCGGTGACACAGGTGAGCTGGTTGTTGTATGTTGTGGGGTGAAATACTGACAGGAACTTGAGGATTTCATTCCTATATGTCGAAGTTACTAATTATTTACTTTTTACTTTTATGCAAGCCAAATTTTTAATGTTAAAAAATACTGGGCATTAACCAAAACCTCATCTGGTTTTAAAGTAAGCCGACATTGTGTTGTGGGTACCTGATAGGCATGGAGTACCAATAAGTATTACTACATTATTATCTATATTTATAAGAAAATTACAATTGAATAAAAGAAAAAGTTAAGGTGGAATTAATGAGCTAACTCCAGACTTGCAAACAATCTACAGCTAGCTCAACTGATCCATATCAATACCAGTCGGAAATAAGTAATACTAAGTATTATAAAGTTGAACAAGTATTACTTCCTGCTGACGACATCTGTGGCGCGGTGGGTGAAGGCCTGCCTGCGACGACGCTGGAGGTTGCGGGTTCGATTCCCACCTCAGGTCAAATGTGTATACGATCTGCAGACATTTGTTCAGTGTTCCGGTCGTTTTATACGTATAATAAAAATATCTATTTATGTATTGTATTATGTATGTCAGTTATCTAGTACCCATAACACAAGCTCTGCTTAGCTTGGGGTTAGATAATGCTGTGTGAATTGTCCAGCATTATTTATTTACTTGAATTAATTTATTGAGGGAGCCGTGTCGAAATTTTGACTACCCGATTAATGGAAACCTTAAAACAACACGGTTTTTCAATTCAAAACTTAAATATAATTTTGGGTATTTCACCCCACATAATAGTAGTGTAGTTGTTTAGATAGATTTTTCTATAAATATTTAATTTGTGTTAGCAAAATGTGGTTCATTAACTATATCTCGTTCAACAAGTTTTTTCTACCTTGATTCTTAACGACTATTGGATAAAAAGGTTTAACCTTAAGGCGTGTCCAAACATAGCGCGGGCGGCGAGTACGCGGCAGCCACACAAGACACAGCCCTGACGCGTGACTAGTGTAGACATCACAGAAATGTGTGCACTGCGGCCGTCCAAACACAGAGCGAGCAATCGCGCGCGGCGTCCGCTCACGATTGCCGCGCTATGTTTGGACACGCCTTTAAGGCGCTACCCCGACCCAAATAGCGACTCCACACCTGTTATATTCTTATTACATTGAACAAAGGAAATTTTAAAAAATTATTTGGATATTTTGTGTTACCTATTATAAGCTTTTTTTAGGAATCCGTCCCCAAAGGGTAAAACGGACCCTATTACTAAGACACCGTTGTCCGTCTGTCACCAGGCTGTATCTTTGAACCGTGATAGTTACAGTTGAAATTTTCACAGATGATGTATTTCTGTTGCCGCCATGCCATAACAACAAAAATAAAATAAATATTTAAGGGGGCTCCCATACATAAAACGTGATTTTTTGCTCTATATTGATAACGACAACAGGTAGACGCTTGAAATATTCACAGATTATAATTCAATTTAAATATAAGCAATAAAATTATATAAGCAGTATAATTGATTTTTTTGCCGTTTTTATTAAAGTCCGACTCGCGCTTGGTTTTCATTTAATGCCACTGTATCAGTTTTATTTTTCGTAAAGTTTAGACGGAGATTTGAAAATAGAGTTTGGTGGCCACAAGGGCAACTTCTATACAAAATAAAAATATTACAATGGCATCGAAAAGTAGTTTTAATAGGTATCACAAATTGCCCAACGAATTTTTTTTAATTACCTTTGTTCAATGATTATAATAGGATAAAATTGTTGGAGGCGCTGGTTTAGGTCGGGGTATCGCCTTAATACAATGAAAAATACCCACATTTTGCTAAAATCCTAAACAGAATCTATTAAATGAAACGATTAACACTTATTTTTTTGAAGACAGCACTTTAGGCAGTTGAGAAGATGCAGTGCCAACCCTGGTCAGTTGTTTTACCTATGGTTGTTAGGTTTGGTCTATTCTGTAGGTAGTTTGTAGGCGTGTGCGCGTTCAGTCTAAGGCGCACTGTCTATTGAAGCGGCGCGAATTATTTTACATTAGGTTGAAAAGTTTTTTCACTTTATTAACAAAGAAAATTACAATCAACTAATATAATTATTAAAACTAGTTTTTACAAATGAAACAATTGAGCTAACTGCAGACTGTTGCAAGCAATCTAGAGATAGTTCAACTGATCCATAACAATACCAGTCGCGCGCGTCCCCAAGACGCTAGCTGCATTGCCCCGCTGTATGGCAATGCTGATGCACTGTGCCAAATACTCACATTCTTTGCCTTTTTTATACATATTTTTATTGGTATCACTATTTTAGCTACAGGTTTATTATTGGCCTAGATTTAAATGTGGCTGTAAATTGTCGTAATTTTAATATGACACAAAGTTCGCTTGTTTCACATAAAATTGTCATAGAACCTAGTTGAAATGGAGATATTTTAACGGCATAGCATTATTTCGATCACTAGTGATTTCTAGTTAAAGAATTTTGAAGTATTTTCCCGTACTTAAATAATTTATTGTCCTGATTTAATTGTATTCTAATCTAAATTATTCTAGATCTTTTCAGAATACTGTAGTACTATCTATTACCAATCTACTCTGTGTTACAAGTTAGTAGACGATTTTCAAACTAAGCGCTCTATCCTAATAGACCCCTCAAAAACTAAACATTGAATGCTGGAGAATTTCGTACACTTACCATAGACTGTAGACCTACTCCCTTTGTACGCAAGCAAAACTTGTAGGTATTATGTACATTGTTAGACAGACGGACTGCATTTCAACTACACTCCGACTGCATGAATGCGGTTAGTACGGCTGCAATAAAACTGCAACCCAGTTATACAGTTGACGTGCATTTCCCGCTTGCAGTCTTTGAAATGCAACGCATCTGCTCACCGACTGCTATCGGGCTGTACGATTGTTTTGCAGTGTTAAATTGTTTGTTATTGTTTAAATTGTTCTTGTTTTCCGCATATTTGTGTGTACCTGTGTCCAAATAAATGTATTTCTATTATATTTCTATTCTATTCTATTGTTATGTTGGTCGTACTGACTGCATTCAAACTGAAAATTTGCAGTCTGAGTGTAGTTGAAATGCAGTCCGACTATCTAGAGCCATACTGTTCCCTTACCTTTCAACTGGGTTCTTTTGCAATTAAATTTACCATTCAACTCGTACGCGTCGCTTCAGCAGACAGTGGCCTGAATTGTGAGCCATAGACAGACATAGCCATAGTCCCTTGTTTTACCTTATGAATATTCAACATAGTGTCTCTAAACTCGACCTGTTTTCTTTGCTTGTGCGGAAGTAATTTAAGAAAATAATATAGTATCGTTAGAGTTTTCGCTTGAACTTTGATAATACAGTAGGTACTTTACGTATTTTATTGTAGGTCAGATTTTGGCTTCAACTTTGATTACTTAAGGTTATATTTCGGTGTTTAGAAGCAGGAGATTTTTGACAGGTTTTGATGGAGTTTTGGGAGTAAAGGTTCTCGCGTGGTGACCCCGATGCAACGCGAAACGGAGTGTTGGAAGACCAATTCGATGGACCGACATCGTAGCGGTCGCAGGAAGTCAGGCGGCTCACGACCGCTGTTTAAGGGAAGGCCTATGTTCAGTTCTGAACGCGTGTGGGCTGAGGAGATGAATTTTTGCGCGAGTTTTTTCCTTTCAAAACTGTCAGAAATCGATGCCTGCTATCCACCGAAAGTATGCCCTGAACTGTCAACGTTGATTAAAAGTTTTCATAGTTTCTAATCGACGTATTTCGAAATAATTTTATAGTGCTTAACTATTAGTTAAATTAACCATTAATCTGTAATTAAATTTTTTAGTGTAGGTATTTAAATAGGTCTTTAAATTATAGGTCTTTAAATATTTGTACCTTTTGTGTGTGAAATTTCTGATTAGCAAGGTATTTAATTTAGTTTAAACACACAGTGCACATTTAAAAAACTCTTGACTTGAGATTTTTTAATTCATTTGGTTGGTCACCAAAACTTAACTAAGAAAGCACTAAAAATATTGTTATCCCTTTCAGATAGATGGGTCTAAAATGAAAAGGGTGATATAATTTTTAGCAGTAGGTATAAAATTTAGTTTAGATTTTTCGACATCAGAATTGAACACCAGTGTTTGTTTTTATCACTTTGTCTATGATTTGCAAGTACTGTTCGCACACACGATAGTGGGCTATGGTTCGAACTACACTAAAACCATCAGATAATACCATAGACTCGCATGCTAGACTCTAACATCTCCTGAAGTATCGTTAGGTGCCTCTCAATCTTTATTTTCTGCCCTCATAGTTATCAGAGCTTTTGTCGTTTTAACGCTTTCACTGCCCAGTCTGCGGCCGCAAGCAGTGCTATAGCCACAAGGGAAAACAAATTCAAACCCTTGACGATTTTGCTCGCAACTTCGGGCACAGAGCTGATCCACTATCGTAACAATAGAACTACTGCCTGAATATATTTTCATCAAACATAGCTCAGTAAGGATACAAATCCAGAAATATTAGCTCCTTACTAAAAACTTTAATAATAATTCAAAATTGGTTCAGTGAATTCAATCAATACACCATTACATTATCACTAATATTGGCGTGTCAATTAGGGGGCATCCATTTATTACGTGAGGCGTTTAGGGGGGTCGAGCAAAATCTCACCAAATCTCACCTGGGGGAGAGGGAGGGTCTCGACAAATATCACGTAATTTTTTCCACGAAGTTTAGTTCCTACATAAGTTTCGAGTTGGCGCGGGATTCAATTTTAGAAAAGGAAATCGTTAATCATTTGCAGTGAATTACTTTTCCTTTAGATTTATTCCTTATGAACGCAGAAAAATTAAAATCACGAATAAATTTGAATTTCGGTTCAACGCGAAACGAACAATCTTAGTATTTTATGTATTGTTCGATTTTAACCTGAGTACCAACGAAGGAGGGTAATGCGGTTGGCAACGCAAACAACAAACGAATTTTGAATCTCAGGCCAACCTGAAATAAAAAACCTTTTTTTCATTAATTTTTATTTATTTTTATATTACGTGTTTTGAAAAATTAGCAAGATTAAGGGGGGGGGGGGGGTCTAGCAAAATCTCACGTCATCTCACCATGGGGAGAGGGGGGGGTCGAAAAATCGCCAATATCACCTCACGTAATTTATGGATGCCCCCTTATATTATATGCAATGTCAAATGAAAGTCGTTAGCTAGGTACCGTATTGTACCCTTACCGTACCCTTACCGTATTGACGACAAGATCACTGAGCTATCTGAGGGTATGAAAAATAGGAATTGTCAGTGAAACTATTCTAGCCTCTCCCAGTGTTGCCTCGGTACTACCCTAACTAAATAGTAGTTATAGTTGGTAGTTTCCTTTGATAGCTAGATGACTAGCATAGGTTTGCAACACTGGGGATCTTTCTACTAACTTGTTGTAGAGGCAGTGCAGGCGGTTGTGGTTTGGTTCTTACATGGTTTGAAATTAAAAACTCATTTTCGTAGGATACATAATTTCATGTAGTAATAGGGTATGGCTCAAGTCAGGTCCAACTATGTTCCCTTACCTCAGTCATAGTCGGACCGGCGGCGCGGGCGCTGGCGTTTGCGTTTCGCGTGCTTGCTACGACGTATAATTTTGTGTGATTTCGACTAAAACACCACGACAATGTCCTCGTGTTCGTTCACCAGGTGCACAAATAGGTCCAAACAAAAAACAAAGCCCAAGGCATCACATATTTTCCCGCGTAAGTAGATACACCAAACTTATTGATTCGGTGGTTGGATAGTAATTATTAGCAAATAAGAAACAAAATGTTATTGATTTGGTTCGCTTAAATTTTTTGTCCACTTGTGGAAGAAGCGAAAAATAAACCACTAGTAAGTTTGTATAATTCTTAAAATGTATTACAATATTATTTGCCTACGTCTAAATATAATGTGATCTAGATACAGGTCAATATTTATATAAAACTAAGCTTAAGATGGTTCTCCCATAATACTATTGTCGGTGCGGAACTGGGTGACATCTGGCCAAGCATTAACATCATTGTTAATCATCTATGGAGGCTTTCTTGATAAGATTTCGTTTTATGTACTGTTTAAATTTACGAATAGGGAGCTCTGCTGCTTCAGATAGAAGCTTGTTATAGAAAAGCGTACGCAATTTCCCATAAATGATTTGCCTACCTTTCGTAATCTATATGAAGGAATGTGTAGTTCTTGTTTCTTGTATTTCTGTTGTGAACATCACATTTTTTCAAAAAGCTCTCTATTTTTGTGCTTATACATTAGATTTTCATAGATGTACGTAGGAACCAAACCACTGTTTACAGCCACTCTACTGCATCTACTGTCCTTAGTTACTCACATAGTCTAGGTACTATTAGACCAGTCGGTACTTTGGATCTGATAGGGGTTCCTGTGGGGGACCCGGTGCTACGATAGACAGCTGATATTGGATTGGACATTAGTATATCCGATAATGTAATTAGATGGAGTGGTTATTTTAGGTTTAAAAGTATCTAACTAGAATGATTTATTATTTAGTAACAACTCCGCTCTATTCCTTCTCTGTTAGATGCAAAAATCGAGTGCTAAAGGTCTTTAATATAGTATGCGGTAGATACATAAACAATAAAGTAATAGATCCCTCACTAGAAACCTCCCTTGTCTTGTAGCGTTGAAAGGATTGGTATAAGTCGTGTAGATAAAGAATGGGGTTGCACATGACAGACGGCAGGGAATAGGATGCTGTCAGGCTTCGATGATATTTGATCAAATGTGATCTAAGCGTGCAGTATGCTGTATGCTGACCGCTGCATTTCGTGAATGCCTATCTTAAGGCGATACCCCGAGCCAAACTAGTGCCGCCACATATTTTTTTTATTATTTCGTTGAACAAAGGTAATTTCAAAATGTTCAATGGGCAGTTTGTGATATACCTATTAAAAGCTTTTTTATGCCTTAGAGGTCACAAAGTACCTGTCATATTTTAACGATTTTTTATTGTTTCTTTGTAGATACTTTTGAATCTTGATTAGTGTTTCAAGATTCAAAAGAATCTACAACTATTCATTTACGTAAATACAATAGATGTTCACTTAGAAAAGGTCAAAGTCTTAAAATTAAAATAAATCTACCATCGGAATTATCGATATTGTATCGTTAACAACCGCCATCTTTACGAAAAATTGTAAAGATGGCGAATGTGATTGCGAGCAAATATGACAGCCCGATAAGTTTGTAGTAGGTTTGTGGCGAACGGTCGGTAGTCTGTCACTGTTTTCTTTTTTAACCTCCTTTAAAAATATTTATAATAATAATATTTTATTATCCTTTAATAATATTTTAAAAATATTTACTTTTTAACCTCCTTTAAGCATAATGAAAAGGAAATTAAAAAAAAAATATCATGTTAGTAACAACACACGTAATCACTAGCCGTGCGGCTAAAATATTGAATTGTTTTCGACAAGGTCCTGCCGCCCATTCCCCTCGCGCCCCCCGAACATAGCGATCGGTACTTTACGATCGTTATGTCGAGACTGCATCCCCTGGACTGGTTTCCGCAACTAGGCCACAGGTGGGCCCGTTTTGCGTGACGGAAGGGGTTTCTTTTTTACCACGGGGATCCCGTGATTACTGAGATCTAGGCCTAGTTTGACAACCAAACACGTTAGCTTCGCCTCCTATTCTTTATCTACACGATTATAATATACTCCTAATAATCACGACTCCAATAGTAACCACAAGTCTTCGCATGGTAGAGTTCGCGCAAAACTTTATGAATTCTGTGAACATAGCCGCGGAAGCGAAACTGCGCAGTATTGGTTTCGGAACCATAAATTACGCTACTGCGCAGCCACACGGCGTACTTCCGAGAGTTCATAAAGATTAGCGCGTACTATACACTACAACCCCTCAGTAAAGTAGGTCTAATAGGGTGATTTAATATAGAACAAGTAAATATCGTAACCTTTTAAATAGTTTTAAATTGGATTTAACGTATCTTAACATGTTTTGTGACTGTGTAATAAAAAAAAACTGTTAAAAGAAAGAAGAGGCATTTTTTTTCTAAATTAAAGTGACGCATATTCATTTTTTCCAAATAAAGCATAAAAAATCTACTTGATTAAATTAATTGTTCTGTTAAAAGATTTGATTAAAAGTATTTATTCGTTGAAATAAAAAAAGAAACCCTCTAACACAAGTTTGGGTCTCAACTAAAGTTTTTTTTTATAAAAACAGATTTTTTTATTATTAAAATCATTACTCATGATAATCCGTGTATAATAAATCGTGATGATTGCTTTCAAACTCGTACCCAGCCTTTGACCTGGATGTTACCTACAACAAACGAAATCAATAAATACTAGTTACCGAAATATATTTATATTTTATTTGTGTCTGTTAAAAAGACCATAAATGAATCAGAAAGACCCGTACTCTTGGGCAATGGTGGTGATCAATGCCTCTTCTTTCTAACCAGCCCATAAAAACGAGAACACCAAAACAAAAAGTAAACCGACCGCCGCGCGCAGAGATCGCGCGGCTTTGGCTTCATCACATTCCAGGAGGCGTCGTCCGTGGACAAGGTCCTCGCCGTACCGGTGCACACCCTCGACGGCAAGCGGATCGACCCCAAGCACGCGACCCCCAAGTCAGCACCCCGCCCCGCTAAAACGAAGAAGATCTTCGTAGGCGGCGTCGGACAGGACACATCAGCCGAAGAAGTCAGAGCGTACTTCGCGCAGTTCGGACCTGTAGAAGACGCTGTAATGCTAATGGATCAGCAAACGAAACGGCATCGTGGATTCGGTTTCGTTACTTTCCATTCAGAGGAGGCGGTTGAAAGAGTCTGCGATATACACTTCCATACCATCAAGAATAAGAAAGTTGAGTGCAAGCGAGCGCAGCCGAAGGAAGCAGTCGCTGCCGCTCCGCTAGCGCTCGGGAAGAGATTGGTTCTCCGGCCGGGACGTGGGTTGGTATACGCGGCGGGTGGTGTCCCGGGGGTCACTCACGCGTACCGCTACGCTCCGTACGCGTTACCGACCGCGCAACCAGCCTTGGTTGCTCCCCAGCCCCCGCAACCAGCTCAAACGGTCCCGCAGTTCGGAGCTGCGTACTCCCTCGCAGGCGTCGATATGTCTTCGTTCCAGGGAGTGGACTGGGCCACTATGTACGGCCTTCCCTGCGCCTACATCTAAGGGATCTGAGGCTGCTCCCACCGAGAGGTTTCCTTTTTTTGTTTCTCTTGTGAGTTCCTAACATAAGTCTTGCCTCGTTGCCGTGGTATTGAGAGTTTTGGGGTGGGTATGCGACTGGAACAAGCTAAAGTCATTTATAACATTGAGGATATTAAAAAAAAGACCTACACCCGCATACTCGAACACAACTCAGATTTAAGCTTGTCTCAAGTGACAAATTTTGACAGACTCATCGAGAACTGTCAAAAATTCGCGACTTAAGCCGTCCTTACATCTAAGTTGCATTTGAGTGCGGGGGTGAATGTTGTCGTATCCACAGATTTTTACCCATTATAATCAAAGCTGATGCTAATTCAATTTTCCTAATTGTAGTTATCAATAATGACGTAGAAAAATTCATACAAGTCGTTTCGAAGCTGCAATTTATGCAATGTACAGTAATAGTCGCATATTCATTCCAAAAAACATTCGGGTTAGAGTATCGGCTCGGTAGGCACTGCCCTGTGGCATCAAAGAAAACGCATTTTCTCGTTTTTTACTTAAAAAATTTAGATGAGGTGACCCGTAGCTCGGAGGTTCGCTTTGGGTTGTTAGAGTAAACGTTGCAAGCATGTGGGCCTCACCTCTTTAAGGCGAAGATCTCAAGTATTTTAGTTAACGACACTATTTTCCCCTTTTTTTTCGGATTTTGTAATTAGTACGTAGATTTAGTGCACGTTTTGGCAATACGATAAAATTAGATACCTATTTATATAATGACTGTATGAATCTCATTGCAGCTATTATTTATATAATGACTGTATGAATCTCATTGCAGCTATGTATTTTATATTATAAGCGTACGTACATTATATTTAAATTATCGCGTAGTGACGTCGTGTGACTAAAACATTAATTTATGGTACGAATTAGTATAAATTAGAGATTAACAAAAATCATTCCAGTATTCAAGTAGTGCCATTGTTTTAACGAAATTGTGCCAAAAATATTTCCATTGCTCCATAATTATTGTAATCTATTTGTATTTTCAATCTGTAAAGATCCATAGACACTTTCTCTTGCATTACGCACCATAAGTGACACTACGTCATATAAAGTGACACTGTCATCAGAGTAACACTCGTCAGTTTCATTAGCGTCACGAAAGTGATACTACGTCACTAACAGTGACACTATCATACTTAACATTCACCTAATTCTCATGACCGCACGATTTGCATACACGTTGCTCAGCCGGCTTGACGTCAATAGTGACGCCTTTGACTTCTAGATTAATAAACTCCGAATATGTCTCAATTAGGTCTCGAACTTTTGAGTAACCCAGCATCCGTAGAAGTCAGTAAATGACGTCCATATTTCGCGTCAGGGTGTTACAATTCCGAAAGGACACCGTGTGTGTTGATGTCGGGACACAACACGACACAGTGTGCCTCTACCTTTAAGCGACTTCGACCACGTCTCGGCTACGTCACGCGACGTCACGGCTACGTCACACGACGTCACGCGCGTCACATCTCACAATACTCTATCATACATATCCAATTTACGCGGAAAAGCAATCTCATACACATATTATTATTGTATTTATTACTTGTAGTTTTAGATTCCCGTTGTTGGTGGTTCTTGAAACGTATTTTTATGACCTCAGTAAAATTCCTGTCAATTTTATGCCTCAAAATTATATAGCCTTCGTACTTAAGGTGGTTCGTTAGCGCGAGATATATTTTTTTTTGGGTTTCATTTTTTCTGCGTTCCACAAGCAATAAAATTAGCGAATAAGTTTCGCCGACAATAGTAACTAATTTTCTATGAACTTAGGATAAAATCAACTTTGATTCATTTGTATTTTGGGTGCATTTGGGAAAATGTAGATTTAAATCACAAAATTTCGTATTTTCGGAAATGCTCCAAATACCTATACCAGTGAATCAAAGTTGGGTTTTATCAAGAGTAATCAGGTTATTACTAATTGTTTTTTTAAAAATGACTCCTTATTTTCTGCAATGCACTCAAAATTGAGTGTTTTTCTACCAGATGTTTTCAATCGACCAATAGAATCACTTCATTAGCGCGTCTTTTTTGTCAGCTATGAAAATGACGCGATAATGGAGCGCTCCTATTGGTAGGCTGGAATGTTACATCGAGGCGGTGGGGAAGCACCTTAACAATTCAAAAAAATATGAATTAAAAAGTAGATTTGTGTTTCATGAACCTCCATTTGGGCTATTAGAAAAGTATTAATTATTATTATTATTAATAATAACCTAGTATAGTTTGAGGGAATGCGACTAACACCCCCAGTATTTGACAATAAGCTATGTGTGGAGCGCTGTAGACTGCCTGTCTATGCCTGGGTTTTTACTTTAATATATATTTTTTACTAATTTCTATGTTTATGGCTGAGTATCTTACTTTTTGAGCCATCTTCGTGAACGTGAGTACTTAACTAAATAGTAACTTAAAAAGTTGAATCTCAACTAAATTAAAATTAAACTTAATGTTTTAGCGGCTGCCATATAAATACCTTAATATTAAATTCGTATACAAATTCAATTTATTTTCTTACTTATTGACTTACTTCAATTCAATTTATTTACTTACTTCAATTTATTAGAAGTTACATTGGCAAGTAGGTACATAAATTAAAAATAATGAAAAATCATAATGTTCAAGCCATGCAAGCAATCCCATGACAAATAAATGAAAGGCTCAATTTTTACCCGACCACCAACGGAGGAGGGTTATGATATGTCCCTTTGAATTTAAATTGAAATTCTTACTCGATTTTTTATAAGTATTGTATATGTATTTATAATAAAAAGTACTTAATTTTAATCCCTAAATATTAGTGTAATATCGTTCTAAAGCAATATAATTATACCCTGTGATTAGAGAGTATTAAAAGACAAGTAAGGTTGTGTTGGTGCAATTTGTAGTTTTAAGAGAATACGGTCACTGGACTGGACTGGACATGGTCCGATACTTTCAGTATTATAAACATTTGCGAACCAAATACAACTGGTTTTTGCATTAAATTAGTGGGAAATCAGGAAAAAAGTTCCTCTTAGTTTACTTAGGCGGGTTTTTTTTTATTATTAGATCCATCCCAGGTATGGACAGGCATAGTTTAGTGCTGAGTGCATGTGTTAGCTTCGTCGGCTACATTCCCCTGCCGGCATAATGTAACCTTGACTTGTGGAGATGCACTTATACCACCCCACACAAGAGGCTCGGAAAAACAGTTCAGGGAGCTAATCATACGATAGAAGTGCTAAAATTGGCACGTGATTTCTCTCGCTTACTTTTTAGCGTAAATTAACGCGTTATCTAAAGGCAGTTCGCGTTGTTTTGTGCTTAGATAACGCGGTAAGGTTTAGCAATCACGTGCTAATTATAGCATGTTTAAAATTTTGCATAATTGGCGCACTATGTTTTAGAACGAATAAATAAAAGTCAATGTTTTGTTTGCCTCTCCACCTGTCATGGCTACCGATTGCTAAAATGTAATTCACATACCTAATTATTGTAGCAGTATTCTAGTAATAAGTAGGATTAGAACCTTCTTGAGATTATCCGCGGGCGCCGCAAAATGCACGCATGCTTCTATTTCCAACTGATATTCAATATCTATTTTATTGTTATCTATTACTAACGCCAATAGACTATACAAAAATTGCGTAGAGTCGGTATTCAAAGGTCATTGATGGTACATCAGTGTCAACGTGTTGAGTCAAAATGTCATTTAGTTTTGATGGGAGCGTCAGTGACCCATTTGAGCGACTTGTCAATTGAGTCGAATGGCACTGACGCTTTGCTAAATTACAATTCAATCGAGTTTTTTTTTTCATGTAACAAAAATCGAAAAATTTAATATAAAGCTTTATTCAACATTTCAGAAGCTATCGATTGATACCCATGCGACTGATCTACAAGCGATTATTTGCAACTTTATTTGCATTACTAAATATAATAAAGAATTACCTATTTGGTACTAGTTTCATGATATATTTATTTACTTTGGCATATTCATGTCAATTCAGATGTTGCCAAACTAAATTAAACCAATTTGACGGGACTAAAAATGTTGCCATATCCCTTTTATAACGATCGCAGTCAGTAGCATAATTTGTGTTGTCGAATAAATTAAGCTTAGTCGACATCTTTATTGACACCAAAGTTACTAACTTAAAGCATCTAAAAATGAGCCCTTGAATATAAAATGGCGGAGCATTTTGCGGCGGGCGCACGCACAGAAGTTGACTACACCTTTTGTACATTAGCATTTCCTTGATTCAGTATTAAACGGTTGAATTGATTGTGATTGTACCGCCACTCCGCTTAACGACTTGCCAAAATTTAACCACGCCTTGGGGTGGCGTTAATCTGTACTTAATTATTTTTTTTTCTTATTAATTGTAGTGTTTGAAGTCTTTTGGATTTCTATGCGTCCCTTTCCCTTATATTAGTTACATTTGGTAACATGTTTTTTTTTCCCGGCGTCCGTCGCTCGGCGCTTTGCATCTGTCGTTTTTTACTACATGCCTGGAGTAAAGCTGGCTCTTGCTTAACTTATTTTTGTGTGATCGTTGGGAGATTGTGTTTTGTTGTGGTTTGAAAACGACGCGTGCGAGAACCGTATAGCTTTTATTTTTTTGGTGACGGACGCCGAACGTAGGCTAGTAGTAGTATGTACTTAGTTTGCCCGTTGTAATGGAGCACCCATAGACGTACTCAATGTGTCATTACATGGTTATTAGAATAAACGTGTGTTTTATTTAGCTCTCGGAGCGCGGGATAGCATCCTGGGTTTTGGTTGATCATCACTCATAGTCCAATAGTTTGCACGTTGCGTTGGTAGCAGTTGTGTGCAGTGTAGGCCCCGTGGTGGGCGCCAGTGGTGGGTGGTGCGACTCTCGGTAAGTACGGTAGGTCGGTAACGATCGAGGCATGCGAGCTAGACTTACCTAGTAAATGATCAGTATTCAGAGTATTGTTACGTGTACGCGACTAACTCGAACTCTCGGATAGGCGTAAGGCATGGTTGGCATGGACTTGTACGTAAAATCATACTTCTTCCATATTCACTGTCAATTTGTAAGGCGGTACGCCACACGTTGGTTGTGATACGTTCTATTTAACCGATATTCCTTTCGATGGTAAAATAGTTTTAACTTTGAAAGGAATATTTTACGTAGACGTAGTTTATACCTTGTAGTGACGCTTCGCTTGAGGCCTGCGGTCTTCCCGGATGAGAGAGAGGTTTATTTGCCAAATAACGGGCCAAAAGTTAGCCAAATGTCTATTCTTTTGCTCAATATAGCGCGAGTCGCGGCTTGGTAATGTCTTGACGACTTGAGGGTAGACGGAGATAGCGCGATGCCTAGATAGGCCTAATCAATGTATTAAAGGGGAGAGTGATGTTCTAATGTAATACATGATATAATTGTGATTTCTGGGGCAGCGGTCCCCGTGAATGTGATCGGTAGAATCTGGTTAAATATAACGTGTTTTCAATGTTGTTCGTTCTTTGTAATCTGTCGCTGATGTATCTAAAAGCAATGTTTACGAGTGATAGTCATTTTGTGTGTCAAATGCTGCGTCGCGGAGTTTTTCAAAACAGCAACTGCACGCAAGTAGCATTAGGAAGTGACAATAATACAGTGGACAAGCCAACTGAGAAGCTAGTCTACTTCGTTGTCGAACGATACATTCCTTTCTAGTCAGTATTAGGTTATTCAAAAACAATTTTCGGCGAGAATAAATAGTCTAATCTTGCTCAATTACTTCTTGCCTAGCCGTAGTTTCTATCGATAAGGTAATGCTTGACGCAGTAGTGATGTGCCATACACTCGATACACAAGCACGCGTTTAGTGACGCGCCTCGCTTCCGCTATTCCAGGCTGACTGGACCAAATGTTTCACAGCATTCAAACAATTATAATATTCATAAGTTAAGATATACATATAATATACAATTTTTGGATTAAAATATAATGGTTAAACAAACTATAAATATTATGTTGTGTGTTTTAAATTTATGGCGATGCTAGAGTAGTGATGTAGTGTAGTAAATTTTGAAGTTTTACATATAAACTATGGTAACGTATGACTAACCGAAAGCAATAACGTTAATATAATAATTACTTACAGCACGCGCGCGCTGCGGCTCGGATAACATTAAACGTACACAGTGAGAATTTCGAGCTGGGAGAACTGTCAAATTGGAAACGTCATGTTGATATTTGACAGTACAGCTAGAGCTAGAGATGTCACGATCATTTTGGAATTGTTAAGAAGTTGAAAAGCACATGAGCTAGGATATGGTATTGATTAGCACAGCAGCGCGCGCCCGTACATGTTAGATATTATACACACATGCATACATTATTGAATATTACAATATTTTTGTATTATAGGTATCGGTGTAATCTGTAGTGAGTTGGTAATTGTATTTTTAAAGTTTAATGCGATTACTTGAATGATATTGTGATGAGTGTAATCGTTTATGACGTTAATACGTCTCTGCTTTTAAGGCGTGCGGCCAATTTTCTTATTTTAATTTTGTGTTTGACAGGCGACTGACATTTCTTTCAAGTGATGGCCTTGTAGATGTTTTCTGAAGGATACGACGAGATTTTTAATTAAAAGAAATACGGATTCTCATTTGGTAAGTACTTTTTAATTTGAGACAAGGTCGCCTGTCAAATTACGAACTGTTTTAAAAAAAAAACGTTATTGAAACTTGGCGGCACTGGAGGTAATTTTTTTATTGATTCAAGAGTATTTTTTACATTCCTCTTATTTATGAAATTGTGCATTTTATTTATGGTAGCTTAAACAATAGATTCATAGACAATTAGATATGGGCTGTTTTCATTATTAACACCATAATGCTAGTATTATTGTGCAAAACTGTATTTTGTTGGGAAGTGCCCGTAGATAGGGTTTGGGTTTTGTAGATTTAGTTGTAGGTACTTTTGTCAGGTAAAGAGGTCCTGGAACCATAGACAAAGTTTTTTTCTTGTTGGAGTCTATTAATATTTTCGTAGAGAAATGTTGTATCAAGCTTTGCGGAGTTTAATTGAATGTTTTGTATTAAAGCGTAAGTCGTCATGTTTGTAGTTATTTGTATGTTAACCAAGAAACTGCGCCTTTTTTGAGCTCTTTTCTCTCTATTCATAGCCTGTTAACTTGTAGCGATTTGACTGTTTCCATGTTCAAAAAGGGCGTTCAGTATTGAACCGATAGTTCGGGCTAACTAGCGCCCTCTAGCTAGCGGGAGCAGTAGAGCGTGGCCGCGCGCCTCTTTCAACGCATTACAGAATATCTATGGTTCATCTTCACTTAGAACGAGTCTTAGAAAAATAAAAAAAATTGGTGACACAGTCGTTTTTCATTTATCGCTTATTTGTACCTTTTTAGTGATAGTGATTTTTCCGTAGTATAGTCGAAGCTTCGACCCATGTTGGGCGCCAATTTTCCGTTGACATGAAGGTGTAGAGTTAAATGTAGGTGAGAGTTGGAAGTAGATGCATGATGGCGTTCGGCGCTGGGCTGTGTAGCGGCGCTGCATGAGTCGGTGGCAGCGGCGTTCCAAGACCTCGAAGATAGAAGAATCCACCCGTCATCATCGGTGAGGCAATACTGAACTTCTTAATACAAGTTATGGTGTAAACTCAGCGATATTGTTCTCCAATCTAGCTCGATCCTGCATGATAAATCGGTATCAGTATTGTCATCACAAATGCTGTCAATTATCTGCTTAGATTTTTACTACCCATTCAGTACAGTGCATCCCAGTAAATAGTGTAGTTTTAGTTTGGGTTTTTGGTGCTGGGTTCTATTCATGTAGGTAATATAGCTTAGTTTAAAATGCTAAGACTGGTTGTTGTGGGACATTTCAATGCAATAGTTTGATCCAATCAGATTTGGATATGTTTCAAGTGGAAATAATAAGCTTTGACAATTTGTCGCTTTACAACTGTGACAATGTATCAGAAGGCATATTCTAATTATTCAAAACACGCAATCGATTGTTCGTTTTTGTGCAAATTGATACTCTAGTTCCATGTATCAGAGTAGGTATATCAATTCGCCGAAACGAAACCCGAAATTTCGTGAACGAGTATTAATAGCAGTGCCGTAGCGCAAAACGGCAATATTTATACCTACAATCTTAAAAACATTTCGAGTGAAACATAACTATTTGGTTTTGTATCTCGAATTCTCAACTACCGATATCTAGTTGGCAATGTTATTATAATACCTATCATGTAAGAATTTTAAAATGTGATAACTCTTTGGAGCTTTTGGTAGGTACTTACATGTTTTTTTCTCTCATGTAGTGGAGCCATCGAGGCGGCTGTAGTCATTGTAGTGTGATTGTAATCAACATAAAGCATATCATCAGAGAGACCCACTGATATAGACACAATAATATTGTGCCTTACGTTTACTTAGATCTTTCTTTGAATTTTATTTTACGTTGAACTGTAGAAATAATAGTTAAAGGACCAAAAACAATTGGAGAATGTAAAGAAAATATTTTTTGTAACAAATTTAATTTCCCTGTTGTGAAAAACGTATAATAGTACCTAGCTAGGTACCAACTCGTTCATGTAGTGTAACTTAGAATGAAAATGTACTTAATTATTGGAGACTAAAAAAGATTGAACATTCTGTAGAAGTACAAATTACTAAGTAATGACGTATTTTGTAATGCATTTGACATATTGTCTTCCTTTATAAACTATAGACTGAATATAATCACCCATGTTGTTTTTTAAAATCCCTGTACGCTGGGATGCACTAGATAATGTAGTCAAAAATGTAAGGGCACTTTTTGATCAGCCTAATAATAGCTGTCTATGGCTTTATCTCAAGAAGTAATGTTCAACAAAATTAAAATTTAGAAACAGATCACTAAAAGTGCTCCTTTTATGAAGACAATGTAGTTTGAAAGTGTTCAGTAGTTATGTATACCCAGTACAATGAGTAAAAGAGTGCCTGTGTGTGACAATATCATGTATCACACCTTATTTGAAGTTTTCTATTCCATTTACTTTAAACCTACGGGTAATTTTCGTATCTTTATAATAGCTAATACCTACTGATTCTTTGTTGAACGCTCTGGAAACACCAATGTTTCGGTTTTTGAACTTTTTGAAGAGATTTTTGCTGCAAATTTGCATTTTTGACAGTAACGAACCTAAGTAGGTACTACTTACTTAATATTGTTACTTATATTGATGGACTCAACATAATTTAAACCAGCTAGATGCTGCATACAAAGATTAACGAAATGCCAAAAAAATGACTAGGTATCTATACATTTCTGATTTGCCTCTCGCGACCTCGTTGAATTTTAAAATCTCGTAAAAACCTTCAGTACAACTAGGTAGGTTATGTGGCTTCCTAACCCTTGGCTTTAAGAATTGCTAAGAAGTGTTTTAGTTTAGATATCAAGTAAAGAAAACAACTCTAGCAGTTGCAAATTTGAGTTTTAGAAAAGGTACCTATATAATAAAGGATGCGGTAATATACAACTTAATAGTAAAAACAATGGATACCTAGATATTGAGAGAGAACGGCAATAAAAGTTGAAACTTGCGAAGAGAGATATTGAAACAGCACGAAACATTGGTGTTTTCTATTGCTTATTTGAAAATAATTATCTACACGCGAGATAGTTCTGTCGTAATCGGATATGGCAAAAGGTCAGTAGATTTCTCTCCCAATAAACCAATATTAGATTAGTTTATTCATGTATCCAATGTATTTATTGTTTTTCTTTATTTGAAGTATTTAACATATAGAATAGTTTTTCCTATAAGTCAAGCTAGACGTACAAGCTAATTGTACAATGTTTATTTGATAATGTTATTGGTGTTGGTTTACCTTGCTTTTCTTAGAGTAGGTATGATAACAGCTTTGAAAGCTAATGTACAATGGATCTTTTGCTATATCCTGTATTTACCGATTAGTTTTTTAATTGAGTTGTTTTTATTACCTACGAAACTAGTCTAGTCAACATTTTGTTTATTGTGACTCAATTTATTATTAAAAGGGTCGGAATGCAATGTTAGCTGTTTTATACACACCTGTATATAATAGAGTAAGGAATTGTTATGTATGGTGTATTTTATAATGTAAACTTTTGGGGTGACTTAGCGTTTCTTAGAAATTTCCTATTACTCTTCTCTTAACATATTTAGTAAATATTTAAAGACCTTTCTTCAATTTGGAAGTAGAAATTTAATCTTCAAGCCCTTGTTAGTGAGTTAAATAATTACCTTTCTATATCTTTATAATTCTATAATTACTAAGTACTTTAAGTAATTTCATTTGTCTTGGAAAAGTAATGTTTTCTTTTGAATTTGGTATCTTCACTTCACTTACATTTTCTTTCTTAGCGAGAATTACAGCCAAAAGCTAGTCAATAGATTATGAACCATTATTTAGTTAACTAATATAATAAGTAATAACGTAAAAAGCATTTGTTTAATTCGTCTTTTAATTATGTGTTATTAAAATACTCATTAGCTTAATTAATTTGGGCTCAAATTATTTAGTTCACTAGCATTTTTCCTTTAATCTAGAGAACATTGATGATATAAAAACGAAGTGCCCCACGAATTTGTATAGTAAATAAGCTCTCATAATAACAATATAAAATATAACGATATTTCATATTTACATTATTTATTTAGCAGTAGTTTTGTGATTTGTATGATAATTCGAACGTATAGATTTTTTACTAATTACACTATGTACGTTGAATCGTGTTTTTTCCTATGGAGTATTTTGATATTTACATGCCCACTAAAATACCTAACCAAATAAATAAATAGATGCGATGCTTGCGTTAGTACCTACCGTTTGGCTAGATGACGATTGCGTGATGGATGTGTCAGTGCCGGATTGCCGATGACACTTGACACAATTGTCACAGGTGTTGGACAGCACTGTAATATTACATTTTCACAAAGATTTAAACTTGTCAATAAAGTTCAGTAGAGGGACGGTAATATTATCTTTAAATTACCGCGGTAGAGGCTATCTATTACAAATTAAAACAAACAATAGCCGTACCTGCCTTTATACTCTATTATTACCTACTAGCGTAGTAACTCAAGTGTAGGTATATGATACCTTCTACGGATTTTTTGTTTTTGCAAAGTAGGTACTTAGTTGACCAGGACCAGTAGTTTTCGCGCCCGACTCACCCTCGCACCCCTCTGTGACTCTGGTGTTACCGTTAGTAAATAGTTTTACTAACCACCACTAGTGTGAAGGATAAAAATACGATTTCCTCACCTTAACACGAATGGGATTTAAGTGTCTACTAACTTTCCCACCATTGTTAAGTAAGGACTAACCTTCATTCAGAGGCGGATTAACTGTCGGCAGCGCCCTAGGCAAACACCTCATTCGCGCCCCTCTGTGAACGAGCCGCGGCAAAGCTCAGTATTGGGGGTGGTGTTATAGTTACATAACAACGACAAAGTGCCTCAGTGGTTGACAAAAAAGTATTTAAGGCAGGTAAGAAACTAGAAGTAATGGCGAGCGAAGCGAGCCGCAATTATTTTCATGCTTTTGGTTAGCATGATAGAGGAGGTTGTCAATAATTGTCAAAGTTAGAGCCAGGACCATATGGGTTTGGCGGGGTTAGCTAGAAAGGTAGGGAAAGAAAGATAACGGCGAGCGGAGCGAGCCGCGAATTTTTTGTGATTTTTTCAAGATTAATTACGATAGGTATGTAAATGGTGAAACGTAAATATTTGTGGCTATCGGTAATAAAATTATTGGGGGTGGTGTTAGTTACATAACAACGACAAAGTTTCTCAGTGGTTAAAAACTAGCAGTAATGGCGAGCGAAGCGAGCCCAATCATTTTCATGCTTCTGGTTAGCATGATAGAGGAGGTTGTCAAAGTTAGAGCCAGGGCCATATGGGTTTGGCGGGGTTAGCTAGAAAGGCAGGGAAAGAAAGATAATGGCGAGCGGAGCGAGCCGCGAATTTTTTGTGATTTTTCAAGATTAAATAAGATAGGTGTGTACCTAAATGGTGAAACGTATTAAAACTTTTGTGGCCATCGGTAGTAAAATTATTAAAAAAAAATGATAAAATTATTACTTTTCGCTCTAAATAGATTGCTTCAATAAGGAATTCGCGTTATGGATACTGGGACACCGCTCGCTTTACCCTAGGATCGGCGCAGGTAAACAGTAAAAGATAAAGATGCGGCATTAAAACACGTGCCTTTCAAAATCTCGCGAATCTATGAGAATGTGATTTTAAAACCTACAGCCAGCCTAACGCATAATGATTAAAGCGTCATTTCAAACCAATATTTTTAACAAAAACCGAGCACTGGATCCTCATAGCGGATGTGCGCCACGCACTCGCAAAAGCTTCCCTTAATGCTAATACAGCCAAATGCCCACGATTGTTGGTGTCTTTTAAAACATATTAAAACAGATACCTCACTATCGCCATGCCGGCGGCGGTGGCGTCGGGCATGACAAGGGCGCATGGTCTGGGTTAGGAGTCCTACGGCTGCCACCGGGGTGCATTGCATGGCGCCCCCTATGGTCCTGCGCGTGTGCGCCGCTAAAGCCGCCTCTGACGCTCGTCAACCAATATCATCATACTAATCATCTGATTTTTGCTAAGTTCCTTCTTTTTAAATTTTTTGTTCTACACATAGAACAAAAATAAAATGTTTCGACAGAATTAAATAATCATTTATATTTTGTAAGTAGGCCTTCTTACTCATATAATTAATTTTACACTTAGGTATTACCTTACATAGGTATTAATTATTTAGCAGTGTAAAATTTTCCGCGCGCGCGCCCCTTGTAACCTCGCGCCCCTAGGCACATGCCTACTTTGCCTTGGGGATGATCCGCCACTGCCTTCATTATATCTTGGATTTGTGACAGCTTCCGTCACATCCGACATTAAATGTCGATTTGATAGCTTTCGTCAAAAATGTAGATTTTTTCTTACTTGCCAGGAACTGAAAGTTTAGCACGAGATTTGTCAGTTTTCGTTTGGCAGCTGTGCAACCTATGTCCTGACCTATGTAGGTACTTCTACATTTGGCGCCATGTTCCAATCTTCGCTGCCTGCATACTCGGGTTCTTGGAAGTCGCTTCGGCGCTAATGTTATTTCGATTTCAAACTTTCGCATGTCGTGCTGTGAGCCTGTGACAATGGCATTATACCAATGAGTTGGCGCGGGGCGCGCGTGGATTGTGGAGGCGGCCGCCGCGCCGCGCCGACGACGCAAGCGCTGCCTGCCCGGTGCGTTAACAGTGGAAGCTGCGATTGGAATTTCAGATAGAATGAAAGTTTCAATAAATTGATAAAGCATGAATTTATTGTTTTATTTTAACGTAGGTATGAGTACCTAGTCCCGGCTTTTCAGTGCAAGGAAAGTGATGAAATTAAAAGCGAAATGATCAGTAGGTTGAGGTAGGTACCTACCTACATTTAGGTTGATACGTTGCAGAAATTGTAAAACTACTGGCAAATGTCAACCTTTACAGACTATAAATCTATGAATGTACATTTTCGACATTAAACCTAAGTTGTCAAAGGGTGATTTCGTTCGTCCAGGCTGACTACGTAGTATTGAGAAAAAAGTAGAATAGACTAAGGCCCGTATTACAGGGATGATCGATGGCTGAGGAAGCTTTCCTTACTGGGTCTAATGCCCATATTATTCTATATAAAGCTATTATGCTATAAAGCTTACTCAGTCTTATATCTATGCTTGAGTAACGATTTTGTATGGCGTAAGCGTTACTCAAGGCCTCCTTGATCGAAGTTACGTACCGGTACAGGAAATCACCCTATTTAGATCCAAGGTTGAGGCACCGGCTTATTCCACTAATCCCCGCCAACGGGGATTAGTGAACTTTTTGTTCACTTTTCCCCGTTGACGCCGATTCGAACTCGTAATGGGTATTAGTGAACTAAAAATTTCATTAATCCCCATTACGTCAAAAATAAAATACCTACGAATACTATAAGAATCATGTTTTGATTTATTTATAAGGTAAGGACTAGTTTATTGATTATTTTTATAATCATATTAAATTGCTTAGGCAACGATTCAGTAACCTTTTTAATAAAATCAGATTTTTACCTATCTCGAGTCGAATACTCGGAGTATGTGAGTGACTCTATTGCAGAACGCATCTAATATTAAAAAACACTAACACTAGATTGGCGGAAAATTCAAATATTTTAGTGTTTTTTAATATTAGATGCGTTTAAAAATGATTTAAATACTTAAATCAGTCTAATATACCTAAGTATATTAGACTGATTTAACTGTAAAACTGTGATTGTAATGGTAGTCTAATATATTATGTACCTACTACCTATATTCGTATTTTATTTTTGACGTTGCGTCAAAAATAAATCGGCGTCAACCGGGAAAAGTGAACAAAAAGTTCACTAATCCCCGTTGACGGGGATTAGTGGAATAAGCCGAGGCACCGTAGATCAGGTGTTCTGTAGTCAGTGGTAACATATTTGTACCAAGGTACTGAACAACGGGAAAGTTAGGGTAAATTCGGGTGTTGTTTCTACGGCCAGACGTGCTCCTCAATCCACGACAGATAGGGCAGCACGCGGGTGTAGACTCCCGCGCCGCCGTTGGCTCCGCAGGCCCGCCCGTATGACGTCACCCCGAAGACATACTCCACGCAGCTGCGGCCAGCCGAGGGCACTTGCAGAGGGCCGCCGCTGTCGCCCTGAGGACCAACAATATCTAAGTATATTTTTAGAACTAAGTACCTACCAACAGAGACACCTAAACCTATAACCGGCCAAGTGCGAGTCAGACTCGCGCACGAAGGGTTCCGTACCATTATCCATAAAAACGGCAAAAAATCACGTTTGTTGTATGAGAGCCCCCCTTAAAATTTTTGTTTTATTTTAATTTAAGTATGTATTTTTAAAGTAAATATAATCTAACTAAATATTCTTTGATTATTTCAAGCGTCTACCCGTTGCCGTTATCAATATCAAGCAAAAAAATCACGTTTGTTGTATGGGAGCCCCCTTAAATATTTATTTTATTCTGTTTTTTAGTATTTGTTGTTATAGCGGCAACAGAAATACATCATCTGTGAAAAATTCAACTGTCTAACTATCACGGTTCATGAGATACAGCCTGGTGACAGACGGACAGCGCAGTTTTTGTAATAGGGTCCCGTTTTACCCTTTGGTTACGGAACCCTAAAAAGATCAAGTTGACAAGGCACATATTAGGTACTTACAAATTATCCATGATGTACCAACCAATACCCATGACATTAATCATAGCAGATGCCACAAAAATGACCGGCTCACTGCCATTTCAGCTTACTTATTCTTTGAGATAAGTATGTCAATAACTTTGGCTTTTGGGGTACAAATTCTAAACACCACAAGGTAATGTGAGCCTATTTAATATAAAAATAAGAATAATAATAATGCTGGACAATGCACACAGCATTATCTGACTCGGTAGACTTACCTAATTCACCCAGAGTAAATCACCTGGGTGCATTAAGTCTACCCTGCGTAGCACTTAATGCACCCAGGTGAATTAAGTAGCCCCAAGCTAAGCAGAGCTTGTGTTATGGGTACTAGATAACTGATATCTCACTAATATTATAAACGTGAAAGTTTAGATGGATGGATAGATAGATGGATGGATGTTTGTTCCTTTATCACGCCAGAACGGCAAAACGGATCTGGATGAAATTTGGCACAGAGATAGATTATAGTCTGGAATAGGACATAGGCTACTTTTTATCCCGAAATTCCTACGGGAACGGGAACTACGCGGGTGAAACCGCGAGGCGTTGCTAGTACATAATATAATACAATACATAGATAGATATTTTTTTTATTATACCTACATAGAAAACGACCTGAACACCCTGAACAAATGTCAGCATATCGTATACACATTTGTCCCGAGGCGGGAATCTAACCCGCAACCTCCTGCGTCGCAGGCGTCTGCCTGCGCCCACCGCACGACAGAAGTCGTCGAATATATACCTGACAAGTATCCTTGTCTTCCTTATGGTCTCCGAAGCAGACCTGCGTCTGTCGGTCGATGCCGCGCACCTGGTTGCGTTGCCGAGGGTACAGGGCGTCGCATTCCTCGTCGGTGAAGCGTTCTAGCCATGCCTGGAACAAACCCGTATGGTTAATTTTAAACAAGTCAGTCTTCGATAAAAGTAAAAAAGGGAGATGAGGCATTACCATCTCGAAAGTAGATGGCTCAAGTTATGTTCAACTATGTTCCCTTACCTCAGTCATAGTCGGACCGGTGGTGGCGCGGGCGGTGGCGTTTGTGTTTCGCGTGCTTGCTACGACGTATAATTTTGTGTGATTTCGACTAAAACACCACGACAATGCCCGCGTGTTCGTTCACCAGGTGTACAAATAGCTCCAAAACAAAAACCAAAGCCCAAGGCATCATCACATATTTTCCCGCGTAAGTAGATACACAAAACTTTAAATAATCTGATAATCCGATACCTTATCATTATTTCATCTGAGAAACGGTACAGTTTTTGAGTGAGCGCTCTGGTAGAACGTACCGTATCTTCCTTTTTTACTTTTATCGAAGAACTCAGTGATGTTTTAGATGGGTTTTTTATTGAAAACTAAGTAGGTACTAATAAAACACCCTCTATTTAAGATAGAGGGTGTTTTCGTGTACGTGCGGCCCCCGCTTTTTAAGATTTTAATGTTTTATTTCTCAAAATGAGGAAAGCCTACGAAAAATATTAGGTAACTTTCAGTGTCCATATCGCACAAACCACGTGTGGCAGCTGGCACCGTGCAATACGTAACAACAGACATTATAAACAGTCGTGGCCCCCGCCTCCAAAAAATAAAACCTTTTGATGATATTTCTTTGTTAATGTCAATATAGTCAATATTACAAATACAAAACGAGTCTATGATGGCGATTCTTTGAAGATACCATTGTCCCTGCATTGTCCTGACTAGTTTAAAAATAAAAAAATTAAAAAAAAACATTTACTGTTCTCTCGACAATGAGCTTAAATTTAAAATAAACAAAAATAGTAGCTATAACTATAAAAGCAAAGGAACATTGCGCGAGTTTAGTGATCAGATTATAGTGATCTGTGCCATTGAAACTCACAACATACGGAGTTATAATAAGTTATTTTCGGCCAAACATCTTCACAGTGGTACAAACTTTCGCCTGTATCATAAATAATAATATGACGACCTCGGTGGCGCAGTGGGCGAAGGCCTGCCTGCGACGCAGGAGGTGCGGGTTCGATTCCCGCCTCAATCAAGCTGCCACAGACGGTGGCTATGCTTATATTATTTTGGCACTCATTAGAGCTATAGCTCCCCGGCCGTCATGTCTTACTATACCAAAATATATCGTGCTATATCTGTCGACATATTTTGGTGAATAAAATTATACGTTATAGCTGCGTCTGTGGTCACTCGCCGATTACTATAGAAAATACACAGTAATATACCTTGCTATGATTTATATTAATACTAGCAGTGCCTCGCGGTTTCAGCCGCGTAGTTCCCGTTCCCGTGGGAATTCCGGAATAAAAAGTAGCCTATGTTCTATTCTAGACTATTTAATCTATCTCTGTGCCAAATATCATCCAGATTCGTTCAACGGTTTTGGCGTGATTGAGTAACAAACATCCATCCATCCAAATTTTCACATTTATCGTAGCTTCGTCTGTTGTGGGATTAATTAAGTAATTGGTTTACTAGAATAGGGTCCCTGGTGAACACCTACCGTCCTCAGTCCGTCGGAGCTCTGCTTGTGGGACCCCTCCGCGCCCCACCCCTCCGCCTGCCCCCTGTCCTCCTCCAAGAGTCGGTCTGCCAGGCAGATGGGCAGAACCAGCTCGCCGAACTTTATTCTGGATGCAAAAATCACAAATTCATTCGGTAATAGACATAATATTCATTTAAAAAAATACAATAACAGAGTAAAACAATGACTTACAAGCTTACAACTATATTACTTGTAGATTGTTTGCAACAGTCTGCAGTTAGCTCAATTGTAAATACTAGTTTTAATTTAATTTTATTATTTGATTGCAATTTTCTTTGTTAGTGAAGTATTTATCTTACAACTAATATTTACACTAGCCATTTTTTTTTTAATTTTCTTGATAACACAACAACATTGATTCTTGTCTGTCACTGATTTGTCTTATATATTGTTTTTTTCCTGTGTGTTTATTATTGTGACGAAAACCTAATTAATTACTGAACTAGCTGAGCCCGCGGCTTCGCGCGCGTACAGAACCCTAACTGTTTGATAGTTATTCTGGTTGCTAGACGGAGACAAATCCAACAAACTAAAGATCATTAAAATCGGTCCAGCCGATCTTGAGGTATATTATATGTTGCATATGTATATCTAACACGATATTTAAAGATACATAATATGTATATACAGGGCTAACTAAGCCACGAAATCCTAGTCGGGTTCGTCGAAAATCTTTGGGACCTCTTACGGGCGGCGTCAGCGCCGGTAGCTCCACCTACAGGGGAAACATTAAAGATTATCCAAACCTGTTCAAAGACTAAAGTTACATTTAGATCGGAGGACCTTTACTCAATATTCTACTTGACTACTACTGGGAAATAATTCTAACGTATTGTCTGATAAAAATAATGCAAAATGTAATTAATATTTCTTCAAGGCCAGTCGTATTAGTTATAAAAACTAATTTTAAAGTTTGAATAAAACAATGCCGCGCCAAAACGATAATCTCTGTCATGGCTCCCGTTTTCCAAGCTATGACGTCACCCCGCCATACCACACCTAACAAGAAGAACTCATTGACACTGTAATCTGTAGATGTGTGACGTCACTTGCGATCCAACGAAAGACATAGCGTTTTCGGTCACGTGATCGGGTATCAAAAAATGTGTAATTTTAATCCCGTTCTTTTACCTAAAATAAGCATATTTTTAATAAAAATCACCTGATTACGCTTTGTTACGTTGTCACTGACTAGGATGAAAACAATTTGGAACTTATTTTTAATGTAGTCAAATAGGCCATTCTAAGGTCCTAAGGATCCTGTCGATATCGAAAATTTTTGGGAACATATTTAATTTCTAAAATAGGTTCTTTACTTACTCATGGACAGTCTCTATGAGCGCAATGTCATTGTACTTCGCCGGAGGTTTGTACCCTGGGTGGGATATGAACCTGCGAACGCGGTGCCGCTGCCAGAGGGACGCGGGGTCTGAGCGGCGAAGAATACCGAGTGCCACATGTGCCACTGGACCTCTGAAGAATAAATAAATAAATAAACCATGCTGGACAACACATTCTACAACCGTTGGGGTAAACGTGTTCTTGAGTGGAGACCACGACTCGGTAAACGTAGTGTAGGACGCCCTCCGGCCAGGTGAAATGACAACCAGCTGAAGACTGCAGGCAGATGCTGGATGTGTCAAGCTACAGATACGGTGCTATAGCCCTCGTTAGGGGAGGTTATGTCCAGCCGTGGACTAATATTATATGATGATGTTGATGACAAATTTACACAGCATCATCTAGTCCCAAACTTTTTGCTTGATTTTTGCATTAGGCGCACCTTCATGAACTCCACGATATATTTCTATCAGCGCCCTGGCATCCAGGGACACTGGCTCAGGAAGGATGCTGTTCCAGCCTCCAGCTTCCAGAAGATATGATGAGAATCAAAGAATCTTTGAAGAGTTTCGTCGCCCCCGCCATTTAAATGTGGTAAATATCTTCAACTGCTGTCGCGTCTTTTTTACGCAATTTACTTAAAAATACCCGTTGATTTGATATCCTTCCTTCAGTAATATTGCTTACTATATCTGAAACTCAACGCCGATCAAGTGAGTTTTAGATGATTGTGTCGTGGTTTGTTTACAAACATTCTACTACGAGTTTGACTAAGGTAGGTATATATAATGTGCCGCCTGTGTATGTGAATCGAAATAAAACCGGCCAATTGCGAGTAGACTCGCAATTGGCCGGAATAAAATAAATATTTAAGGGGGCTCCCATACAACAAACGTGATTTTTTTGCTCGTTTTTCTAGATAATAGTACGGAACCCTTCGTACGCGAGTCCGACTCGCACTTGGCTGGTTTTATTTATGGTAATGGTATAATTAATAAGCACTAATGTGCTTATTAGTAAATCCTTACTGTACCAAACTTGATTGTATTTTAGCTACAAATAAAGATTTTTTTATTCTTATAGCAATGGTGAAACTCACAGTCTCGGATGCAGACCGCAGTGTCCTGCCGTGAGAATGAACCTGCTACTGATGACAGAGCCGCCGCACAGCCACTCCGCTGAGTCCGCTTCTCCGTAACCCAGCAACGCCTGGATAAAAATGAATAAATGAATAGACTTATTTAAAACTAGCGGTTCCTCACGGTTTCACTCGCGTAAAATTCGATAGGACGTGAAAAAAGGTAAATTTTACGAATATTCCTGTAAATCTCCCGGGAATTTAATGTTTTACCAGGACAAAAAGTAGCCTATGTTACTCTCCATTATTTCAACTAACTCTATGCTAAAATCAAGTCGGTTGCTTGTTTAGTTGCTAGGGCGTGAAGGAAGGACAAACAAACACACTTTCGCATTTATAAATACTAGTTAGGATTAAATAAACAAATAATGCTGGACAATCTACACCGCATTATCTACCCCCAAGCTAAGAAGAGCTTGTGTTATGGGTACTAGATAAAACAGGGTGTCTTTATGAGATGGGAGCGGATGGCCAAATGCGCAACCATGAGATTAGAGAAAAGTCCTGAGCCTCAATTTATGAGAAAATAACTACATAGATGGGTTATAGTAGTTATAGTAGTTAGTTATAGTTGGTTTTATAGTATATAGGCTTTTGTTTAAATCCACTATCTCACCCTTCGATAAAAGTAAAAAACTCTTTTTGAAAATTAAAATGAAAAATGAAAAAAATGAAAATGAAATGATTTATTTGACACGACACATTAGAACTACCATACATCCGAGGAAGAAACTAAACTAGAACGAGTGAGAGGTAAGTGCAATGACTGTTAACTACTTAGTACAAACTAAATTGTCAGAAATTTAAACAGAATTGGTTACCTACCTAGTAACTTCCGCAACCTGCCTGGCAAACCACCCAGTGTCGAGCCAAAAAGGTATCAACTCAGCATGTTGCTGAGTAGATAAGTTAAAAATACCTACTCAGCGCTGGTGTTATGTTGACCCTTGTGGAGTAAGTTATATCACCAACGTCAAACATTAATAGTACTACTACTTTTACTTTCATCGAAGATGTTTTCCCTATTTTTCTGGGGCCTGGACTCACCATATGCGGGAATTCCCTTCGCTCCGCCAGCCTTCCAATCAGCAGGTAGTTGGGCGCCACCACAGGTTCGTGACAGCCATCGTGAAGGAACTTCCTCACTTGTATCTTAACGCCGTCGTAGCACTGGTAGGGTAGCGACGATATGTATTCCAGGCAATCTATAATCATTGAAATCTGATGGACAGTCATAAATAAAACCGGCCAATTGCGAGTCGGTCTCGCGCACGTAGGATTCCGTATACGATTAACGAAAAAAACACCCAGTACTACCCTAAGGTTAGCAGGTAGAAAATGCTATCTAGCATTACGCTCGCCTAATGTACAACTTTTGTGCAATAAAGTATATTCTATTCCATTCTACTGCGGGGGGTACCCATTAAAATAGTATTTTGAAGGCTGTCTCTGACCAGGTACACAAAAATTATACTTTTATGCACTGGGTTTCCCTTCATATGGAGGGAAACAGGAAGTGACGTGCGGTAGCTTTGCGCCGTGTTATTTTTCTAAGGTTTTTATTTATTATAGTACTCTGGGTAATTTCTAAGAAATTAATAAATCCCAAAAATTTACGATCTCGACGGGATTCGAACCCGCACCTTCCCCTTCAGCGCAGGGTTGCTCTTTTTCTAACTAAGCTACGTGATCTTATCTAGTCGACCCGTAAATCTTTGGGAGTTCTTTCGGCACTTACGCCGCTAAGGCGTAAATTAAGCCGCGTGCAGCTAGATTACTTTCGTGTCGGAAACAAAAACGTCACACGCGGTCTAATCGATGACATGACGCTGATGACGCACAGCACGTCTCGACGCGTGACGTCATCCAAACAAAGACGTCCAGTGCATAACTAGATGTCGCTAGTAAAAGTGTACCGGGGCTAGATCGCGCCGACGAGAACGCACGACTTTGAGTCACTTGATGTAACAATACTTTTTACATCAAAAACTGATTTCGTTTTATATACTGAATATTTTTGAAGTGCAGTTCGTTAGAACGGCATGATTATTACATTTATTACCTATAATCATTACCTACCATTACAGCAATACTAGTAGACATGCGCAAAGCATATCCGGCTGTGGATTGAACATGACATAGGCTCAGACTAAGTAAGTATTTCTTACTTAGTCTGAGGACATAGGTAGTTCCTTTGAACGGAGGACAGTTCCAGGAAACATGTCCGGACATGTTAGCGATGAATCATGTTCGAGGTCCTCATATACTTACTATGTCCTGTTGGGTTCGGAAATTTTAACAACGGAAACATATCCGCGGAACTAGATAGCTGGTAGCGTGCGTAGATCTTGTCATGTTCGGTGCGGTCGGACATGTTTACATACAAGGAACTGTGTATTCTTTTGGGGAACTAGACTTAATTTCATTTCTATGAATGAATTTGAATTCTTTTCTTAGCGACTTAACGTGTGCAAGTCAAACCAAGGAACGAACATAGATGAAAAGGATCTATGAACGGAACTACGCGACGCACGAGCGAGCGAAACGCCCGCGATGATTGGATTGGATTGAAGGAACGACGGAACTAGGTATTTCAAACGACGACGGTGTGGAGCGGAACGATTTCGTTCCAAGTGAGGACATAGGCCGCTGTAACAACAAATACTAAAAAACAGAATAAAATAAATATTTAAGGGGGCCCCCATACAACAAACGTGATTTTTTTGCCGTTTTTATAGATAATGGTACGAAACCCTTCGTGCGCGAGTCCGATTCGCACTTGGCCGGTTTTATTAAATTTATTCGTTACATACAAAAATACAATTCTTTCCTCTTATATCTACACTTATATCCTATAATATAAGTGTAGATAATTTATACAGAGATGCGAAAGTAGAGTTTAGTGTTACAAAGTGCAACTGCGTATCTCTTCCTAAACTATACAAAATAAAAATATTACATACCTACCTAGGTATATCTATAAATGCAGGCATTAAAAAAAAGCTTCTAGTAGATATCACAAACTGCCCATTGAACATTTTGAAATTACCTTTGTTCAACGAAATAATAAGATAAAACAGGTGAAGGCGCTAGTTTAGCACGGTATCGCTTTACCAGAAATTCCCAAGCGAACCCGGGTGCAAAAACCAAAAAATAACGATTTAGTCCCACCTCGTAGCCAGATTTGGTAGCTTGCTACGAAATGGGAGAAATAATCCCAAAATAATAATGATTCAGACCTGGCTACAAAATGGGAATTCTTAAGTCCCACCTCGTAGCCAGGTTTGGAAGCTGACTTCCAAATCGGAGAAATAATCCCGATTAACACATGAAAAGGTACTCACAGTCGTATGATTTGTTTGTGCCCAGTTTGTATTGTATTCCTTCTAATGTTATCGCCATTTTTCTGGAAAGAAAGAAGATAACCAATAGCAGAAACACAATATTATAATATGAAATGAATGTTTTTTTTTATTATTATTATTTTTAATATTAATATAGGTATGTATATGGATGTAGCTAAGCATACCTGCTATAAGGCAAAGCTTTAACATTATGTATGTATGAATAACCTACCTAGTGACTATTCCTGAGCTGACATTAAATGTCGATTCGCTTTTAGATTAATCTTATTAAATTCAATTACTGTTTGTATCAGTTTGGATCAGATAGATAGATAGATTATAACTTTATTGCACCATCAACATATACAAAAAAACAATTAAACATAAACAAATCAGATCAGTCAGCTCAGTTGAGCTATTTGTAGATTGTTTGCAACAGTCTGCAGTTAGCTCAATTGTTTCAATTGTAAATCATCATCATCATCCGCAGTCGGATTTTGCCCACTGCTGGGTATAGGCCTCCCGAAGTTTGTGCCACCCACCACGGTCCTGTAAATTGTAAATACTAGTTTTAATTTAATTCTACTATTTGATTGTAATTTTCTTTGTTATTAAAAACTAGAATTACATAAAATTCTACATTTTTTCTTTGGTTTCTTCTACGTGAAAAGTAATTTTTTTCTTAATCGTGTTAAGCAAAAAATTACCAATAAAAAAATCATGAAATTGCACTGTTTCGCACATAATTTGGTCGAGATCTTAGTTACCCTGCGGTCTATTGAAATGACTTATTTTTTGATTGGTAGGTTAGGTTATTTATTACTAAACTTCCTTCTGACATTTTTTTTCATAAGTTGTGTAGTTTTCTTGTAAATAAGTAAAAACTCCCTTTTTGCACTTGCGCCGTTCCAAAAACGCATGCTCTGTCCCGCTCCTATGAACGCGAAATCATATGCCCAGCCTTTTCACAAAAGTTTTAAGAAAAGTAAACAACTTATTAAGAAACTGGTTCAAGGAACCAAATAATTAATAATAACCAATCAAAACATAAGTAGGTGAGTACCTAATTTATGTGCAAAACAAGATACTATATAATAAAACCGGCCAGGTGCGAGTCGGACTCGCGCACGAAGGGTTCCGTACCATTATCTATAAAATGGTAAAAAATACGTTTGTTGTATGGGAGCCCCTTAAATATTTGTTTTATTCTGTTTTTTAGTGTGTTGTTGTAGCGGTAACATTAATACATAATCTGTGAAAATTTCAACTGTCTAACTATCACGGTTCATGAGATACTGCCTGGTGACAGACGGACAGACAGACAGGGGAGTCTTAGTAATAGGGTCCCGTTTTACCCTTTGGGTACGGAACCCTAAAAAAACATGTTTTTTATCGTTGTATCGAAATTAATACTTACGTGACGTCAGTCTGATTGCAATCCGTGCAGCACACTATAGGTTCCTTGCCTTGGTAGGAGCATACCTGAGAACATTAAATATCTAGGTAAGAACCTAACAGACAGGAAACGAGATTGAAGAGTCTCAGTTCAAAGATCTTTATTTTCTCATTAACAACAAATATGCTACTTACATGAGAAACTTAAACTAAGTCTTTAGTTATGTTATTTTTCGTCTTTCTAAGTTTTGTTTAGTAGTGTTACATCCTCAGATATATATTTTTGCAATTTGGTTTTAAACACGCCAAACGTTCCAGCACCTTTAATGTCTTCAGGTAGCCTGTTATAGAACTGGGCCCCTTCAAAAGTAAGTCTTTTTACCCTGTTGGGTTCTAATAGTAGGCAAAACATGATGATCACCTCTTCGTCTAGTGTATTTACTGTGTAGTTGGCTTTTTTTGATGAATGTGATATTGGTATGAATAGTTTTGTTAAGGATTTTACGTAAAGTCTCATAGAGGCATCAAACCCGTCCTCATCCACAAAAAAGCTGAAACGAAGCTGCCAATCACCAAGAGTAATGCTCCGGTACTTCAAGGAGCTGGCCTGGGGCTTGTGTGTGATTAATAATTATAATAATATTTATTTATTTATAAAAGTATACATCGTTTATATATTACTAGCAGCGCCTTGCGGTTTCACCCGCGTAGTTCCCGTTCCCGTGGGAATTCCGGGATAAAAAGTAGCCTATGTTCTATTCCAAACTACAATCTATCTCTGTGCCAAATTTCATCCAGATTCGTTCAGCCGTTCTGGCGTGATAAAGGTACAAACATCCATCTATCTATCCATCCATCTAAACTTTCACGTTTATAATATTAGTGAGATGTTATGTTGTGTATGTATTTGATTTGTATTAAAATAGTTGCATGCCTAAGCGGAGGCAGGAAACAATGATCCAAATGTGTACTATAAGATCTTTAAAACATTGTATTTTCAAGCAATAAACGAACTTTGATTTTGACTTTAGTCAATATTGCACGATTAAACCAACGTTGGTTTGTATTGCTGCTCACACTAGTATTGATCTTATATTAAGGTAACATTGCATTTGAATGTTAAGGATAAATATTGTCATAACAAAACAAAACAAGACAAAATCACAACTGAAAAAAAAAACTGTATTCATGTAAGTTGTTATAGGAAGCTTCCTCCTAGTCACTCTGCTGTTCGTGGTAATATTTTTCGAGCATACGTTTATAGTTTTTATCATTTACTTTTACTTTGAAAGTTTGTGGTAAGGCGTTAATTAATTTTGGTATCATAGATTCTATAGTTCTTCGTTCATAGAAGTTATTGACGTTAGGTTCTGTGATTTTGTTTTGGGTTTATTTATTTATTTATTAGTTCACAAAACAGAATAAGATCCATAGAAAATACAGTAGGTACATTTTTGTTACGAACTAGATTTTACCCAAATATGCAAACATAACAAGTTCTTATAGAAAAAATGTTGCAAACTAAAATTAAAATTTACCAAAAAAAACGTGAAATTTCACTAATTACTACATAAAACAAAACAAAAATTTGTAACTTGAAACGAAAAATAAACACAAATTAGTAACAAAATAATAACAAATGAGAATGAATGAACAAAAAGGATTAATCTTAATTAACATTTATGTGGAACACCATATAGCAACCTGATTACGCATTGCTTAAATTTGTACTGATTAGGATTGAAAATATCCAAGTCTGTGTTTTTGGTTGTTTTTCTAGTTTTTATTTTGTGAGTTATGGGTATCTGAACTTCTTCGTTGAAGTACTGTTCTTTTAAAAGAGTTGTATGTTTTTTAAAATTATTGTAAACAATGCACCTGTTTCGCAGTCTGTTACGCGACAAAGCCTTTTTGTGTGGAGTGTTAAGTAACAATAAATCTTTACCTGTGGATGCCTAGCTTCTTTAAGGTCCACAAGGATGGCAGTAGGGCAGAACCGGATGTGACGACATGTTCCTGCCACCCCCTCTTCCACACACGGCTCTCCTGGAACAGAAGTGCTTTATTTTAGGGTTCGCCTTTTTTACAAAGGACATGTTTGACAATTTGTTAATTTGAGCCATGTATTATTACAACAATACCAGTCGGTAGCTTCTCCAAGACGCTGCCCCACTGTATGGCAATGCTGATGCACTGCCCCAGATACCTACTCTACTCACCAACAAATTCAAGACTTATCTATACTAGGTAATATTATAAAGAGGAAAGATTTGTTGTTTGTTTGACAGGACTTGGCTCCGAAACTACCTACTTGACCGATTCGAAAAATTCTTTCACCATTAGAATCCTACATTATCCCTGATGAACATAGGCGGTAGAATATACCCGTGCGAAGCCGGGGCAGACCGCTAGTTGATTAATATATAAATAGAAACAAAATATCAATAAAATAACAACCTTCCACTCACACTAAGTGATTCCTTCACCTGATCATTAAATCGTTGTCTGTTCCTGTTTATCCGGTCAATTACAATCTGGGTCTCTTCAAGAGAAGAGTAAATATCTTATAGACCTTCGTGATACATCGTCAGCCACATCGTCACTTTCCAACATGAGATTCTGGTCAAACAAAGGGCTAAAAAAATGGGGGTTACCTTCAGGACGATCATAGTTCGCTGTCACAACACAAAATAAGTTCACGATAATAAATATCTGGAGGAACATGTTCTCGACGCGCTGGGCTGGTCAACACTACAACAGGTTTCGTCTACAAGTAGAAACTATATCTAGATATAGGTAAACTAGTTGGTGCCCTCGACTTCGCACTATTATTTCATATAATAACTATACTATCCTTCCTATACACTATACCTACTCGGTATATCCACTATTTTTGGCGTGAACCATAAAGTTTAAACAACCAATAGTTTCAATCACAGGTTTATTTAAACTGGACAAATAATATAATATTAATAATAATACAAAGTAAATTACTAAAATTAAAACTAGTATTTACAATTGAAACAATTGAGTTAACTGTTGCAAACAATCTACAGGTAGCTCAACTGATCTACCAATACCAGTCGCGCGCGTCCCCAAGACGCTAGCTGCATTGCCCCGCTGTATAGCAATGCTGATGCGCTGCGCCAGATACTCACCAGCTCTCGGGTCACGCGTCGCTTCGACCAGACGCGAGAGATAATTTTTTGAAAACCCGGAGCCTCGGTACCCCACGGACCTAGGGTCTCGACTCCAAGGGGAGCCAATGCGTAGGATAATAATCGCTTCAATTATGAACTTTCACAACCTTTTTGTATTCGTTACATTTATTTGCTTGCTCTGATCTCCGTTTTTATAGTAGGGTTCCGTACCCAAAGGGTTTATTTTATTTATTTTTATTTAGATTGAGGCGTTACTTTGCGGAAATCCATTGCAAAATATAAGGATGAAAATATTTAGTAACAATTCCGCGAAAAAAACCTTCTCCGATAAGTTCTAACAAAATGTAGTCCGCAGTGTAGAAGAAAAACGACGCCAACTACAAAATGAAAAAAATACATATCAAAGCAAGACTAGTTTCGTCTCTCCACGAGACTTCATCAGGACACCCAATACTCCGGAGCTCGGAGTGGCAACATCTCTGGTGGGACTCTGCCGTTGTTGCTTGGCGCTCTCAGTGTTAAGGTCGAGTATTGTGGTGCCCTGATGATGTCTCGTGGAGAGACAAAACTATAAAAATAACGTTTTGCTTTGATAGGTATTGTTTCATTTTGTAGTTGGCGTCGTTTTTCTTCTACAACGCGGACTTCATTTTGTTAGAACTTATCGGAGAAGGTTTTTTTCGCGGAATTGTTACTAAATATTTTCATCCATATACCTTTTCCTGTTTTATGTGTACTAAATTTTATACAAATGAAGTTGAAAACTCTACTAGAAGTGCCTAGTCCTACATACACGTTGCGGGTTCGATTCCCGCCTCGGGACAAATGTGTGTGATCTGCAGACATTTGTTCAGGGTGTTCTGGTCGTTTTCTATGTATAATAAAAAATATCTATCTATGTATTCTATTGTGTATATCAGTTCTCTGGTACCCATAACACAAGCTCTGCTTAGCTTGGGGCTAGATAACGCTGTGTGAATTGTCCAGCATTAGGTATTTATTTATTTGTATAGATTTACATAGATTGTGGTCGATTTGTGAATTTGTTTGTTATTCCTTCAATAAATATTGCTTACAATTTTAACTGAAACTCGACGCCGAGCAAGTTTTAGTTATAATTTGTGTCGTGGTCGTCCATTTTTATACCTTTAGTCACTAAAACTATAAAAATGCACACTTAAGTTTAGTGAGTAGGTAGGTACATAAATGTAAAAAGCTTTAATTACCTACTTGGTGTGACAAGGATAAATTCAAGACGAAAGCTGTTTAATTATCCATATTATTGTACCTACCTACTATGACAAGTTATAAGGAAAATTCCTTTGAAAATGTGCAGGTACCTACTTTGTTTACTTTTTAATGGTAATGTCAGAATAACAGCTTTTTACGAAATGCATTATGATAATACGAGTTTCTGCTTGCGGTTTCGCTCGCCTATTTTCGGTATAATAAGTAGCCTATTAGCTAAGTTAGGCTATGTTCTAAATGTAAGCCAAATTTCATCTTTATCTGTTCAGTTTTGGAGATCAAAGAATTATTTATTATTTTGTAACAACATTTAATTAAAATTTCTCAAACTTTTGGCTTAGGTATTATTACTAAGATAGGATAGTAAAACGAACACGGTATCTACCTACAGTTTAACATTTTTTGTCTGTCTGTCTGCTTCTTTGAGGCTATGTCCGAAACGCCTGAACTGATTTTGAAGGGACTTTCATTGCCAGATAGCTGGGGCCCTAAGATCAAGCAGCCTACTACGTTCTGATGTGGCGGAAAGTGGCACAGCTTGTAAAAAATAAAAGTTCAACAGGCCTTGTACGGAACCCCTAGAATGCACGAGTCTGATTCGCGCTTGGCTTCGTTTATGTAGCTTATTTTGTAAATTGTGATTTTCCGTTCACAGAAGACCCTTGTTTGTGACACGATATTTCGCGGCTGGCAACACAGCGCACTTTTCTTTTAGCGCCAAATTGTTCAAATGTCAACTGTCAAACGCATGAATGGGCGGGAAAAGAGAAGTCGTGTGTGAACGAGAGAAAATAACATGGCGGCGCAGATTATGTACCTACTTCTAAGATATTGTGACGTTAAACTTTGAAAATACCTACATAAGTGAGTTTTGGGTTTGCAGTCGCCATAAACAGCCTATTAACAGTCCACTGCTGGACATAGAACTCCCTGTGTGTGCTGTGCACTCGAATTGTATTTTTACCGACTTCGAAAAAAGGTCGTAAAATAGTCTTTCATTTGTTACTTATATAAGAGTGCAAAGTTGTTTTTTAACCGCGTGCTCAATTTTGATGACCGAGCAAGCGAAGGATTCTAAAATTAGAATTCTGAGCGTTAGCGAGGGAATCAAAAGAGCACGAGGTAAAAAATCTTTGCACTCGAGTGCAACACGTAACTTTTCATCCCACCTCAGCGAGGAAAGAGTATTTTTGCTCTTCGATATCTGAGTGCAAACCCGTTTTTATTCGCTAGAGGATAAAGTAAATTGAATTAGAACATCGATGTCGATGTCCTGAATTCAATTTATACTTTACCTCCCCCCACAATTAACTTTGTCTCCCCCCATCCTTTCCTGGATGAAAAGGTATATAGGTACCTAATTATTTGTTCTTTGTTCGGCTGCGTGTATATTTGTTCTCAGGTGGTCCTATAGTACCTACAAATTTATTCCCGAGAGGTTAATACCTACTACGCTGTTCGACCCGCAAAACTCATATCATCATCATCATCATCAGCCTATATCAGTCCACAGCTGGACATAGGCCTCCCCTAATGAGCGCCATAGCGCCCTGTCTTCAGCTTGCCGCATCCAGCATCTGCCAGCAGTCTTTCGCAAATCGTCATCCCACCTGGTCGGAGGGCGTCATACACTACGTTTGTCGAGTCGCGGTCTCCACTCAAGAACACGTTTACCCCAGCATATACCTAAGGAAAACTCATATACCTAAGGAAAACTCTTAAAAAGAAGAAAGAACGAAAATAATTTTATTTGCCTTAAAAAAATACAACACAGTAACTGACTTAACTTAATTAATCCTAGGATTAGACCTATTTTTTTGTGCGTAGCTGTATTTAGGGCAAATTTGGCCCACACTCAGGATTGTGCTGAGCAGACCTGCTAGCGCTGGTCAGTGTAGGCCAAAGGCAGGTCACGTCACGACCATCAGTGGTAGAGCGTTTTTTTACACTTCTCTTCTCCGATTTAATAACCTGGATATTTTTTTAAACAAAGGGGTTACAAAACCCAAGGAATATTATTTGGTGGAAAACACTTGGCGACATTGATATCACCGAAGAAAAACACAAAGCTCGAAACAATTTTTAATTTTGATAACTTAAATTCTTAATTTAATTGATTTATCGCTCGTTAAAATATAAAAAATTTCAATTGTTTCAATTGAGCTAACTGCAAACTGTTGCAAAAAATCTACAGGTAGTTCAACTGATCCATATCAATACCAGTAGGTGAGTACGTGGCTACTTTTACCTTATATATCTAATTATTTCCTCCCCTATCCAACTAAACCTAGCTTGAAACATGATGAAGACAGATTCAGGGTGTCCAACTAATGCTGCACGCAGATTAATGGAACAGGTGCGCCTGACTGACGTATTACCCCAGTGTTACCAGCTTAGAGAGATAAACAGCCGACAAATTAATCATAACATGCTGTACTGACCATTAAGGGCCTGGTAACTTATTTATATCGGGGAAAATGTTTTTGAAGTTGGGAACTTTAGCGTAGGTAATTCTTTGTAGATATTCTTCTGCACAATATAAAAATCAATTGGTGTTGATTGATGATTTGATGGTTTGATTGATGATTTGATGCAGAAAGGAAGAAAGAGAAAGAAACAGCATGAATCTATTAATCTGTGTGATTTGTTCACTCCTTGGTCCATCTACGCTCATAACATAAATAATATTCTACAGAGGAATGATTTGTATTTTTGTATGAAACGAAAACTTATTAAAACCGGCCACGTGCGAGTCGCGACTCGCGCACGAAGGGTCCCGTACTATTATCTATAAAAACAGCGAAAAAACGCTGTTGTATAGGTACCCTTAAATATTTATCTTACTCTGTTTTATAGTATTTGTTGTTAAACTGGCAACAGAAATAAATCATCTGTGATTTCAACATGATTCATTTCAACTGTCTAACTATCACGGTTCATGAGATACAGCCTGGTGACAGACGGACAGCGGAGTCTTAGTAATAGGGTCCCGTTTTACCCTTTGGGTACGGAACCCTTAAAACTACTGGACCGATTTCAAAAATTCTTTTGCAGTTAATCACTGAGTAACATAGGCTATAGAATATACCCGTGCGAATCGGGGGCGGACCGCTAGTTTTATATAATTTAAAACAATACTCAATGTATAACGTAAACTTAGGTTTAATTTGGTAGCGTCCATTAATTTCATCTCTTTAGGTTTTTAGTTTTAGTATTATAGCATTATTCTAAGATTATAGCGTTATATTTATTGTAGCACTCACCTCCTTTGTTTCTTTAGTTGTCGTTTTATTTTCTAACTTAGGTATTTTTTCATGTGTAGGTACTTGGTACTTACATTTATAAACTACCTAATTAATAAGCGTTTGCAATCGCCGCCGTTCCAATAAATATACACGAATGACTAAATATAATACATACAGCTAAACATAGAACCACCTTCTCTAAGTTTTCATTACAAAAAGCATTATCTCTTCAGCTTCAGTGACCTAAAACCCTAAAAGTCGATAACGATAAATGCGTTGCTAACTTCTCCCGCCAAACGGCCCGGTAGTCATTTGCGGCGGGACAAAATGGCGGAATTAATGACCTATGAACGAGATAGCGAGAGGATGTGTTGGGGAAAAGTACAAAGCTATTTAAATTATAATGTGTTCCCACAACAATACCACGGCCACGGTGCGCGGTGTGCCAAGGGAAACCCTGTTGCTTTTATCTTAGCAACCCTATTACATAATTTGCTAACACTGTTTACAAAAATAAACATTGTAAAAAATTACCTCACTGATACAGAAATGATAAACAAATAAATAATGCTGGACAATTTACACAGCATTATCTATCCCCAAGATAAGCAGAGCTTGTGTTATGGCCCATAACTGTGTGAATTGTCGAACATTATTTATTTATTTATTATTTCTGGGTCAGTGCTTTTTGTTTGTGTCGATCAAGCATACGCAGAAGACCTGGAATGCCCTTCGCGTCCAATATAACAATGCCTTCAGGTGGGTGATGGGGTTGCCGCGCTTCTGTAGCGCATCAGGCATGTTCACGGAGGCGCGGGTCGACGAGTTCACTGCGATTCTGCGCAAGAGAACGGCGTCGCTGATGCGCAGGGTGCAACAGCCACCTGCAGGTCATTGCAGGAAGGCTGGACACAGCCTCCCCTTTCATGCAGCACTGGACAAAACTTTACATCGGTTGTTAGTGTTTAGTGTGTTACCTATTGTATTGTGTTTTTCTCTTTGTCTTTGTGTTTTGAAATGTGTGTGACAAGGGCTGTGTTGTCTACCTATGTTAACTTTGTGCCTGCCATGTCTGAAATAAATGTGATTTTATTTATTTGATGCACCTTCTCATTTTACTAGGTACCTACAAATATGATGTAAGTGGGAGGTTTGGGTCCAAATATGATGTAAGTGGGAGGTTTGGGTCCAAATATGATGTAAGTGGGAGGTTTGGGTCCAAATATGATGTAAGTGGGAGGTTTGGGTCCAAATATGATGTAAGTGGGAGGTTTGGGTCCAAATATGATGTAAGTGGGAGGTTTGGGTCCAAATATGATGTAAGTGGGAGGTTTGGGTCCAAATATGATGTAAGTGGGAGGTTTGGGTCCAAATATGATGTAAGTGGGAGGTTTGGGTCCAAATATGATGTAAGTGGGAGGTTTGGGTCCAAATATGATGTAAGTGGGAGGTTTGGGTCCAAATCTACAATCCGTTCAGTAGGTTAGACGTATAGTAACCTAACCCCCCGTTTTCACCAAGGTACAAAACATGTTTTTCACAAGATTTGTGTAGTGTTCGCGTTTTTTGTTCTGACTTGTATACATATTTAAAACATGTTGTATACAAAATTTGAAAAGAAAGATGCCTGTTTTTTGTAGTGAGAACGCAGTCAATGTACCTATCAGACATGTCGTAGACGTGTTTTTTAATTGTCTAATGGCTACTTAGTGTGAACGAAATAATGTTTGAGACAAGTATTTGACAAGTTTTGCTACTAGTTGTGAACATGTTTCTTGGTGAAAACGAGGGGTTACAGCTACAACGCCAAAGGGATCAGGCTGAGATCTTGCATAAGTTGTAGTTGTATACTGTACACTTGGACCCGAAGGAGGCTACTTTTTATAATGGGAAACGAGTGCATAAGCTAGTTTACTTAAGGCCAGGATATTCGAATTTAGCCAATTTTCGATTCAATACGATAAACGATCAAATATCCTTTGTTTTGATTGGACTAATATGTATGTTGTAGTTGGATTAACATTATTGATTATTCTACGGTTCAAAACACGATATTTAAGAATAATGTATGTACATTCTCATTTAAGTGAACTATGTATGTTCTTTTTGAGAAATAAAATTCTTTAAACTGAAACTGATAGGTATTTATCACTTGTGATAGTTTTTTGTTGTTTTTGTTGTTGTACTTCTAGTGTATCAACGTTTTACTCTCAAAAAACATGTCAGAAAATAGGCAACGACGTTTAGAAGAATATTCTACGGTTAGTTTTTCTTAAAACTTGATTTTTGGGCTTGCGTTGCTGTGCCCTGTCTCACTCTTGTGAACACAAAATTCTATGCCTGTTCTTTTCACAAAATGGATCGAATATCCTTAGTATCAAGTCGAGACGCGCGTGAGTTGAATTACCTATTACTAAATAGGCGTGCCGAATAAATTACATTAATCGAATTCACTTTTTAGGTACGGTCGCTGACACACTTAGCGAATCTAACTATTTAATTAACTTTTTTTTAATTTACTCCTTAACTTAAGCTTGTTGCACACCTAAAAAGCACTGCTGCAGCACTGGACAAAAATTCGCATTCAAATATGAACTTTAAACTCGTTATGTTTGGATATATTTACAATTACAGAATAAAACAATTACAACTAATATTTACACAAATCTATTTTCTTAAAATCTAAGCTGTCACCAGAAGGCAGAGTGCCCAGAATGCTGGCAGCATTGCCACGTTGAATGGCAATGCTTATTCGTTGACCGAAATAAAAGTCAGCATTTCGATCTCCTGTGGACTCTGTTAGGAGTTTTTCATTGGATGTATTTTACCGCGAACTATGTTTGAAGCTCATTTTGTCACTGTAAAATGTATGTTATTATTACGACTTTTAAGCTCTTAATTTATACGCTTATTTCTGTGCTGGGTGGTAGCGGTATTGGATCAATGTGCGCAGAGCTTTACCCTACTCAGACTCTACTAAGATTTAGAACCCAAGATATTTTATGTCAACAAAGTCATTTGTGAATGAAAACTTATCAAAAAATTTATAACAATAACAGAAAATAAAAAGGTAACACCAATGTTATCACTATAAAAAATTAAAACACAAACTTCAAAAAGCATAATCTCACATGTGCAGCGAAAAATCAAAAGCTTACGAGAGATGAAAACCTCTAAGATAAATGAAAGGTTTCAACACCAAAATTGTTTTGGGCTTCTGTGCTTTGCTTCGATGATATAACAATGTCGTTAAATATTTTTCAGCAATATTCCTTGGGTTTTGTAACCCCTTTGTATACAAAAGATATCTAGGTTTTTAAATTGGAGTCTATGTACCTTTACCAACGTAAGTGATTACGATTACGCGTAGGTGGTTAAAGCACGTGTAGTTACCACCTAATTAAGCCATTGTAAAGTTACGTAAAACTCTCAATCAGTAATAAAAGTACAAAACGTAAATGTATTTAATAACTAGGTCTCACTTATTTATATCAGAACAACGCTCGCAACTTTAGCACCCAAACAAACCTTCTTATAGCTCCAAGTATTTTGACCTACCGCCTCCTTGTCTGCAGAGTATCTTGTGATACTAAACTCTTTTCTCAATCAACTGCCAGTCAGTAGTTTATAACTGGCCAGTCGCCTCTGGTAGAACGCGGCAACCGCGCGTGTAATACAAATTAAAAAGTAAACGTTCAATCGACAAAGGATTTGAAAAAAGAAAAGTTTACCAAAGAGGCAGATTTCACGTAAGTTTTTACTCGCGGTATTTTTTTGTTTTTATGTTACCTCATTGTCACAGTTTTGTGTTGTTCTTTGTTACAAAACGAGTTTTTGCGTTTTCTGTGCGGAGTTACCGAATCGGTTAAGTGTAAGTTTTATTTAATTGGTAGCGTAGGTAGATTTTAACTGGACCAGTGATTTCTAAAGATATCGAACGATGTCCTAAATATGTTTTGGTAATTATTTTCTGGTATCAAAATGGTTTACCTACTGGTTCAATGTGGAATTAAACAAGTCGTTTCACCAAAAATATCATAAGTGTAATCTAATATACCTACCAATTTTTAACCAAGATACTTACCTACTGTAAATTCACGTGATTTATGTTTTGTCCAATCGATTCCTCAATAGATAAACAATACCTGAGTGCCACTCTATCTTAAGAGGCTGTACCAGGCGGTATGTCCGTGCCACTTAACACTGACTAAGTAATTATAATCAGTAAGTTCGTTAGTACTGTCATCGACGAAAAAAACAACCGAATCAACCTATTAAAAAACTGAACAATAGGTAACAACTCAAAAAAAAACAGTTTTGTAATCGAAAAAAAAACTGTTTATAATTTTTTTTATTCAAATGATCAACCTCTCGAAATCGTTTTTTAGTGACGCAGGCAAGGTGTGTGACTTAGATTTTTTTGAACTTACGCGATTAAAAACCTAAAAACTTAAAAAAACCTAAATACGCGCAAATAATGAGATGTTGTTTGCGCGTACTAGGTATATCATGAATAATTTTGTTAAACGCGATAAATACCCATGTACAATTATTTTTGAAGTATGCCGTTGAGTGTACCAAGTACCTACCTTCCAACAGACACTACACTCGTAAACTCAAGGTCCGGCCGCATAGCGCTGGGCATTCATTATTCCATGTGCATTCAACCATTCTACCTACCTACTGGGTAAGTAAACTTTTAATTTATTTATACTTAATATTATATAGAGGAAAGATTTGTTTGTTTGAATTAAATTGGCTCCGAAACTACTGGACCGATTTGAAAAATTATTTCACCATTAGAAAGCTTACTTTCCAGGAAGTGACATAGGCTATGTTTTACCCCGGAATTCCCACGGGGACGGGAACTACGCGGGTGAAACCGCGAGGCGCTGCTAGTAATATTATAAAGAAGAAAGTAATAAACTCAAAGACTACTGGACCGATTTCAAAAATTCTTTCACCAGTAGAATCCTAGATAATAAAACAAAAAAAGTAATAACAATATCTAAAGTCATCATCATTAGTCTATATTAGTCCACCACTGGACATAGGCCTCCCCTAATGAGCGCCATGCGCCCTGTCTTCAGCTTGCCGCAAAGCATCTGCCAGCAGTCTTTCGCAAATCGTCAGTCGGAGGGCTTCCTACACTACGTTTGCCATTCGCGGTCTCCACTCAAGAACACGTTTATTCCAGCCAGCGGTTGTCGCTTCTTTTCGAGATATGGCCAGTGCTATATTTTTTATTCGGCCGTGGATCTATGTGTCTGTGTGTGTATCTATCTGTGGGTTGTTGCGGCATCGTAGCTCCCTAACGGATGATTTTGATTGTTTATTTTGTCAAAAGCAGACTTGATCGTGTGTTCTAAGCATGGAAAGTCTGCCAAGACTGTGTTAAAATGTACAATTTTTTTTGTTAAATACCTATATCTACCCGTGCGAAGCCGGGGCGAGCCGCTAGTGGTTAATAAGTTTTTTCTTCTAGTAGTTTATTTTTTAATTTGCTTTTCATACCTTTCAAATTACTTTCGGAGCGTTTTGACAAAGGGATCTTCTAAGGTTTTATTTATTATAGTACTCTGGGTAATCTCTAAGAAATTAATAAATCCCAAAAATTTACGATCTCGACGGGATTCGAACCCGCACCTTCCCCTTCAGCGCAGGGTTGCTCTTTTTCCAACTAAGCTACGTGATCTTATCTCGCCGAACCGAAAATCTTTGGGAGTTCTTTCGGCACTTGCGCCGTCAGCGCCGCCTACAGAGGAAACAATGAAGTTATCCAATTCTGCTCAAAGACTAAATTTACATTTAGTTCGTTTGAAAAGGGATCTTATTAAATATTATAGGGGCCATGATGTTCAAAATGGATTTTTATTTATTGTCATAAAGTTAAATGAATTAAACTCGTGATAGCCAATTTCGGTTTAGCTAGCTATAAGACGAAGTAAAATAAATAAGTATTGGAAATCAATTTTACGCCTTGAATATCTTTTACGCTTTTATCAGATTCGGGCGTGTGTTACAAGAAAGTAATTTTTGTAGTTTACAGAAAAACATGACTTAAAAGAAAATCTGACAGCTATTCAACTATGAAAATTCAATGGATATCAATTCAGTACCTAATGATATTACATATGAATTTAGCTTCGCTTGATGTTAAATGGTGCTGTATTTAGTTTCCGGAATTCTTATATATTTTATTTTTATCTAAGGTTTATGTATAGTGCGTAAGCCACTCTGGGTAATCTCTAAGAAATTAATAAATAATAGGGTGGGGCGCAGGTTCGAGTCCTGCCGAAATCGTAATTTTTTGGGAACCCATTTAATTTCTTTTAAGGAAAATACCACAAAAATCTTTGAACTGGGGTTATTTGCGATAGTAATGCGTAAACTTATTTTTAATAATTTTGTGACGCTCAGCAAATTTTGAAAAAGAGAATTTTGGATTTTAGTATTGAGAGTTGTCTACAAACATTGGATATTAAAAATGGCTAGAATAAAGGTTACCTTATTTGAGCCTCCTACGGGACTTGAGCGCGTTTCCATATTATAAACATGAATATTGCGGTCCGTTTACAGCTCATAACAGTAGTTTGTTGTAAACGAGGACTTACCGTTCTGTAAACGTCTGTGACCAACATGCCAAGTAGGTACCTATTGAGAAGTCAATAGGAATTTAAGAATCACCGCACACATAAGGTGGTGGAGAACCTCTAAGTTCCCATACAAACGCACTTTCTGATTCACTTGGATACCATACCGTTTATTGCAATGAAATTTTGAATACATAATCTGATAAGAAATAGCTATGTTTGTATCGTTTTAGTTTTTCAAAATACATATCTAAGGCTTTTTTTTTGTAAAAGGGTGGGGCGCGAGTTCGAGTCCCGCCGGAACCGGAAATTTTTGGGAACTTATTTCATTTCTTAAAATATATCATCATAAAATGTCGAGTTTTGCTCACAAGTGGAGTAAAGGATATTATACAACTTGTTGAAAATAGTAGTTTATCTACCCAAATATCATAAACCCTCTCTAATGCGTTCAAAAACCATAGGCAATGACCAGCATTACCAACCAACAGAAATAAACGGAACTGTAATGAACTCATAACCTACTGAAAACCGTAGGTTATAGAGTTTAAATTTGGAATAGGTGTCAAATTCAAGTGAGTGTGCTATACTAGTATCTACATTCTAACTATAAATCGCACGACATTTTGATCTCGAGTGACACAAGAATAGTGACTTTGTTCGTTTGTCTATGATTAAAAAAAAATACAGATATTCGAAACGCCGCCATTTCGAGCTGTCATTTGTTCGTTAGCTTTTTATTTCCAGTTACGAGGAGACAAATTTTCTGATAAGTTGAATAAGTTCTTTATTTCTGTCGAAAATGAGTGATAGTGACTCAGAACAACTGTCAATGTTAACTACCATTACTATAATAAATAATTTGCTTCTGTATGTGTTCAATTTATTTATTATTGCATTACACTGGTAACAATGCTGGTCATTTCCCTATGGTTCCTGAACCCATCATAGAGCCCTCCATTATGCACAGTTGCATAAACTACTATTATGCAACTATGCATAATGGAGGGCATTACAACACAAGTGTGAGTTTAAGAAACGAGCCGAAGGCGAGTTTCTTAATAGCATCACACGAGTGTTGTAATGCCTAATTATGTACAGTTGCATACACTACTTTATCTACCCAAATATCATAAGGGCTCTATGATGGGTTCAGGAACCATAGGGAAATGACCAGCATTGTTACCAGTGTAATGCAATAAAAAATAAATTGAACACATACAGAAGCAAATTATTTATTGTAGTAATGGTAGTTAACATTGACAGTTGTTGAAGTTGTTCGCAGTTGTCACTATCACTCAATTTCGACAGAAATAAAGAACTTATTCAACTTATCAGAAAATTTGTCTCCTCGTAACTGGAAATAAAAAGCTAACGAACAAATGACAGCTCGAAATGGCGGCGTTTCGAATATCTGTATTTTTTTTTAAATCAACAAACGAACAAAGTCACTATTCTTGTGTCACTCGAGATCAAAATGTCGTGCGATTTATAGTTAGAATGTAGATACTAGTATAGCACACTCACTTGAATTTGACACCTATTCCAAATTTAAACTCTATAACCTACGGTTTTCAGTAGGTTATGAGTTCATTACAGTTCCGCTTATTTCTGTTGGTTGGTAATGCTGGTCATTGCCTATGGTTTTTGAACGCATTAGAGAGGGTTTATGATATTTGGGTAGATAAAAGTCATTTGAATTCAGAATGATTTCGTTCGTACATAATCATAATCTGCTGGGGTTGCCACGCTTCTGTAGCGCATCTGCAATGTTTGCCGACACTCGGGTAGACGGGTTCGCGGCAATGATGCGCAAAAGATCTGCGTCCCTGATGCGCAGGGTGCGTGACAGCCCCAACAGCTACCTGTGTCTGATAGCGGAGAGACTGGACACAGATTGTCATTTTATGGAATGCTGGACCAGAGAGCATGTAAGGTTCTCTTGATCTTTTTAATATGTGTTTTATGTTAGTTCTAGATGTTAGTTTAGTGAACGCTTATAAATGTAATTTTTTCTCATTAAGGACTATTTCATGTAGGTATTCAATAATTGTGTTTAGTCTGAAATAAAAGATTTTATTATTATTATTATAATCTAAAGTCATAGATTTTCTGTGTCGAATGAGACTGTAAGTTTTACGAGACTTTGTAAGTTAGTAAAATTATTCAGAGGGTCAGTAATCAACATACATAGAAAATTGCAATAGCCACTTATAAGGTAGACTTCAACCATTGTCAGTTGGTCAGTATATTGACCTCTCACTACTAACTGATTGTTGACCAGCCAAGACCAGGTCAAACTGGTCACTCTTTTGACCTGTATCTCATGTCCTCCACTTTATAATATGAGCTGTGGGAACGGGAGACATGTTTAGCTGCGAAGGTCAACAGTTTCTGGTTGCAGTGACCTATTTAATGATAAACATTAATAACTAGTAATCCGCTCCGGCTTTCGACGACCTCTGTGGCGCGGTGAGCAAGTCTGCCTGCGACGCATTATCTATAAAAACGAAACGAAAAAAATCACGTTTGTTGTATGGGAGCCCCCTTAAATATTTATTTTATCTGTTTATCTGTTGTTATAGCGGTAACAGAAATACATCATCTGTGAAAATTTCAACTGTCTTACTATCATGGTTCATCATATACAGCCTGGTGACAGACGGACAGACGGACAGCGAAGTCTTAGTAATAGGGTTCCGTTTTTACCCTTTGGGTACGGAACCCTAAAAAAGCCCTTAGTTATAGGTACGCCTAAACCTTCCTCACAAATCACTCTGTCCATTGGTGAAAACTGTATGAAAATCGGTTCGGTTAGTTTATCGCGTACAGACAGACAGACGCGGCGGGGATTTTGTATTATTTTTTATATAACTATTAAAATAGTTGTCTAGAAATAATATTTATCTGGTGGGTTAATTACCTCTAAGCAATTGTGTTAATGTTTCTTTGATAGCGAGAGGAAATACCTACCTAAAGGTTATCTACTTATCTTGTGGTTATCGACCATTTATACATATAAATAATTTTACTAATTGGAACTGAACATACAGACACCATTTATTTATTTAATTAATCTTAAATACTTTGATTTTATCAATTAATTGATTATAATGAAGAAAGCACAACTGGCAACACCATATTTTTTTTACTCTTGTAAATTGTTGTTTGTCCAAAGGTCTACTCTCACGAAATGTGACATTGAAGAAATTTTAATTGAGGGGTGTTTTTTTTTTTTAACTACTCAAGGGACTATAATTATCAGACATTGTCAGCGAAACTGTTAGAAATTAACGCTAATTTTCTAGTGATACTTCTTTAAAAATAATCTAATACTTTTAGTTATTTTTGTATAGATTAGTTTTTAGCTTTCATTTGTATTTTGTATTTATTGTAATCGATATTGTAAATATGTACCAATTAGGCGATGTGGTCGCTCAGCGACAAAGCCTTTTGTTGTGATAAATAAAAAAATAAAAAAAATCTAATACACTTTATATCATCAGCATCCACAGACGAATTTTAACCACTCAGACGTACAGGTTCCTAAAATAAATAAATAATGCTGGACAATTCACACAGCTTTATCTAGCCCCAAGCTAAGCAGAGCTTGTGTTATGGGTACTAGATAACTGATATACTTAATAATAACACATTACATTGTATAGATATTTTTTTATTATACATAGAAAACGACCAGAACACCCGGAACAAATATCTTCAGATCGTACATATATTTGTCCCAAGGCGGGAATCAAACCCGAAACCTCTGCGTCGCAGGCAGACCTTCGCCCACCGCGCCACAGAGGTCGTCATAAATAATGCTGGACAATTCATAAGATCTGATAAGCTTGGAGTTAGATCATCCAGCCCTAAGCTAAGCAGAGCTTGTTGATATAGGTAGGTATATAGGAATTAGGTAAGTTATTCTTATCTCATCTTCGATAAAAGTAAAAAAGGAAGATACGGTACGTTCTACCAGTGCTCACTAAAAACTGTACCGTGTTACAGATGAAATAATGATAAGGTATAAGATTATCAGAAAATTTAAAGTTTGGTGTATCTACTTACGCGGGAAAATATATGATGCCTTGGGCTTTGTTTTTTGTTTTGGAGCTATTTGTGCACCTGGTGAACGAACACGAGGGCATTGTCGTGGTGTTTTAGTCGAAATCACACAAAATTATATGTCGTAGCAAGCACGCTCAAGACAAACGCCACCGCCCGCGCCGCCGCGCCGCCGCCGGTCCGACTATGACTGAGGTAAGGGAACATAGTTGAACCTAATTTGAGCCATACACTTTCGAGATGGTAATGCCTAATCTCCCTTTTTTACTTTTATCGAAGTATCTCATGTATAAAATGCAATGGAAACAATACCATTTTTAAAATGCAAGCATAATCAGAGGATATACCTAGTAAAACAGAGATAGTAAAGAGTTTGTATGTGGGGTCAAGTAACGTGATACCAGCGATAGGGTAGGTATCTAAGTAACTTAACTTCTCAGTACGTAAATATAAGTTACGAGAATAAGTTGTGTTTGGTTATATTAAGTAGGTACATGATTAGAGTTATCATCAGTTTTGTGCGGAGGGTTAGTAAGTTGTTTCTTTCTACTGTTGTCTGTTATTTATTTTAAGGCGTGGATCTATGTGAATTGAAGTGAAAAAGAGTTATTTTAAAACCTTTTTTCTGAGGTATCTTTATCCAAAAAGCTTAAAATAAATCCTAATAAATAATCTATGGCATACAAGGCATATCCGCTTTGTTTCAAAATTGAAAAATAACTATTTTGAATATCAGAAATAATTCTGCAAAGTACCTATGTCCTGATTTTAGCTTTTTGCTTTATAGTGCGTTACTCGCACGGGGTAAATCTTCTACGCTGGGTAGCTTCTTCTTCTTTTTGTGTATGTTCTGTTTGCTTAGTTACCTAATTATAGTTTTTCTCCTAAACTATTAATTACAAGGTTTTTTTATTATCATCATCGTATTAAATATTGTAATAACAAGGGTACCTTTGCAAATAAACGTCCTAATTACTAGATAATTGGCAACTTTTGATATATTTTATATATTCTTTGATAGGATAATTGAAAAAATTGGTTTAATTTTTGCCCTTACGTCGTCGCTCTGCTCTGTCACGCTTCTGTATGCACGAAATCCTATGCCTAACCTTTTTACAAAATGTTGTCATATATCGCCCCTTAACTTCAGTCAGGGGGTTTCGGAGGTTGTCTCCGGGCTTGCTGGCTATGTGACCAAAGAACTCAAGAATCCTTCGGAGGCATACCGTAGATAGGCGTAGAACAAAGAGTTAATAGATTGGATTTATTGACCCTCGTATACAGAAATGTCGAGTTGAACCCCAGTATCTTGTCTTGTATCTTTATCTCTTCTCTGGCTAGATCTGTATCAAGCCATTTCACACGACGTGCTTTACTAACGACCAATATTTTAGATAACTGTGTGAAGATCAAGTCGTATATACACAAAAATAGCAACAAAGACAGCAAAAATAACGAATAGGTACAAAGTCAAATCTACCATAATAACAGTCATGCAATGTAGGGCAAGACACTGTCATGTCGTAATTTGTTCATTGAGCTAATCAACGACGCAGAATAACTGGATCCATCTGATATGGTGTGACTGGTGAGTAATGCGATCTCAAGTCAGTGCAGGCACGTACGGTTTTCTTAGAATTCTTGGATCGGTGTTCTTGTAACAAGGAAATTAAAACACATTAAATATAGTATTCAATATAGGTACTCCTAAAAGAGTCCACAGGTGATCGGAATGCTGGCTTTTATTTCGATCAACGAATTAGCATTGCCATTCAACGCGGCAATGCTGCCAGCATTCTGGGCACTTTGCCTTCTGGTGACGGGTTAGATTTTTAGAAAATAGATACACTTATGTATATAAGAATAATTGCGAAGAAAAATTACGATTTTGTAGGAACAATCCTTGTCTACCCTTATATTATATATAAAGGAAGGAAAGATTTATATTTTTGGATGAAACGAATAAACTTCGTTAAAAATACTGAACCGATTTCAAAAATTCTTTCACCATTAGAACACACATTATCACTGAGTAACATAGGCTATAGAATACACCCGAGCCAAGCCGGAGCCGACCGCTAGTATGTTATAAAATTATATACCTACATGTATTATATACCATACTCATTCCTTTTCTAAATACATTTCAAATGCATGTGAATATATTACTAAGTACCTACTTACTTACTGATATCCACAAACAGAGAAACTCACTTTCACATCGTATGGTATGACTATTGTATATGTATACAGGGTTATTGGTAAATTAGTGACAGACAATACGTGAACTGCAGGTCCTGCCCATCACAAACACGTTTGTGAAGACGCCAGGTCTTAATTCTTAATTTTGGTATTGGTAATGGGTACCCCCCACAATTCAATAATCGTTAGAGAGGTTTTATTTGAAAAAACAGCTCTGCCCTGAATTAACAGAGGATATGAGAGGGAAAGATCGGTCTTAAGTACCTCGTTGGGTTCCAGACCAAGATATTTTTTCATTTAGAGGTGACTTATATTTTTTTTAGAATTTAAACTTTGCGCCTTCACGAACGTGTTTGTGATGATGGGCAGAACCTGCAGCTCACGTATTGTCACTAATTTACCAATAACCCTGTATACAAAGTAGTAAGTTTTTATACCCACCTCACGTGGGTACAGTCGACAGCACTAAGATGTATACTCCAATTCAAAGACCTGTATATTTTTTGTGTGTCTATAATATCTCCGTAGTTCCCTGTCCGCACTATAGAGGCGCTGTTCCAAAATCGATGGGAAAATGCAACGTTTCGATCACGTCTCGTTACAATCGTCAAATTAAAAATCAAAAACTCTTTATTTCCATAAATACAAAATGTACACTTAGAAAAGGTCAAATTCTTAAAATAAAACACTGACACGGAAATAAAGTGGTACTTTTGATTTCTGTCGCTTCGGTATGTAGACTAAAGTAAAGAAGCGACTAAGAAACCTTTAGCCTGTTAGTTGTTATTTTTCGAGTTGGAGCAAAACCCGTCCCAAGCTTTTTTATCTTCTAAATAATCTGATATTTTGTAGTAAGCCTAAATGGACTGGGTGTATGGGGAACTCCAGCATCTCGTCTCCCAAGCGAACCTAACCTGCCCGTGGTACACCTGCTAGATAACAAACTATAGGCTCTGGTGAAAGCATCAAACAGTCTTCATAATGATAACTAATATAATCACAATTAATATTTTTGAACTTACGCGATCTGAACACATATTTACACACACACACACACACATATATTTGCGTGCGTCATCGGAGCGTCGATGACTCGGTTAATTTTAAATGTTTTTATCTATGTTAGTCTATAAGGTATTTATTGTATGGGCCCTAATTAAGTTTCTTTCTTTGTGGTCTGAAATAAAAGTATTATTATTATTATTTATAAATACTATTTAACGGGTAATGTAGTACGTGGGTACGTGACCACGGCAGTGTGTAAACCTGTCGAATCGAAACGTCGCGTCGGGAAAATAAGGTAATTAAACGCGATAAATACCCGTTAAATAGTATTTATAATTACAATTATTATTTATATCCACTAGCAGACCGCCCCGGCTTCGCACGGGTATATTCTATAGCCTATGTTAGGATTCTCCAACATTATCCCTGATTAACATAGGCTTAGAATTTTTCAAATTGGTTCACTAGTTTCGGAGCCTATTCAATACGAACAAACAGACAAACAAATCTTTCCTGTTTATAATATAAGTGTAGATTATTTTATTTATTTATTCGTACGTTTTTCTGTTCCGTACCTTACTCACACTAGCGCCGCCACTCTTTTATTACAAAGGAAAAAAAGTCCATTGGGCAGTTTGTGATACTTATCATAAGCTTTTTAATACATCTGTAGGTAATAGTTTTATTTAGATCTATTGATAATAGCTGATCAGCTTCGATATTTGAGTGCAAAAGCCGTTTTTATCCTCTAGCGGATAGAAACATTATGCGCACGATGTTCTAAATTCAATTTACTTTATCCTCTAGCGGATAAAAACGGCTTTTGCACTCAGATATTGAAGAGCAAAAATACTCTTTCCGAGATGGGGGATAAAAATTGTATTTATTGTAAAGATGTAATTTCGAATATTGTTATACCGTGTATTTGGGGCCAAAATTTTTAGAATTGCTTAGCATCGATTTATCGACCTGGCATGTAACATTTTAGTTATAAATAAAGAACTATTGAACTATTGCTGCGGTCTCGGTCGACTGTACCTTTAGCTACATGTGAGAGGTGTGGTAACAGAGTAGATGGTAGGTAGTCTATGGGTCATAGTGTGTATGTGTGCGCTGACCTCGAGTAAATTCTCACGCACCATCAAACAACAATCCTTTTTGCGTCTATGGCTAAAAAGACGTAACGTAAAAACGAGTGTTGAACGCATTGATCTAATACACCTAGCTAGGCATAACGATTTGGAGAAATCTGTAATGTTATGATCTTGTTTAAATAAATAAAATAAATAAATAAATACCGAAGGACCGAAGGGGATCTCTTTTTTCATTGGTTGAACGTGTCAATTTGGTGACGACCTTGTGGCGCGGCGGGCGAAGGTCCCAAACCCCTTTGGGTTTGATGATTTTGGCCCATCAGCCGCCATTTTGGAACATCAGCCGCCATTTTGAATTTTTTTTAAAGTCGCCGCGCAAAATGAAAGTTATAAGTACATATATTTGGATAGAGGACACTAAAATAAATAGAAAATATTTTATAACATAACGTACTGGTTGTTTTGAAAATTCTTTTGTAAAAATTTCCTTAAATCTGAATTGCTCCAGTCAGTTCGCGTTCCGACTGCATGTGGCCCGCGTGGTAGGAAAAACATTATATAAAATTATACGCTTCGATCGATTGGCACACGCGGACCAGATCTGCACACGGGCGGAAATCCGCAAATCAGGAAAAAATACCAAGTGTAGGTTGATACATGTACGTGCAGCTGATTGTACCTACAGTGTCCAAGCTGGCTCACTAACTTCACTTATGATTGTCGCAAATTCGATACGTGTACTTTCTAAATTGTTCAAACTGGTTTTTGGTGTCACACATAGAGTACCTACAGCGGGCAGTTTTACGCGTAGCGAATGTGTAGCCCCGTTTATGTTTTATACAGGGTTATTGGTAAATTGGTAACACTACGTGAACTGCAGGTTCTGCGTTTGTACCAACATTTCAAAACATTTTAGAAAATCTGCAGGTTTCAGTCAAAAAAATTACCACTACTCCTAAATCTCCTAAGTTTGCAGAGCGATCCATCTGAAAGATACCTACTGTTTTTCGGTATTCTATTCAATAAATAGCAAATATTATTTGCACAATTTGCAAATGTCTGAAACCCGCGGTGCGCGAGTTACCTACACTCGCACTTGACGGATCTTGTTGAACAGTTTTTTTTTTTAACACTTAACAAATTCAAGTTTAAATCAAATTTTTATGGTACCACCTCTCTTTATATCACGCAATACGTAGGTAACAGAATGCTTGAAGCAGTTTTTTTGCTGAAACTGTGGAGAACGGGCGCCGTTGCAGTCCACCCTCGGGAAAATCGTAGATCCGACAATGTCAAAGTATTCTTTTCCAGCCAAGTTCGATGCAAAATGTTTGTAAACAAACCAGAACAAAAACACTGAAACTCTCCTGTTCGAGGTTGAGTTTCAGAACGCGTTCGGAGCCGTGCGTAGAGGCATTGTTTTTGATCGTGTTATGATGTTGTTTCAGAACAAAATGCGGTGCCTGATGTTCGTATGCGCGTGCGCACTGGTCTGTGGCGCTCTCGCCAAGAACAAGAAGTCTGATGATAAGGTGAGAGGACTTTTTATCTACCATCTACCAGAGAATCTCTCGTTTTTTAAAAATTGTTAGTTTAGCCGAAGTTTTGAGTTTTGTACTTACCTACTTGATACATTATAGACGACCTCTGTGGCGCGGTGGGCGGTCTTAGGTGAAGGTCCGCCTGCGACGCAGGAGGTTGGGGATTCGATTCCCGCTTTGGGACAAATGTTTTTACGATCTGCAAATTTTTGTTCCGGGTCGTTTTCTATGTATAGTAAAAAGTATATATCTGTGTATTGTATTATGTATATCAGTTTGACGACCGATGTGGCGCGGCGGGCGAAAGTCCGCCTGCGACGCAGGAGGTTGCGGGTTCGATTCCCGCCTCGGGACTAATGTGTGTACGAACTGCAGACATTTGTTCAGGGTGTTCTGGTCGTTTTTCTATCATCTCGTTCATTCATTCATTCATTCATACAAGCTCAGCTTAGCTTGGGGCTAGATGATGCTGTGTGAATTGTCCAGCATATTATTATTTTGACTTTAGATTTTTATCTTCTCGGCTTTTGGAGAAAAAACCGGTAATAACAGAAGCACACGAGCCTAGGTCAAGTGGGCTTCAGGAAGGGGAACTTCACTAGGAACGTCATTGCGAAAAAAATTTCGTACTATTCTACATGTGTTTAAAATTACAGCCTTCTGGAAGGATATAAGTGGACTTTGGCAAATCTAAATAAATAAATAAATAATGCTGGACAATTCACACAGCATTATCGAGCCCCAAGCTAAGCAGAGCTTGTGTTATGGGTACTAGATAACTGATATACATAATATAATACAATACATAGATAGATATTTTCTACTATACATAGAAAACGACCAGAACACCCTGAACAAATGTCTGCAGATCGTACACACATTTGTCCCGAGGCGGGAATCGAACCCGCAACCTCCTGCGTCGCAGGCAGACCTTCGCCCACCGCGCCACAGAGGTCGTCAAATATTCTATCGATTGAGATAACTGTTTTGGGATCCCGCCGGTTGATGACAAAACAATTGGTACAATGTATCCATTGTCCCAATTATTTTAATTATTATTGTGATACTTTTTATTATTATTAGTTATCTAGTACCCATAACACAAGCTCTGCTTAGCTTGGGGCTAGATAATGCTGTGTGAATTGTCCAGCATTATTAATTTATTCTTTACTAGCAGCGCCTTGGCGGTTTCACCCGCGTAGTTCCCGTTCCCGTGGGAATTCCGGGATAAAAAGTAGCCTATGTTTTATTCCAGACTATAATCTATCTCTGTGCCAGATTTCATCTAGATCCGTTCAGCCGTTCTGGCGTGATTGAGTAACAAACATCCATCCATCTATCTATCCATCCATCCATCCAAACTTTGACATTTATAATATTAGTGGGATTTACATTGTATAAGTATTTATTCAATGTTTCAGGTGAAGATAGCAGTATACTACGAGTCTCTCTGTCCGGACAGCAAGCGGTTCATAACGTCGCAGCTGGCGCCCGTGTGGCGCGACTTCAGAGGGCAGGTCAAGGTCAAGATGGTGCCCTATGGGAAGAGCACGGTGAGTGAGCTTTGACCTCTGGAACTGACAGTATACAGTTCAACGATGCAGCTCGTGCATTGAGCCTGTGTGGCCGAATTTCAGAGGGCAGGTTAGCACGGTGATTGACCTTTAATCACTCTGATAGTTAAATACTTAATAAAAAAACAAGGTCAAGTCTGCCGAATATCTACCAAAATTTCGGGTTAAGTATAAAACTACCCACCACTAGGTCAAAATATAAATATTGCTAAGCTTAACGATACTTAACACATTATCACTAACTGATAGACCTCTGACATGGTCTACGACTTCGACTAAGATTAAGATAAAAATGTGGCAAACGCCCGCAAGTCAGGTCAATGAACACTGATTTGACCTCTGATCTTTAAACTCAGATCACAATGTGACAGAGAGGTCAGTAATCTTTCAATATCATCTGAGGAAGGAACGACACACACATCTGTGTGCATAAAAATTGCTTCAATTGAAAGGTAAATGGCCGAGTCAATCACTTATGTGGCCGAAGATACGGTCTTTGACATGAGTAACTCAACAACCTTCCCTTAATAAGGATATTTATAAAAGAAATGCAAAAATAATATGTGCATCACTATTTACAATAAATTACCGGAAGATTTAAAAGAACTAAACTAAATGGAAATATATTTAGGAAGAAGTTAAGAGGATGACTACTTGTAAAATGTCTTTATACTGTGAACGAATATCTAGAAATTTGAATTGTAACTTTAATGAGTAATATAATATAATTTAATATATAATTATAATAATACGATTCGAATATAATATTTGCACGCCTGCGTGCAGGCTGAATACAATAACCAAAATAGTTATAAGATCTGACACATTATAAATAATTTTGTATTCTTGCAAATAAACGATTTGATTTGATAAAGGATATCAAATTGGATGTAAAGTAAAAATTAAATAAATTTATTGCAAATTACTCATTTGAAATACATAACAAAACATTATGGAGTTACAATAAAGTTATTCTCAGACAAGACATTTTCTTCTGACTTAGAAGTTTTTTATAGTCAACTTTACAGGTGTTTGACCGTTTTACCGTAGCCTATGTTTTAAACTAGGTCTACTATAAGATTTGTGCAAAATTTCATCCCGATCCGTTCAGTATTTTTTGCGTGAGGAGGTAACAGACAACCATCGGTCCTAACTTTCGCATGTAAATGCGAAATGCGAAAGTTAGGATGATAAATTAGGATGATAAAAAATTATAACTGTGAAATTATCATTATGATAATTGACGTTAACCTTGACCTTGACCTTCCAGCACTCGAAGATCGACGGCAACAAATGGACGTTCACTTGTCACCACGGTCCGGACGAGTGCTACGGGAACAAACTGCAGTCTTGCATCCTGAAAGACCGCAGTCTACACGACACGGATAAGATGGACCTGGTCGTCTGCCTCATGAGCCAACCGAGTCCTGACAAGTCTTTGGATACAGTAAGCATAAGTTTTAAAATGTTAAAAAAAAGGTTAATTTACGCGCTGCAGATCGACAAGGACCCCTTGGACCATGAACTGTTAATAAATTAAAAAAAACTTTTTCTGAACAAGTCTTCAATTTTCAATTAATGTAATAAATAAATAATAAATATAATAATAAATAAAACGTTTATCTTCTCTCACAAAGGTACCCATTACGTGTTAGGTATGTAGAGGCTTAGTTAACATTAGGTACTAATAACAATAATAATTATTAGGTACTAAAGGAAGGTGTTTCCTGTGTTGTGAGAGACTGGTGCCTGTTATAGGTTTATGAAAAACCTGTAGCACAGGTCACCAGTGTACTCATTCCGCGGGAGGCAATATGCGTTTACAGTACCAGCATACGTAGGCAATTAGAGTTAGAGGGTATGTTACCACAGAGGGTAGCAACTTAAGATTAATATAAGGTAAATTAAAGCTAATAATAATACTAGTATATTACAATAGATACCTATCTGATAACGTCCAGCATTGGTGCTGCTCTCCCGAGGCACCAGTCTCATGAGAGTCTGGGCAACGGGAGATCAGTGGTGTGTGTGTGAGGGTGTGTAATTGTGTGTGATAGTGTAGGTACATAAATACATATTATTATGTGTGTGAGCACGGGTAAATGTAGAAATGGATAATCACAATCAAGGTGGAATAATGTAATGGTCACAATTGGAAGGTTAGGTAGTAAGACAGAGTAACAACACATACAGAACGATTGCTGAGTGAGGCAAGGGTTAGGCGGGGGGGGGTTAATAGCTGTTCAGTTTTCTCATACTATATATATAGATAGGGTCTTCAGCCACTCGGAAACTACCTTCACATTAATGAATCAGTGGGAGTGTTGTGTGAATCGTCCAGCATAATTTATTTATTTATTTGTATTTAATTAGCAAGTAATTCTTTATTTTTCCCAGTGCCTGACCCAAACAGACAAGCTAGCGGAATCAGGCAAGCTGAAGCGCTGTGCGGGCGGCGAGCAAGGAGATAACCTGCTGGCGGCCTATGGAGACAAGACGGGGCACGTCCAGCGTCCGCTGACCTTCGTGCCGACCATCGTCATCAATGAGGTATAGTACGACCATTTTAAAAAGTCGCATCGGCAAAATTCGTCTGCACAGAAGACTACATTTCAATTATATAATGTATCATCCGTGAATTCTTGAATCGAATAATATATTTAATAATAATAATAAAACATTTATTTCAGGCAACGTTAGTCTAGTACAGGATGTAAAATACTTAAAAACTACGGCCCATATAAAATAGGTATATACCTTATTCTAACATACATAAAATATATACCTATTTACTACCACTACTACTTTATTTAGAAGTAGGTTTCTATGTTTTTAAATGAAATATCTTTTTCGGATTGCTTTATTATTGCTGGGATTTTATTCGTCCATTAGTTTTCGTCCGTCCGCCTGCGACGCAGGAGGTTGCGGCTTCCATTCCGGCCTCGGGACAAATGTTTGTACTATCTGCACAGTTCTAAGTGTTCTAGTCGTTTTCTTTGTATAATAAAAAAATATCTATGTAGGTACCTATGTAATATATTGTATTATGTATATCAGTTATCTAGTAGGTACCCATAACACAAGCTCTGCTTAGCTTGGGGCTAGATAATGCTGTGTGAATTGTCCAGCTTTATTATTACTAGCAGCGCCTCGCGGTTTCACCCGCGTAGTTCCCGTTCCCGTGGGAATTCCGGGATAAATAGTAGGCTATGTGCTATTCCAGACTATAATTTATCTGTCAAATTTCATCCAGATCCGTTCGTTGATTGAGTAACAAACATCCATCCATCCAAACGTTCACATTCATAATATTAGTAAGATTTTTATAATTTATTTTCAGAAATTCGACCAAGCCATCCAAGATGAGGCGTTTACCGACTTGAAGGCCGTTGTCTGCCGAGTCGCCGTCAATAAACCCCCCTCATGTGAATAGATCATTCTAGAACTTACAGATGGCCTAGGTTTGGACCTGGATTCAGACTTTTATCACTGACAATTCAAATAAACAAAGGTTTTTGTAATTATAGTGCGTAAGCTCTCGCACTCGGGGTAAAATCATTTTTAAATTAACAAATATACCCAAGTTTTACTATATTCGAAATATGAAGTCATCAAATATGGCGGTGGTAAGACGCCATCTTTCATTCTTATATTTAGTGGGTTGTTGTGTGCGTTGGTTCATATTTTTTCTAAATTTTTGTTTTTTATTAATTTTTTATCTATAGACCTTTTACCACAATCTCACCTGATGAAAATAATTAATCTTGAACTTGATTGCGTAGCTCAGTTGGTTAGAGCATGCCGTACAGAGGGAAGGTCGCGGGTTCAATTCCCGCTGAAATCGAAATTTTTAGGATGTTATTAAAATTAATACTTACAAAGAAACAAAATTATGAAGCAATTGTACATAACTACCAACTAAATATAAGAAAGAAAAATGGCGTCTTACCACCGCCATATTTGATGACATGATAATTTGAATCTGAAATAAAACGTACATTTGTTACTTTAAAAGTAAATTTTCAAACTTATTATTTGGTAATTTAAAAGTGAATTTTATAATGAATCCTAGGCCATTATTTGCAAGTTAATAAGTTAATTAAGTACAATAACAATGCACTAAGTACTCAGTTGGCACGAATTTAATATCTATTTTTAATATTTTTTACTGTAGGTATTTAGGATTATTTTATAATAAAATGTAAGTACTTAGCAATGCCTTTTATTTAAACCTTTATTACCCCAGTGTAAGTCGCGTGGATAAAGTTTAAATTGGGATTGAAAATAGCCTCTCTTATAGGCCTCTTGTCCACACACTTATTCGCAGTGAAAATAAATGAATTAACACTATTGTACTGCATTTATATAAGTCGTAAAACAAACGTTGTTGCTGATGATGTTAGGAACCTGGTCACCGAAGCTTGCTGGTCAATTAAAAATACCAATGTATACAAAACCTGTATGCCCTTAGGTTTTTGCTATTATACTCGCACTGGGGCAATTTTCTATGAAAACCAGCAGTCTGTACGATACCGCAGAGCTTACCAGCTCCGTGGGTGTTGTAGCATCGCGTGTGGTGATCTCCGCGCATCTTGAACTGCTCCAGGTTTATCCTTACGTGCGTCACTACCTGGAACATGGAATATCGCGAGACGCCTATGAAGGTAGACCCTAAGGAAATAAAAGATATGCTTTGATTTAAGTCTATATTTACAAAAATTCATAATTTCTAACATCCACATCCTTAATTACAAGTTTATATGTTAAATAAAAATTAACTTCACAATGTGGACAAAGGAAAAGAAAAACGGAGAGCCTTAACATATCTTAAACTAGTTTTTGCACGCGGCTTCGCATGCGTTTACTGAAATAAAGTAGACTATATGTAATTCCAGGTGTTATCCTGATGTGTGCAAAATTTTACCCCGTTCCATTCAGTATCTTTGGCGTCTGGAAGGCCTAGCAACTTGCAAGTTACGAAGGCCATTCAGAGCTTTCAAATGTCAATATAGGATAGGTGTTATATAAGTAATTCTACAGCAGGGCAACTGAAAATAAAGCTTGTAAAAAACCGGAAAACTTTTAATCGAAACGGTCCACCTTAACTAATTGGTTACCTAAATCAGGTTTTAATTACATTAAACACAGTGACAATGTAGATCTTTTTATTTCTTGGCGTAGATTCCTATACATATTATACATGTGAATTACATCAACATCCATCCAAACGGATGGATGTTTGTTATCTCTTCACGCCATAACCACTGAACGGATTAGGCTGAAATTCTGCATACAGGTAGTTCTAAGCCTGGAATAAGGTACTAGTTACTTTTAGTCTTATTAATCATTTCCCATATGATAAATAGGTAGATAGACAATTCTTTATTACATAAACCTAAACATACAGTACATTATAAAACTTAAGCTAAGGAAAGGCAATGAAATTGGCCGCCTTATCGCTTAAAGCGCTTTCTTCCAGGCAACCAAGGTGTACGGAGAAAATCATAGGATGGCTAGAACGAAATAGATGGATAGAAATAATCATATGTTTCTATAAAAACAACGCGTGCGAAACCGCGAGCAGAAACTAGTTTAGAAAGAATATATTAAAAATTCTCCAAAAAAATATATGATTTCATAATCATATGAATAAGAGAAACTTTTTTTTCTCCATAAAAATATACAAAGTATATTATAAATAACTCACTTATAAAGAAATACACACTCAAATCAATTTATATCTGCGCTTAAACAACAGTCATTCTCTTACTTAATTTAGGCGTTGAAGATAGCGGGTTCTTGTCTCGTCACGAGAAAAAACGTATCTTAAAAATAAAACCGGCCAAGTACGAGTCAGACTCGCTCACGAAGGGTTCCGTCCGTACCATTATCTATAAAAACGACAAAAAACACGTTTGTTGTATGGGAGCCGCCCTTAAATATTTGTTTTATTTTAATGTAATTATTTATTTTTAATCTGAATATATATCTAAACATTCTGTGAATATTTCAAGCGTCTACCTGTTGCCGTTATCAATATCGAGCAAAAACGAAATAAAAATACATGTTTGTTACATACATATTGTAAATAATACATGTATAAATACATGTTGTAAGGGAGCCCCCTTAAATATTTATTTGATTCAGTTTTTTAGTATTTGTTGTTATAGCGGCAACAGAAATATATTATCTGTGAAAATTTCAGCTGTCTAACTATCACGGTACCTACATGAGATACAGCCTCGTGACAGACGGACAGCGGAGTCTTAGTAATAGGGTCCCGTTTTACCCCTATGGCACGGAACCCTAACAACATCTCTAAGCCTTACTTCCACTAAATTAATCGCTGTACCGTAAAAAATGTGTCATTCTAAGACTATACCATTTTATCGTCACAGAATGACACATTTTGTAATTGTTCCTTTAATAAAAGAAACCACAGATGGAGAAACATGTGTCAAGGGTTGAAACCATTCTTGATCTCTCCGTTTAAGTACTATGGACGCTTCTGCGATGATACCATTGTCATATTAAAGCGATTGATCAGCAAGATTCGGCCTCTGGGTTTAATGCATTAAACCCAGAGGCCGAATCTTGCTGATCACTCTGTAACTTAAAAAAAAAATAGGTGTACCTACACAGGCCAAATATTTTGCCTTAGACGCTGAAGGTAACAGGCACAAGGACTGGGTTCGAGTCCCGCCACGGGACAAAATGTAAAAATCTAATACAAAAAAGTAGGTATCTAAGTAGGTAGCAGAGCAGTCATCAGAACCCATACCAAGCTCTGCTTGCATCAGCTGTTCCAATCAGATGTATTCGTGAGTATAGGTTGTCTGGTAGTGACCGTTTCTGAGCGATAACACCGCCGATTGTCGCTTAGTTTTTGGGATGTTTTGTTGTATTTAATTTCTATTAGATTTAAATGTGTTATAAATTATTTTAAATATATCTATCATGTCATATTAAACTGGACAATTTCGATTTAATTCTACACTGATATTATAAAGAGGAATGATTTGTATTTTTGTATACAACGAATAAACTTAAAAACTACTGGACTGATTACAAAAATTCTTTTACCGTTAGAAAGCTACTTTGTCATTGAGTACCATAGGCTATAGAATATACCCGAGCGAAGCCGGGGCGGACCGCTAGTTATTCATAAATTAAAGCAATGCATAATCATGCTGCTATACTTATATTGTTCAACAACAATGTTTATTGTATTTGTTTAATTTTTATCTTTTAGTAATTTTTGTTTTTTAAAATTTATCTTATCTTCAAATTTTTTTTAGGTACGAACTAGATTAATTGGAATTCCGAGTTATTTTTTTTTTGGTGAATTTCATATTCAACACAGACAGGACACAATTTCTTTTAGTGTAAATAACAAATTAACACAGTGATCCTATAAAGGTTCCTTTTCTCCTTTTGAGTTACAGAACCCTAAAAATATAACTTTATTTCCGTGTCAGTCTTTTATTCTTAGATTTTGATCTTTTCGAAGTTTAAATTTATTGTATTGAAAATAAAGAATTTTTGATTTTATTGATTTGATATAAATATAAAACGTCTATAGTTTAAAATTGACATTTGTTGAAGCATACCAAAACAACACGACATCCGTAAATAAGTTCCATGGTCGGTCACGCCGCTCACGCAGAGGATCAGCGCCAAAATGGCGGAAATCAATAAGCCTCAATCCGTCATCAATAATATGACCAGCATACTTATGTAACCAAGTATTATACCTATAAGTTCATAAATATATCTCTCTGTTTCATAGCTTTAAGTACCTGACGTTGTAAACATGTGTGTTTACTTGTGTACCTACAACTCTGTAAACTTACAATAAATAAATTGAATTGAATTGAAGCTCGGGGGCTTACATTGAACAACGATATCATTACGGATGTAAGCGGGTTAACTACGAACCTTATTTGTGATAGAAGAACATCCCTTTATGAGGGTCTTCTTCAGAGTGGGCGGCTCGCGCCGCACCGATCTCTTCTCCGTAGACCGAGACCCGTTCTCGGTGCCCCGGTATAACAATTAATATTTCTTCAAGGCCAGTCGTATTAGTTATAAAAACTTATTTCAAAGTTTGAATAAAATAAACCTAACCAGAACACACGCACTGTAATCTGTGATTGGTGTGACGTCACCAGCGATGCAACCAAACGCAGAGCGTTTCGGTTACGTGATAATCACATATTTAAAAAATGTGTAATTTTAATCCCGTTTTTTTAACCTAAAATAGGCATATTTTTAAATAAAAATCACCTGTATTTACAAGAAAACTACACAACTTATGAAAAAACCACCTGAAGGAACCAAGTCATTAGTAAGTAACCTAAGAATCAAAACATAAGTCAATTCAATAGACCGCAGAGTTCCTAAGATCTCGATCAAAATATGTGCAAAATAGTGCACTTTCGTGTCTTTTTATCGTATTTTTGTTCTTAATCCTGTTTTCACGTAGAAGGAACCAAAGAAAAAATTAGAATTTTATTTAATTCGAGTTTTTAACCACGGGAATCCCGTGAGTACCGAGATCTAGTCCTAGTTTGACAAGAAAAAAGGGGCCGCACCAATGAATTCAAAAAACATAACATGAATCAGTCAAACTACGATAGTTTTTGTAATAGTGTATTACGATAGTTTATATAGTAAAAATTAATACGATAGTTTTTGTAGTTAAATGAACTACTATAGTTTTTACAATAAAACAGTACGTACAGTAACATACAATCACGAATACATCTAAAGCCTTGGTCTCGCAGTACGCTGCGTATTGCGATCAACGCGCCCGCTGACGCAGATATCGACGGAACAAAAGAGCACTGGCGTTTTTCATACGATTATGTATCCAGCACCGCAGTACGGAACGGTTTGCGTAGTGATCAAGAGGCCAAGGCTTGAACCGACAAACAGGGCTCGATACTGCATGGTGCGTTGGGGTATGTTCAGACGTGGGTAAAGACCGGTTAACATTGATCAGGTACCTACCCTATATGTGCACAGTTTATTTTTTATTAGATTATTAATGTTATTAAATCCATGTATTTGTATGGAAGTATATATTTATATTAAGGGTTAATATGGAAAAGCAGGACATCCTGGTACAAGTATATTTAAATACTTAAAAGGATGTCCTAAAAACTGTTTAGCTTGTAGAGTAACATATTTTCCACAAATAAACAATTTTCAAAATACATAGCCACCGCATAGAGAAAATTTCTGTAGAAATGTCTTGTACAATAGGGTATATGCATAGATTTTTAATCGATTATTAGTGTATTTCATCAACAAAAAAAATATATAACCCCCAATTTTCTTCATTGATAAGGAAAAAACTAAATATAATACTTCACTCAGTTTCGAGTGATAAAAACGCTTTTTCTGTGGCGTCGTTCAGTTTGTCAACTCACAGCACTTCTGTCCCTTCCATCAAAATAAAATTAGAAACAAAAAAATGTTATACCATCATGTTTGTTGTTCGTGTGTTGTCTAATAAATAACTTTCTTTTAAAAAAGATATTCCGCTAAAAGCTTCATGACAATACGGAGAACGGTGACGCAATGTTTAGAAATTTAGCGATTGCTCTTACAATATCGAATCCTACATTACTAAATTATAATCACAATCAAAAAATACAACAACAAATATGCACATTATATTTCTATATCAATATAGATCAGCTTTTTTGAAGTTAATGCATATTACACCCTATCGTAGCCGAATCAAGCCAGATTTTCTAATACTGCCACCATTTTCTACGTCGCCATTTAATGGCGTTTGCGTATATATTGTCAGCAGTAGAAAATATTGATTGATTCGACTACAGAAATGTCAACCGGTCTTCACCCCGTCCGCTCATACCCAACATACCCTAATTATTCATTTCTTGTGCACCCTACTCCGATGTACCTTCAAATCTCTCTTACTCCTAGCGATATGCCCACACGTACTACATATGTACTTGTCGTCCATCTCTGTACAACTTTTCTGATGTTCCAACAACTCTTTCTTAGACTCCAACTTTACACCGCAAGATCCACAGTTGTACTTATTCGGATCCTCATGAGTTTTCAAATGGTATAGCAAAGACATATTATATTTTGATCTATATGTGCATAAAGGGCATTTATATTTCTTTTCGTTTAAATGTTTTCTCATATGACGGTGCAATTGTGATTTGCTTGCGGTTGTAAACCCACATTCTTTACAGATTTCGTATATTCTAGCTCTGGTCGATGTTTTTTCGCTCACATGTGTTTTTAAATGGTTATCATGGTCACCCCGACTCATGCTGACGTTCCCGCAATGCATACAGAAAAAATCGCGTATGCCAACGAAAACTTCGTTAAGATTCTCCGGTGGGTTTTTGTTTTTCTCAGCGATTTTAACTGTTTTTTTGTTCTTTTTGTTTCTTTTCTCGCGTTTGATTAGTTTCTTGAGGGGTAGATCGTCTTCGTCAGTCTCGTCGGAGACTGAGAGGGTGTCGATGTGCGGTTCTTGGATTATGACTTCGTCTTCGTCACTTGATGTGAGGAGGCTGATGGGGTCGGCGGATGGTTTCGGCTTTTTTGGTGTTCTGAAAATAAAAAAAAAGCATTTATTTCGATAACTACTCAAAGTGTTACACTAACATTGAACTTGAAAGTAATAGGCTATTTGACTACATTCAAAATAAATTCCAAATTGTTTTCATCCTAGTCAGTGACAACGTAACAAGGAGTAGGCAGGTGATTTTTATTAAAAAAACATGCCTATTTTAGGTAAATAAAACCGGCCAAGTGCGAGTCGGACGAACACGAAGGGTTCCGTACCATTATCTATAAAAACGGCAAAAAAAACACGTTTGTTGTATTTGTTTTATTTGAATATGTTTTATTTTAATTTAACAATTTATTTTTAAAGTAAATATAAAACTAAATATTCTGTGAATATTTCAAGCGTCTTACTGTTGCCGTTATCAAAAACGAGTAAAAAGAATCACGTTTGTTGTATGGGAGCCCCATTAAATATTTATTTTATTCTGTTTTTTAGTATTTGTTGTTATAGCGGCAACAGAAATACATCATCTGTGAAAATTTCAACTGTCTAACTATCACGGTTCATGAGATACAGCCTGGTGACAGACGGACAGCGAAGTCTTAGTAATAGGGTCCCGTTTTACCTTTTGTGTACGGAACCCTAAAAAATGCGTGCACGGTTAACGAGGACAGCAAAATAATTTGTTGGTACTCACTTCTCCTTGGATGACGTCTTCTTGACCACCTCCGGCGTCGTCTCCATAACATCATCGTCATCATCATCGTCGTCAATATCGATCTGTTCGCAGCAGTCTTCATCCTCCAGTCTTGCCTCCAGCATCAGCGTGGGGTCGATGTCGCACTGCACAGACTCCACCACCATGAGGCAGTCGTTGGTCGCTTCAGCGCCCTCTGTGTTCTCTGGAAGAGGATGTATCGTTCGTTAAGGCTTTATGACAAAAAATTAAAACAGAAAAATTAAAAAATCTAGTTATGTGGTTTATTTCCTTTAGTTAGAACTCTTGGGCATGTCGGAAACTTCAATTTAGTTAGGAGGGCGCAATGCGTGCCCAACCCTGAAATTATAGCACCTTTCTGGGCAGTCGTGTAAAAACTTATTTACCTTGTCCAACTGATAATTCTATGAAGACCGGCACATGAGGCGTGATCACCATCTCTTCCACATCCTGTCAACAAAAATGTGTTAGTTAGTAAATATATTTTTCTATACTAATATTATAAAGAGGAAAGATTTGTTTGTTTGAATTGAATAGGCTCCGACACTACTGGACCGATTTGAACAATTCTTTCACGATTAGAATCCTACATTATCTCTGATGAACATAGGCTATAGAAAATTTTAAAAAAACTTAGGGATCCGTATGAAAACTTCGATAGTGTAACCCAAGGTGTGAAAAAAATACAATAAAAAATCCATATCGCGTACGCTGCGGCAACGATTGACAATAGAGCAAAGTGATGTACTACGGTTTTAAATTAAAATAAAATTAGAAACAAATAAAACCGGCTAAGCGCGAGTCGGACTCGGGCCCGAAGGGTTCCGTATCATTATCTATAAAAACGGCATAAAAATCACGTTTGCTGTATGGGACCTCCCTTAAATATTTATTTTATTCTGTTTTTTAGTATTTGTTGTTATAGCGGAAACAGAAATACATCATCTGTGAAAATTTCAACTGTCTAACTATCACGGTTCATGAGATACAGCCTGGTGACAGACGGACGGCGGAGTCTTAATAATAGGGTCCCCTTTTACCCTTTGGGTACAGAACCCTAAAAACTATCATGTTTGTTGTTTTTGTGTTGTCTATTATATAATTTCTTTCAAAAACAAATCCTGAAAAACTTCATGACAATACGGTGAACGGTGAAGTCACGTTGCGATTGAGTCTTAAAATAATTTTCAAAAATCAAAATTTACAATAAAAAAAAATATGTATTATAAATATGTAGATAATAATAATGTAAAATATATTATATCCAATAAATGCTGTCTAAAGTCAGTATTCCACGCGGACGAAGTCGCGGGCACAGCTAGTTATAAATAAATATATCCATATTTTTAAGGTAAGATAGAGAAACAAACAAGAAACATTTAGGTTAGTAGTTAGGTTGCTTGTTTCAGAGTCGGAGCTTATTTATTACCTGGTCTAGCAATGAGTCTTGCACGGGGTCCTCAGTGACTGTCATGGCTGCGACCTGTCTCTCTGTCTTCATGTTCGCTATCTGGTAGTTAGGGAGGTGTTCCTCCAGGTCTTCCAATACAGGCGGAGCTGGGAGATCGCTGGAAGAATACATATTTAATTTTGTTTTATTCGGAGGACAAACTGTTTTAAACAATAAACTTAAATTATAACTTTTAACTAGTTAAGTTGAAGCCAAAAGAATGCTTGCTTGCTGACTTAAATAATGTTTGTTTGCTGACCAAAATAATGTTTGCTTGCTGACCAAAATAATGTTTGCTTTCTGACTAAAAGAATGCTTGCTAGCTGACTAATAGAATACTTATCAGCTGACCAACAGAATGCTTGCCGGCTAAAAGAATACCTACTTGTATGCTGACCAACAGAATGCTTGCCGACTAAAAGAATACCTACTTGTATGCTGACCAACAGAATGCTTGCTGACTAAAAGAATACTTGTCTGCTGACCAAAATTGGATAAACTTTAACTGAATATTTCTCAGTTAAATAAATATGTTGGGCATCGTCGGCCTCATGGCGACGCAAGAGGTTGCGGGTTCGATTCCCGCCTTGGGTAAAATTTTTGATTAATGAAAAAAATTGGGGGTATTTTAATATTTTATATATAATCGATTAATAAAATTAAAAAAATCTATACATCAACCCTATTAGTGGAGAAATCAATGAACACACATAAAACTTACAAACAGCTAAACCTTCCTTTCTTTAAAGTCAGTTGAAAATGTAGTGAATATCACAAACCCCCTCATGTTGATTATAGGTTGATGATGATACCCCGTCATCAGAATGTGTCGCCTTTACCATGATTTACTGGCTAACCACTATGAAACCTTGGATATTTTTGTCAGTAGTCTTCCCAAATTTAAAAAATTTGCTCCATCAGCTCTGGCAGCAGAGTATGATAGAGATTTAAATTCTGATTAATGTTAGTTTGTTGATTTTAGGTAGTTAGTGCAGCGCAGTGTAATTTTCTTTTTTTGTTGTAAAAATTTATTATATTCTCTTTTAAACAGTTGTAATTTTAGGTATTTTGTTATTATTTTTTACTTCAATTTTGACCCTACGTTTAACTTCTGTAATCTGAATGTGAATTTGATTTGATTTTAATCTGTAAAGTGAATTTGATTTTGTTATTTGTTTGGTACTCTTTACATTTGTTAAGGTATTCAACATTCTAACGTCATTTTTAAATTTCAAATATCGGTGCTTTTACTGCTCTATGTTTAAACCTAGTTGTGCATCCATGTTTAGGAATTCAATCTAGTTTAAGAAACTTAGTTATAATCTTTACTACAGTACAGTGTCATGTTTCGATTGTTTTCTGTTTTGAATGCCAATAAAGTAAATAAATAAATAGATAATTATGTCCAGCTGTGGGAGGACGTGGAGTCATGATGACCAGTCACATTTACTTACCTATTAACACTGTCTTGACTACTGCTATCCTCACTGAGCTCGACTTTTCCATTCCTCCTCGGAACTTTTCTCATTGGCACCCATTTCTTCTTTATCCTCTTAAGTTTATTAGCCGTTCCATTGTCTTTAACAATGTCATTATCTTTAACAGTATTATTATCTTTAACAATGTCATTATCTTCTACAGTATTATTATCTTTAACAGTGTCATTATTTTTTACAGTATCATTATCTGTAACATTGTCACGATCTTTAATAGTGTCAGTATTTTTAACAGTGTCATTATCTTCATTACCTTTGACGGTATCTTTATCACTTGACTTTCTGTTTGAGTTTCTATTTCCATTTTCATTCAGGTTCTTGTCTCGAGAAGATCTTTTTCTCTTTGTTAGTTCTCTTTTATCTGATTCGGAATTTTCTTCTTCACTGTTACTATCTTTGTTATTATCTGAATTTTCTTCTCGCCTATCATTATCATTTCCACTAGCGGTAATATTTCCGTTAGCTGAGTTTTCTTTTTTGGAATGTTTTTCTTCATTATCTTTAGTAACACTTTCGTTATCTAAATTATCTTTACCAACACATTCATTATCCTTATTAACACTCCCGATATCTGAATTATCTTTATCAACACTTCTATTATCCTTATTAACACTCGCGATATCTGAATTATCTTTATCAACACATTCATTATCCTTACTAACACTCTCGTTATCTGAATTATCTTTATCGTTATCTACACTTCCGTTACGATTATCTGCATCCTTGGTACTCGTTTTTGATTCTTTTCCTCCCATGATTCCTAAAGGCTCTTCTGTTAGTCCGGTAGACGCCTGAAATAAAAAAAGATAAGGATTTTTTATTTATAAAAATTACGCTAATATTATAAATTTTCTAAAATTGGATGTTTCTTTTTTTAATGAAAACTGAAAAATAGCTGTTTTTTAACCAAAATCCACAGAATAAAATAAATAAATAATAGAATCAAAGAACAGAATCAAATTAAAACAAGTATTTACAACTGAGTTAACTGCAGCTGTTGCAAACAATCTAGAGGTAGCTCAACTGATCCATATCATACGCGATCTGAACACATATTTATAAATACTATTTAACGGGTATTTAATTTATCACGTTTAATTACCTTATTTTCCCGACGTTTCGACAGGTTTACACACTGCCGTGACCACGGCGCGATAATACGCGATAAATACCCGTTAAATAGTATTTATAAATATGATCCCTATCAATACCAGTCGCGCGCGTGCCCAAGACGCTGGCTGCATTGCCCCGCTGTATGGCAATGCCGATGCGCTGCGCCAGATACTCACCAGCTATATGTTTGTAACCTCTTGCATTTAATTGCAAAACTACTGAACGGATTGTGCTGAAACTTTGCATAGATGTAATTCTAGATTGCCTGCGGACACGGCTTGTTAATATATTTGAAGGCAGTATACATATAATGAAGGACTATCACTTCTTGTCCATCCTAAGGTTGCCTGGCAGAGATCGCTCTTAGCGATAAGGCCGCCCATTGTACATTATTTGTTATTGTTTTTGTTTTCTGTGATATATGTATTTTTTAATTTATTGGTGTGCAATAAAGTATATTGTATTGTATTGTGTATTGTAATGAAGGAGTCAGAAAGAGTCTCACCTGTTTTCCGAACACGGAGGGAACAACCTTCGCTTTGAGACGAGTCTTCCCTCGAACATCCTCATAGTCATCTACTTTGAAATGGTGGAGGCAGACCACGTCGTCCTGAGCTACCTGCGAACCATAAAAAGGTATAACATCCATTTTTAAAAAGTATCTCACACATATTATAAACAAGCAGCGCCTCGCGGTTTCACCCGCGTAGTTCCCGTTCCCGTAGGAATTTCGGGATAAAAAGTAGCCTATGTCCTATTCCAGACTATAATCTATCTCTGTGCCAAATTTCATCCAGATCCGTTTTGCCGTTCTGGCGTGATAAAGGAACAAACATCCATCCATATATCTATCCATCCATCTAAACTTTCACGTTTATAATATTAGTGAGATTATAATACCATACTTATAATATTATAAGTACCTATAGATGTGTATACCTTCTTATCAGTATTGATGACGTCCAGCCACCGCTTCCGCAGAAGGCGACTGCTGGGGAACCTGGAATAAAAATAGTCTCATAGTAGATACAAGCTGCCCGCGTTTTCCATGTATCCGAATTACTTATCTGCTTCCTTCTGACAGTTTTTAGGGTTCCGTACCCAAAGGGTAAAAACGGGACCCTATTACTAAGACTTCGCTGTCCGTCTGTCACCGGGCTGTATCTCATGAACCGTGATAGTTAGTTGAAATTTTCACAGATGATGTATTTCTGATAAAAATAGAATAAAATAAATATTTAAGGGGGCTCCCATACAACAAACGTGTTTTTTTTGCCGTGTTTATAGATAATTCTGGTGACAGACGGACAGACGGACAGCGAAGTCTTATTAATAGGGTCCCGTTTTTAGCCTTTGGGTACGGAACCCTAAAAAAGTCGTCTAAAGCCACTATTCCACGCGGACGAAGTCGCGGGCACAGCTTGTATTTATGTAAAGTAACTTAGTGATAAAAATAATTTAATTTGCGCATCTTATTGAGTTGCAGGGCAGCAAATGCGTCTCGGTCTAGTGTCTGAGTATACGGTCATCCACCTTCTCAGCTACCATCACACGAGACCAGATGATGTAAAACTTACTCGAACAGCATGACATCCTTGGATGAGAGCCCGCAGCCTCCCACGCAGCAGATCTTCATCATTTTCTCCACTCTACACCCTCGCCATAGCTGATCAGCTCAGCTGTAGCTGGAAACAAGAACGGCATCTAGTTACAATCAGCCTATGTTAGTCCACTGCTGGACATAGGCCTCCCTGAGCGACATAGCGCCCTGTGTTCAACTGACGCTTCCAGCATCTACCTGCAGTGTATCGCAGGTCATCCCACCGGGAAGGAGGGCGTTCTTCAGTACGTTTACCGAGTCGCGGTCTCCACTTAAGAACACGTTTACCCCAAAGGTTGTCGGTTCCCGAGATATGGCCGCCCATTGCCACTTCAGCTTGGTAATTCTTAGAGCTATGTCGATGACTTTGGTTCTCTGTCGGATGTATTCGTTACGAATCTTGTCCTTCAGAGAAACGCCGCATAGCTCTGTCCATAGCTTGCTGAGCGACCCTTTTTTACACAAATAAGATGTTATAATGCTCCCCTTGGAGTTGAGACCCTAGATCCGGAGGATACCGAGGCTCCGGGTTTTCAAAAAATTATCTTTCGCGTCTGGTCGAAGTGACGCGTGACCCGAGATCTGGTGAGTATCTGGCACAGCGCATCAGCATTGTCATACAGCGGTGCAATGCAGCCAGCGTCTTGGGGACGCGCGCGACTGGTATTGATATGGATCAGTTGAGCTATCTGTAGATTGTTTGCAACAGTCTGCAGTTACAACAGAATGGGCTGAAATTTTGCATACAATTAAATAAATAAATAAATATTGCTGAACAATTCACACAGCATTATCTAGCCCCAAGCTAGGCAGAGCTTGTGTTATGGGTACTAGATAACTGTACAAAACATTACATAGATATATTTTATTATTAACAAACATACAAAATACGCAGAACACCCAGACAGAACCAATATTTGCAGATCATAAACATCTGTCCAATGACGGGAATCGAACCAACTAATGAACAGATCAAGATGAAATTTTGCGTTCATTTAGAACAAAGCTTTACTAAGATATTAGGCTACTTATTGTACCGAAAATTGGCGAGCGAAGCCGCGGACAGAAACAAGTCCCTGGGAACAAATGTTTGTATCGTCTGCAAATATTTGTGGTTATTTGTTTGTTGTATGTTCTGGGCATTTCCATGTACATTCATAGTACAAAACAAAGTCGCTTCCCGCTGTTTGTTCCTATGTATGCTTAGATCTTTAAAACTACGCAATGGATTTTGATGTGGTTTATTTTAATAGATAGAGTGATTCAAGAGGAAAATTTATAATGTATTAGGCGCTAGTAAATATTAAATATCTATGTAGTGTATTATATTATGTATATCAGTTATCTAGTACCCATAACACAAGCTCTGCTTAGCTTGGGGCTCGATAATGCTGTGTCAATTGTCCAGCATTATTTATTTATATTATTACTAGCTCCTGCTCGCGGCTTCGCACATGTTTTGCGGGATAGCAGAATATTCTATATCCATTCCTTGTATACCATCTACCTCCCTGACAAAGGCTTGATTTAATGACAACCGTTGGTTCGTTTAAACCAGAAGTGTTTCAGATTTGTATGGTTTGTGATAGTGGCTACGACTTGAAGGATATTGTTTATTTTGCTCACATGTACATGTATACAGCGACGCGTAACCCGAGAGCTGGTGAGTATCTGGCGCAGCGCATCAGCATTGCCGTACAGCTGGGCAATGCAGCCAGCGTCTTGGGCACGCGCGCGACTGGTATTGATATGGATCAGTTGAGCTACTTGTAGATTGTTTGCAACAGTCTGCAGTTAGCTCAATTGTTTAATTTTTAAATACTAGTTTTAATTTATTTCTTTTATTTGATTGTAATTTTCTTTGTTAATAAAGATATACCTTTATGTATACAGCTTAGATATTAATGTTAGCCTAGGTCAATAGTACATGCACCCTGTAGAGCACTGCAAAGAACTTATATAAAATGGCAAATACTGTGTTTAAGTTCATATAATTAAAGGTACATAATTCTTTTAGTAGTTAAGTTAATATAATTAAAGGTCTTCGATCAAAAATAAGGAGTTCGCGGCCTCCCCCGTAGATACCTAGAGCCTTACAAAAATGTCACTCAAAATTGGGTTCGTTTTGTTTTGACGCAGACAGTTTGCGCAGAGCCTGACAAGTTTTTTCCATACGGAACAAGAGATTGGTGGAGTCGAATTCATTTTATTTTATTTTGTAAGTAGGTAGGTACCTACCTGAGAATTATATACCTACCTACTCAGTTTATTTTCTATAAGGATTAATTAACAGAATTCAGGTAAAGATAACGAATCATTTATTGATGAAACTATAAATTGGTGTCTCAACAGTAGGGTATTTATACAAAAGGGTCATTTCAGACATACAATAATTTAAACTTACAATACAATTTCAGGCAGGCACTCTAGATTAAAAAGAACTGGTTCCTGTCTGCGGCTTTGCACGAGTTTTTTTTACGGGAAAAAAATTAACGTTTTATAAATTCATACTTCTGGTAGGTAGGTAAGAACCTAGTCTTTCTTTTATTAGAGAGTCTACGCAAATGAAATTTTAGGGCGGTCCAACTAGTTATTTTAAAAATCATCAACTAGTAATATTAAACTTATTTTTATGAAAAATATATTAATACATACTATAAATGAAAAAAAAAATTTAGAAGAAATAGCCTCTCCATTTATCAATTTAGAACAAAATTAATATTTTAACATAGGCAAACCAAACGACAATATTTTATGCTGATTTCACAAGTATATGACTCACATCTCAATATACGGGTAAAAAATATATATAAACTTACTGAAAGTAAGAAATTCCATCCTTTTTCAGCACTTTGGACGAGTGATTCTTGCATTTTTTGTACCCATGCTTTTTGTCTGAACGCTAAAATGACACTAGTTGAAAAGCTTTCCTAACATGTCAAAATGTTTCTCTTTTGCTACTGAAGGTTGTGGCGTGCGCATTGTGAATCTAAGGGGGGCCGGCAAAGCCGGACATTTTTGATCGATGTTAAAGGTACATATTTTAATGTCAGGTAAATTATGCATGTCAATTATATTTAAAAAAAAATCTGAAAATTTAATTATAATCTGGCTTTAGCGAGCGGAAGAGTTTAGTTTTGCAAAACTTTTTGTAATTATTTACAATACAATACAAAATTCTTTATTGTACACCACAAAATAAAACTAAAAGAAACAGATATAAACATTAAACATACGTAACGTACAATGGGCGGCCTTATCGCTTAGCAGCGATTTCTTCCAGGCAACCTTTGGATGGAAAGAAATTTGAAAATTTAAGAAAGGCAGGGGTGTATACAACATAATAAATAATAATAATTATTAAATATTCATAAGCAAGGAGAAACGTAAATTAACATAAAAATACTTTATAAAATAGATAATATACATGGAATAAATAAATACCAAGAACAAAGAAAAAAACATAATTTAGTACCAATATTTACTTTTGTGACAGATAAAAGTCTTTAACGCGAGCTTTGAAAACGGGTAGAGATCCAGCTTTCCTAATGGACTCAGACAGTGCGTTCCACAGCAGCAATTATTTGTTAGTAAGGTGGACTTATTAGTTAAGATCACCGTGTATGTACAGAGTAAGTCTGATTAATTTATTATATTAAGGTTCTGATTAAACAATTTTTAAGTTGTTAGTTATTACTAGAAAGGTTGTCAAAGTTTTTCAAAATTTGTGACTTGCAAGTTATAGTCTGTACAGACACCTATTATAAACCCTTCGCAAAGTCAACTTTTATGGCTCTGGGACTAATTAATTTTGGTGATACTTAATGAATTTATTAGGAAATACAATAAAAATTAAACATCTCTTATTAACAATGAAAATTTTACAATCAAATAATAGAACTAAATTAAAACTAGTATTTGCAATTGAAACTGCAGACTGTTGCAAACAATCTACAGGTAGCTCAACTGAATATTTATCTATGATATTATATAAAAATTAAAACCTAATTATAAAATATGGCGCCTTCAAAATCAATGTAGTCTGTACATGCAGAATCCAATAACTGGTAGCGCCTTATTCTGGAACCTCGACACCGAAATCGCCTGAACACGGAACATGACCCTTATTCCTATAGTGGTAAGGGTCATTTTGCAATACCAACAATACAAAGTCGGCGATACAAAAACGATGCGATTTCGAGAATACAGACGTCTAATAATTAATTCATCGTGTTAAAATATCGAATTTTCACGATTTAATTAAGTAATAATAGTTTTCCAATGTTTGTAAACAAACTTGAACGGGTTTTGCCCGCGAAAACGCCGCTACGAAGGTTAAAAACAAGTATTTATTATGATGCGACTTACCAAAGATTTTACGATAGTGAGCGGTCCGACAATGCTAGAAATAGGTTGCAGGTCAAATTCACGCACTGTTCTCACACATTGAATACGTAAAAACACAAAAATAGGCTTTAAGTAATCAAAATACAGAACGATAGAATAGTTTGCTTGGTTTTTTTGTCCACCAGCAATTTTTTTTGACAGACTGAAAAGAAATAGTGTTGGGCATACCTACGCAACGCTCGCACGCTAGGCCCAGATTCAAAATGATTTTAGTCGATTATTGTTCTCCATAATTAGGTAGGTACTCGATACTTGAAATGTTCACTCTCAATTTTCTGAGTCACTCTCAGATCTTTGCACATCATTTAAATCGTTAAATACATTCCAGTAAGAATAACTTCTCTTAGAAATGTATAAAGTACAGAAGAAAGTCTGAAAATATTAAAAGAAATAATCATTCGAAAGAAAAGTATCGTTGAAAAGTGAACAAAATCATTCATTCAGTCATTCATTCTAATGTCAAAAACAGCTGTTGTATTTTGTGCAGAACTTAGAGTATCTCTAAGGTGCAGAAAAGAAAATTGTCAACAAAAACAAACAAACTGTGCCAAAGAATGAATAATTTTATTCTGTTCACGCTTCCTCTCTTATAAATCCAGAATGGAATAACATTCCTTCCAAATATTCTTTTACTGTCTGTCCGGGTAAGTGTTCCGAAATAATAACGATGCATAACTTTTACTAAATTCAAACTCGTTCGTAAAGCTTCGGCCAGCCACACCTGCGCGAGCAAAACGACTGCGAAGCGGGAGCGTCAACAACGCGAAACTTTTCCTTAAAAAGTTCCTGCATCTCGGTCGCGTAGGAGTGCAAGGTGCCATCAAATCGTCATTGCAGCACCTGCCGCGCGGCAGACGCTCCCGCCCGCTTCCCAGTCGTTTTGGTTCCACAAGTGTAGCGAAGCCTAAGGGATAGGATATCAATGGCCCGTCTGTATGTGCAAGTTTATTAGCAGTGAGTGAAAGTGAGCAAAATAGACAATAAACAATTAATATTGGATAAGGTTTGATCAAGATAAAGGAACCTACAAATCCCTTATACCTGGTATCTAAGAAAAACCCTTAGAATAGTGGACTAAGATGGGATTTGCGTTATATAGTTTATATTTGTGTTTCGTATGAAAGCTACTGATTACTGGAATAATCTTTTACCTCAGTGCAGGTGAGTTTATTGTTATGCTTTAGTTATCCATTACCTAGGTATTTATTTTGTTGCAGATCATCAGCCAAAGCATCCTTCCAAAAAGTTCAGTCTTCCTAATACAGCCAGAGTGTTAACTAAAAAGTATAATTGATTTAGACGAAATAACCGGCCAGTACTTTCAACAAAGAACTATTTCACCAGCCAGTAACTTAAATTCAGAAGCCATCCAGTGTTTTGAAATAAGAACTGTGATTTGGAATATCAAACCAGCCAGTAACATCCTTTTTTAATCAGATTGCCAGTGTTCTATAAAGAAATTCCAAAGCTAGCCAGTGTTTTGAAATAAGAACTGTAATTTTGAATATCAAACCAGCCAGTAACATCCTTTTTTAATCAGATTGCCAGTGTTCTATAAAGAAATTCCAAAGCTAGCCAGTGTTTTGAAATAAGAACTGTAATTTTGAATATCAAACCAGCCAGTAACATCTTTTTTTTTTAAGCAAACTGCTAGTATTTTTTAAAGAAGTCTATAAATAGTTAGTAGGTAGAAAAATTAAAATGTCGGGTAAAAGTGAAAAGAAGTCCCTAGCTGTATTCGATTTCGACCGTACAATGATACTTGATGATTCTGACGCTACAATCATCAACAAGCTGGGAACACCGCCGCCGAGGACCAATGATGAATGGACACCATATATGGAAAATGTAAGTCATTATTTCATCAGCCGTGTGGTGCCGGCATAGAACTAGCACCACCCCAACCCGCTTGCCCAGCGTGGGGATTACATGGGCATTACATCCAATGTTAAAATTGCTATCGACTTCTATCATTAGCAAAAGCTAATTTGATATCGCGCGTTTTTCTCTCGCTCTTAGCTCTATACTTTTCACTCCAAAATAGTAAAATTTTTAGGTCATTTGATACATTTTCGTGATAAAACATATACCTAGTCTCTCTCAACATAATAAATTGACTTCGATTATTACCAAATATTCATAAAAAAAGCTTCAGTATTGTCTCAATCGTGGTCTCAAACACACGTCTCTAGCTGTATTCGAAAATTATGAAAACTGCTTTAAAGTCGCGAGTTTTTCTCCAGTTCCTTATAAACCTTTTAAATCTTGTCTCAACCGTCGTAGAGAACACATAAATGTCTGTCTTTAGCTATATTCGACAAGCAAAACTGTTTTGATATGTATCGCGAGTTTTTCTCTTCCATTATCCATACAATTGCTGTGATAAAACCTTCAGTCTTCTCCTAACCGTGGTCGCGAACATACGTGATGTGTCTAGCTATATTCGACTTCGGCTATCAACACAATTTCTTCGAAAGCGCGAGCTTTTCTCCTCTCGATACATTTTCTTTGAGAAAATCATCAGTTTTGTTCTAACCGTGGTCGCGAACATACGTGATGTCTCTAGCAATATTCGACTTCGACTATTAACAAAACTTCTTTGAGAAGCGCAATTTTTTTCTCCTTTGATAAATTTTCTTTCATAAAACCTTCAGTCTTGGCTGAACCGTGATCGCAAACACACGTGTAATGTTTCTAGCTATATTCGACTTCGACTATTAACACAACTTCTTCAAGTTCGCGCGTTTTTCGCCAAGTTTATATACAATTTTCCTGACAAAACCTTCAGTTTTCTCAAAACCGTGGTTTCTTACACACGCGATGTCGCTAGCTATATTCGACTTCGACCGCACGATGGTGGTGGAGGACTCGGCCGCCTGTCTCGTCGACAGGATACGGGAGAAGCAGCCTCCACCTGAATGGGAGGCCAGCAACCATGACTGGACGCCTTATATGAACGAGGTGAGCTTTTTATTACACCCGTGAAGGATTTTATTGAATAATTTATAATTTTTTAGAACATTTTCTTTCGTGTATAAATTTATCTTGATAACGTTGTTGGTTAAACCGTTTTCTTTTTGAAAGTTTGAAATTCGAATGCATTCTAATTTTATACCTTAAAAAAAACGAGAAGTATTATTATTTTGTATAAGAAAGTTTGAAAATGGAGTTGATTAAGCGCTCGTTCGTGATTGAAAAAGTACAGTCAACCAGAAAAATTACTATGGCAATCGAATCTACTTTCCCGATCCCTTGATTCCCTTGTCTGGATCAGACCTCATGGGGTGTTTGGTTGAGCTATGCTCGGAGTTTCTCTGAAGGATAGGATTCGCAACGAATACATCCGACAGAGAACTAAGTTGTCGACATAGCTAGATTAGCAAGCTGAAGTGGCAGTGGGCTGGCCATATCGCGAGAAGAACCGACAACCGCTGGGGTAAACGTGTTCTTGAGTGGAGACCGCGACTCGGCAAACGTAGTGTAGGACGCCCGCCGACCAGGTGGGATGACGATTTGCGAAAGACTGCGGGCAGATGCTGGATGCGGCAAGCTGAAGACAGGGCGCGATGGCGCTCATTAGTTCGCATGTTTGGTAGGGACGACGTGAGAACCTACTTAAGTACCTATGTATGTTTGTATTTATTTATATCTATGTAGCAGTGAATTTAGTTATGGTTTGTTGAGTTCTGGTTTTTTTTTCCCATCTAATCGTACAACAAAGTACCTAATAGCATCAGAAAATAATTTTACACAACGTACGTGTATACTTATATATATATAGCTCATTATCGATAAGAATCTAAGTGAAAATTTATGAATATCTGAAGGTTTTGTTAGGTACAGTCGTCGCACAGCCTTACCCTACCTACCCTGATAAAAAAACGTATAGTCCACTGCTGGACCAGTAGGCTGACGATAAACATATATAATATGTATACGATGCACATTATAGGTACGTCATTGATTCACGTGCCACGTGTAAATTTAGTACGGAATACGGCGAAATAACGTGAAGTTCGCGGTAATGAGGTTCTGCGTAAGTGTTAATATCGCGTTAAGGGCAGGATATTCGATCCATTTTGTGAAAAGGACAGGCATAGAATTTTGTGTTCACAAGAGTGAGACAGGGCACAGCAACGCAAGCCCAAAAATCAAGTTTTTGCTTATGATCAAAATTAAAAAAGTTTTTGAGAAAATTAACCGTAGAATATTCTTTTAAACGTCGTTGCCTATTTTCTGACATGTTTTTTGAGAGTAAAACGTTGATATACTAGAAGTACAATAACAAAAACAACAAAAAACTATCCTTTCTTCGTAATTTTTATCATCAGGTGAAGTGATAAATATCGTGTTTTGAACCGTAGAATAATCAATCATGTTAATCCAACTACAACATAAATTTTAGTCCAATCAAAACAAAGGATATTTGATCGTTTAAAATTGAATCGAAAATTGGCTAAATTCGAATATCCTGGCCTTAAGTGCTAAAATTCAGGGACATCTTTTTCTGCAAATGGAAAGACAAAACGCGGTCCACGGCCATACCTAAAATCAAATTTTGACAAAGGTAGTCTACAACAAAGGTTTCCCAAATGCTACAAAATACCAAAAAAAAACGTAATTATAATAACTTTATTGCATACCTACCAGTAAATCGAAGTTAGTTTATATAGTTTACGATTTGCGGCAAATTACTATTCCGCTAGTATTCCGTGTACAACGCAGAAAAAATTTAAAACCACAAAATAATTTGAATGTCGCGCCAGCACGAAACGACCAATATCCACAGTACACACTTATGTACGTACCTACCAACATTTTATTGCAAGCAACTGTACATAGAAGATTAGTGAACATTTGTAATTAGTGATGCCATTTTAAAACCATAAACCACCATTAAAGTATCCATAAGTTTTCTTTTCCACCAGGTCTTCGAACACGCCTACTCAGCCGGCCTAAACCAAGACGACATCCTAGCAGCCATAGGATCCATGAGACCCACTCCTGGGATCCAGGAGCTGGTGACCTCGCTGGCGGACGCTGGCTGGGACATCCTCGTGCTGACTGATGCCAATAGCGTCTTTGTGAAGCACTGGCTGAAGGTGCATGATCTAGAGGTAAGAAACCAACAAATCTGCGGGCTCTAACAGAAAACACATGATTTATAGATTAGTTTGAGAAGCTGTCATAGCGCCGCGAAAACTGTCATGGCGGCGTGGAATGTTTTAGTTTTTCATTCCATCGATTTCTTGCAAGACCTAGGTCTTGGAAGAAAATCGATGGAATACACGGAATCGATGGAATACGTGGAATACCGGTATCGCATTGCATTCGTAGTATATGTAAGTTACTTGGAAGGCGTTCAGCATAGCGAGACATCGCTGAAGTCTCGCATTATTTTGATTTATATTGCGCGAGTCGCTATGATCGTGACGTCAGCGAACCATCTGATGGTCTGTCTAGAGACAGAACAGGTCTTTTGTTGTCTCTTGACATTCGTTCTATTGTATATGTGACCTGTACCCATCTACCTAAGACACCTGTAGTAATCTCAACGCGGGTACAGAAGCTGCTGCTACACAAGAGTTTCTGGTTTCTCGACCTTTTTTATTTTTCAAGGCACGAGAATTCTCTACCCGGATTTCTTGAGTTTCTCTAGTCCTTGGAGAAATTTTTAATTAATTAAATTGACAAACTAAAACGGTGCAAACATAGATATTTCTTACCCGATTATGTATGCAAAATTTCATTAAAATCGGGACCGTACTTGCCATATAAATCGGAAAGTACGTTGATAGTGATAGTTAGACAGTTGAAATTTTCACAGATGATGTATTTCTGTTGCCGCTATAACAGCAAATACTAAATAAAACCGGCCAAGTGCGAGTCGGACTCGCGCACGAAGGGTTCCGTACCATTATCTATAAAAACGGCAAAAAAATCACGTTTGTTGTATGGGAGCTCCCTTAAATATTTATTTTATTCTGTTTTTTAGTATTTGTTGTTATAGCGGCAACAGAAATACATCATCTGTGAAAATTTCAACTGTCTAACTATCACGGTTCATGAGAAACAACCCGGTGACAGACGGACAGCGAAGTCTTAGTAATAGGGTCCCGTTTTTACCCTTTGAGTACGGAACCCTATGCCCTATTACCGTTTTTATAGATAATGCTACGGAACCCTTCGTGCGCGAGTCCGACTTGCACTTGGCCGGTTTTTTCTTCTACAACGCGGACTACATTTTGTTAGATCGAAAAAAGGTTTTGCTCGGAATTGTTACTAAATATTTTCATCCTTATATTTTACAATGGATTTCCTCAGTGACACCTGAATCGATTATTTATTATATTATTCTACGTTCTGATGTTAATTGAATATTGAAAACAATAACAAAATATCTAAAACAAACGCAGACTCGACTCCCATTGTCTTTCCGTGCAATTTCCTCACCTACCAATTATGATCCGTTTGCTAAAACATCGTCAAACGTGATGTCACGGTTTGTTTTATTGTTTCAGTGTTTTTCGTGTGTTTGTTAAGTTAATTAGGTGGTCAGTTTGCTGAATTAGGTTTGTAAGATCTTAAGAGGGCGCAATGCGCGTCATTTTGTGAAAAAGATAGGCATAGGATTTCTCGTTCATAGGAGCGGGACAAAGCATGCGTTTTTGGAACGGCGCGGCGCCAGTGATAAAATGGAGTTTTTACTTATTTATAAGAAAACTACACGAGTTACGAAAAAACGGTCAAAAGGAACCAAGTAATTAGTAATAACCTAAATCAAAACTTAAATCATTTCAATAGACCGCAGGGTTCCTGAGATCTCCACCAAATTATGTGCAAAACAGTGCGATTTCATGATTTGTTTCATGATGTGTGTCATGCCCAGTTCTATAACAGGCTACCTAAAGACATTAAAGGTGCTGGAACGTTTGGCGTGTTTAAAACCAAATTGCAAAAATATATATCTGAGGATGTAACACTACCTACTAGACAAAATTTAGAAAGACGAAAAATAACATAATTATAGACTTAGTTTAAGTTTCTCATGTAAGTATATTTGTTGTAAATGAGAAGTAAAAGATCTTTGAACTAATCGTATTTTTTTCTTGATCGTGTTTTCACGTATGTATGTATGTATGTGTAGGTACTCTTGTATCCGCACTGAGACTCAAGTTGGTCAATTGAGCTAACTGCAGACTGTTGCAATATTGAACTAGAAATATATCTGCATATTTATTTTTTGTATTTTTATTGCGAAATTTAATCATTGAAAAGTAGACAAGACTCATTCGCAAAATTTCGAAACGTGACGTCACCGTTCACCGTCATGAAACTTTTAGTGGGATATCTTTTTTGAAAGAAAGCAAATTATTTATTAGAAAACACATCAACAAACATCATAGTTATTATTATGTATTTGTTTCTAATTTTATTATCATTGCAAAATTAACGAAAGAACAGAAGCTTTTTCTGTGACGTCACTGTTCAGTTTTAAACTCATAGTAGTTGACAAACTGACCGGTGACGTCACAGAAAAAGTGCAGCGTTTTTATAACCGGAAACTGAGAGCGGTTTTATTTTTAATTTTTTCCTTAATTTAAAGATTTGTAAATGTTTTTTTTGTAATTTAATTAATTATAAATAAATAAATAATGCCGGACAATTCACACAGCATTATCTAGCCCCAAGCTAAGCAGAGCTTGTGTTATGGGTACTAGATAACTGATATACATAATACAATACAATACATAGATAGATATTTTTTATTATACATATGTAGAAAACGACCAGAATACCCTGAACAAATGTCTGCAGATCGTACACACATTTGTCCCGAGGCGGGAATCGAACCCGCAACCGCTTGCGTCGCACGCAGGCCTTCGCCCACCGCGCCACAGAGGTCGTCAATTATTATTTTAATAAAAAAAAAATATAAGTACTTGATGGCTTTTTCACTTCTTCCAGCAACACATAACCTCAATAATCACCAACCGCGCCTTCTGGCGCAAGGGCCGGCTCTACATAGAGCCCTGCATGTCCCAGTCCGCTTGCGGCCGCTGCCCGACCAACCTGTGCAAGTCGCTGGCGCTCGCGCAGTGGTGTACTGAGAGGGACTACCAGAGGGTCGTGTATGCGGGGGACGGGAGGAACGACTTCTGTCCAGCTACTAACTTGCCGGAGGATGTGAGTTACTATTAACCATAAGATGACTCATGAACTATAAGACGACTCATTGACTTATTGGCCTGTATAACGACTTACCAACCATATCAAAAGTCAATAACTTTATTTCTTTAGGCTTACAATAAAGCACTTAGACAAGTAAAATTTTATACATAAACAACAACTTTATAAATAGTAATTATCAAACAAGAAACAAAATGTTATTGATTTTGTTCGCTTAAATTTTTTGCAAATAATAACTAAACAATTAACCTTCTTTTTCAGGCTATAGTATTCCCTCGCAAAGACTACCCGATGCACCAGCTCATTAAGAAGTCAGCCAGCTCCGGTCCTCCTCTAGTAGCTAAGGTGGTACCCTGGGAAGATGCGTACAGGATACTTGGTGAACTGTTCCCGGGACGCGGTGTTATACAGGGCTAGATCCATCTTGTTTTAGAATAATACATTGAATCATAGTTTTTAATTTTTTTGAGATGTTAATAGTAAACTAAATATTATATTCATGTGACACTGAAGAGGCAGGTACTAATAGTTGTTGATTTTAGTTTTTTTGACTCATGAACTATAAGGTGACTCATGCATATATCATGGACATGGCATATAATCCTTCCTAAGATGGAAGATTAGTACTGTGCATTTTACGATAAATGAACCATTAGATGACTCATTGAATCGTGAATTTAACCATTCTAATCGCATGAATTTGATGAAACAAATGACGGCGTTATTGAAATCATGGGCCGAGAAATACCGCACGAAATTATCAAAATAATTATGAAATGACCCATCTAGTTCTATTTATTGTCTCATTGATTTTGCTTAAGACAGGTATGAATGCTATATAAATATCCGTTAAAGCTGTTAACTCAAGTGATCTGACTCATGGCTAAGCATGAGTCAGATTACTGGAATTAACAGCTTCAGCGTTCGATTTGATCCCATTAGTTAGTTATCAACGTTTCTAACGTTGATAACTAACTAATGGGATCAACATTTCAATCACACAGAAAAGCCGTACCACGACTGAGGAACCCTAATGGTTCATGACTCATGAGGGATTTTTTTACGGTAACATACATATTTTTTACAGTAACGTATACACCGAAAAACCGTACTTCGACTGAGCTAGCGTAATGGCTCATGTGGGATTCATTTTACGGTAAAAGTTAATCAGTTCAATATTAAGACGCCTTGCGTCTATCAAATCAGTCAGATCTTTCGTCGCCTCATGTGTGAGTCCTCGACCCAACCATAAGATGACTCATGGACCATAAGATTTAAGTAATGAGTCAATTGTAAGGCCCACCCCGGGCCCAATACGATTTTAGTCGTTGACAGTACCTATGGCCAGATATACAAGTCTGACGGACGTATCAGATTGTCTAGAGATGATATTCGACTGTCCGAAGGCGTTCGATCCATGCATTTGTAAATACACAAGTTTTGATAGTCGAGTCAGACCAGCCATAGACAATATAATTTGACAAACAGACAAATAGGTATTGGTCGTGTATGGCTAAGCCCTAAGGATCCTTCATTTCGTTTCCTATGGTGTCACTTTTTTTTTCATTTTTAGTTAAGTTTCTTAATCGTCCATTATCTAATAATTACCTACTTTTTATCAATTTCGTAAACTCAGCTAAAGCGGTAGTTTAATAATGTTCTTTTTGACTAGGTTTCGGTTTGGTGTAACAGTGCTTCGCTCACTTTAAACATTTGTGAAATATTTGGATTAAATTCAATAAATGTGATAGAATAGTACAAATAATACAGCTGTTTTTATTTTAAAGTCCTAAAGGTATAATTCCTGTAGGTTCCTTATGATGTCTTTAATAACAAATTTCAATTCAAACAAACAAACAAATCTTTCCTCTATAGTATTAGTTAAGTGTATAGATAAAATTACTTACGTAACAGCAAAATAAGTCAAAGTATTTATTAAGACAGGGCGCTATGGCGCTCATTAGGGGAAGCCTATGTCCAGCAGTGGACTAATACAGGCTGATGAAGACTAAATAAAAAGTTAGTTACCAGGAAAGCTATAAAATATGCAAATTTATATTTCAAAGGTCAAAATTAAAACACAAATTAGACTTTAGTCAATATATTTTATCAACTTAACATTAAATCTAAACTAAAAATATCATATATCGCTTTTTACACAGTCTTTATAAAGCAAAGTTTATATGTCGCCGCCGCCGGTTTGTAGAATCAGCCTATTTGTAGAATGGCTAGGCGGATAACAAAACGAACGCTGGTTTATTGAAGAAATTTAGTTCATTCGAGTCTGTTTAACCATTTTTCTACCAGTGTCCGGTTGATATCAAATCAAAAACTACCATCATTACAATAAATGTTCACTGAGAAAAAGTCAAATTCTTAAAGTTACCTAAATTCTGACACAGAAATAAAGTGGTATTTCTTATTTCTATCGCTTCGCGAAATAAATTTACTTTTTTAAAAACTGTTTATAGTAGGAACAAAATTTGACTTATCTAAGTGCTTGTTTTTTTAATTATAAGGTAATTTTTTTTTTTCAATATTATTTAAATCCTTAAAAACTTTGCCTTCTGCTGACGGCTTAGATTTTTAGAAAATAGATTTAAGTGTAAATATTAGTTGTAATTATTATTGTATTGTATATTGTAATTTTCTGTAAATAAATAATTTTAAGGATTTAAATAATAAAGGTTCATAAAGAATGTTGAAAAAAAATTAAAAAAGTGCTTGTTTTGACTAACATAGGCTGATGATGATGATGTATGTCGTTTTGTAACCCGCCTAGCCGTTCTACAAACAGATTCAACGATCCGGCGGCGTCATTTATGTATTTACAATATCAATACAACCAGAAGGAAATGCAGCTCGCAACATCTTTTACACGGGACAAGGCGTATAGATCAATTAATGAGAGCTGGCGCGATACCCTTTTATTTTTCGTATACTGTAGGCCAGGGACCTACTTGCAAAACGAAAACCGAAGTTTCTGATTAGTTTGCTTGCAAAACGAACTCGTATTTCATTTGCATAAAAAAACGTTTGCACGAAAACGAATCCGAAACTCGGTTTTACAATTACGGGCCCTGGATTTGTGACGTCAGCGTGGATAATAGGGTGTATGCATGTGACTTTAAAAAGTTGATAATTTGTATTATATTTATTCTCAATTGATATAGGAACATATCTGCATATACATTTTGATGTTTTACTTAATTCCAAAATTTCTAAACGTGACGTCACCGTTCACCATTGTCACGAAGCTTTTAGCGGGAGATCTTTTTTGAAAGAGAGGAAGAAAGATTTTTTTTTATAAGACACAAAACACAAGCAACAACAAGATGGGTTTTATCATTTATTTGTTTCTAATTTTATTATGATTGAAAAATCAACGAAGGAAAAGAAGCACTTAGTTAACAAACTGAACGGTGACGTCACAGAAAAATTCCAGCGTTTTTATCACCCAAAACTGAATGCAGTTTCATTTTTATTTTATTTTTTTCCTTAATAATTTTAACAAGTTTGAACAAGAATTTTCTCTGGTCATAACAATTCATAATGTCAGACAAACTGTTATGTAATTATTTGTAATGATTCTTTTTGCAATAAACATCTTATCTTATCTAATTAGAAAAAAAATAGGTATTAAGTATATATTTTTTGGTCCTATAACATTACTAATCGATTAAAAAATTCTATGCATCATTTGGAGAAAAAAAGAATACACTCGCGCCAGCTTTTAAAAATGTACCTAGACTAAACCGCGGGCGGATGCTAGTGATGTTAGAAAACCCTGTCTTGATAGGTGCAGTCTTGTGGCTGAGTGGGCTTCGCTTGAGGACCTGGTACATGGTGGTGATGCCTGGAACAAAAGGATCCAATTAATATTATAAATAATTTCACTAATGCCCTGAGAAATCTACCGAAGAACTGACAACTACACTCGCCCACGTGTTTATTTGACTTTTGACAGCTCGAGTGACAATATCAGTGCCATCTTAAAAAAAACAATCATGCTTTTTATTTTGACACTACATGGCGCTGCACAAAAAATCAATCAAAATCAAAAATTCTTTATTTCCATAAATACAAAAATGTACTTAGAAAAGGTCAAATTCTTAAAATAAAACACTGACACGGAAATAAAGTGGTACTTTTGATTTCTGTCGCTTCGGTATGTAGACTAAAGTAAAGAAGCGACTAAGAAACCTTTAGCCTGTTAGTTGTTATTTTTCGACTTGGAGCAAAACCCGTTCCAAGCTTTTTCATCTTCTAAATTATCTGATATTTTGTAGTACTTATGTGTAAAAGTCGTGTCATAAAATAAACAACGTAATAAGCTCAAAGTTAAATTGCGTCAAACCCGACGCAATTAACAAAAAAAAACAGTTTTTAGGGTTCCATACCCAAAGGGTAAAAACGGGACCCTATTACTAAGACTTCGCTGTCCGTCTGTCACCAGGCTGTATCTCATGAACCGTGATAGTTAGACAGTTGAAATTTTCACAGATGATGTATTTCTGTTGCCGCTATAACAACAAATACTAAAAAACAGAATAAAATAAATATTTAAGTGGGCTCCCATACAACCAACGTGATTTTTTTGCCGTTTTTATAGATAATGGTACTGAACCCTTCGTGCGCGAGTCCAACTCGCACTTGGCCGTTTTTTTTTTAGTTATTATGGTAAACTATATATTTTTATATAACGATCATTAACGGTCTTTAACTCGCATCAACTCCGCCGGACCTCCATATATTCCAAAATACTGAATAATTAAGTTTGAAATTTATAAATGGTAAAGTTCAGGTTTTCTCTATCGTTTCGAAAACACGATACCTCTCATAAAAAAATATCTATAGAAAAAAACCGCAAAGTTACCTCAAATTTTTTACTAAAACCTTCATAAGGTTTTTTGTTATAGTGCGTATCCGCACTTTGGGTATCTCTAAGAAATGAAGTTTCCAAAAAAATTCGGTTTCGGCGGGACCGAAAATTGTTGGGAACTTATTTCATGTCTTACAACCTTCGTTTCTCAAAAAATACAGAAGTTAAGATCTTGATAATAAGCATGGTAATTGAACTAAGTATATAGAACATTTTATATGTTGGGTTTTTTCAAATAATGTCCTAATTTTTTCTATAAAAACTATCGTAGTTTGACGAATTCATTACGGATGTAAGCGGGTTAACTACGAACCTTATTTGTGTTGAAAGAACACCAACGTTTCATCCCCAACACAAATAAGGTTCGTAGTTAACCCGCTTACATCCGTAATAAATGTCCTAATTAATAGATAATAAGAAAAAACTAGATTTTTGGACTTGCGTTGCTCTACCCTGTCTCGCTCTTATGAACGCGAAATCCTATGCCTATTCTTTTCACAAAATGGCGTCGTAGTATGCGCCTTCAATCATCATTAAACAGGCGTGTATGTGTCAAAAGTAAAATAAACTAGTAGACAGAGTATACGGTAAAAGTTTTCTTGACAGAATGCTTGACTACGACAAAACTTTTCTTGTAGGAGTCCCTTGGGGGAGAAGTGGCGAGGATGGCTCTATTCTACCTTACCTTAGGTGTCCTAGGCCTGCGAGGCGTCGCTAGGTACTCGAACATGCTCGGCGCGTGTTGTGCCAACATGTTGGCGAGCTCGCAAGCGACGCCCTCTGGCGGTGGGGTGAGGACCTGTTCTAAACTGATGGTAGGTGCTGGAAGAGGCTGAAGAAAAGCGCTATTGCATGAGATAAGGGAGGATATTCACCAGTGGGCTTATTATCAAGCGATACAACTCAGAAACGAGATGCCTGATAAAGCCTTGTACCAAGATACTTACCACTGGATTATGTTTAGTATACGTCCAGCTTTGGCTGATTATACCTTATTCTATTCGAATTACTTTTTAAGATGGGAGTGGATCGTGAATTCGGATTTGTTCAGAAACCAACCATACCTACATGTATTTCATGCAATAAACGATACTTTACTTTACATGACTGTTAAAGAAATGACAAGAAAGGCCCAATTTATAAGATTCGACTTTTTACTAACAACTCATGGTTTTCGATTGCCATCCAGTCCCATCTCAACAAGCCACTCTGTATAATGTATTCAAAAGTACCTGAGGTGACCAGGCCTACGAGGCGGCGCGAGGTACTCGAACATGCTCTGCGTGTGTTGAGCCAACATGTTGGCGAGCTCGCACGGCATCGGATCCGTCCAGAAGAAATCGTGGTTTAGTGCTGTGTCCGCGTCGTATCTGGAAATAGGACATAAACAGGTTAATACGACGCTTAAGTCTTAAGAAGTCCCAGATATTTTCGACCAGGCACGTGTCGATCTCGTTGCTTAGTTGGTTAGAGCGCACCTGTACTGAAGGTGACGCGCGGGTTCGAATCCTGCCGAAATCGAAAATTTTTGGGATATTATTAAAAAGTTTTCGTATAAACAGGTTAATCGACTTCAAAGAAAAGGAGGGGCTTTTGTATTCGGCTATAAACTTTATTGACCAATTTCTTACTTCATTTTGATAACTTTGTATCTTTAGCAGGTCCTATAATTATTCGTAACACTTTCATGGCCTAAGGCGCACCTGTCTATCTGCACCACCACGAGGCGGCCGAACTTGGGCAATGAATGTGTTAATTTAATCTGCAGAATCGCGTAAGGACAGACGGGGGCGATGCGCCTCGTTTAGACAAGAACAAAATATTAGCAGGACATACAAAAAAAAACTTTGAACCCGCTACCTGCACCTCAGATAAGCATTTGCACACAGCCCCACTGCGTCACAGAGGTTGTAGTAAGCAGGTTATGTATGTACCTTTTCGCCGGGTCCAGCTGTAGCAACTTATCCAGTAGGTCACAACCGTATGGGTCCTTTACGTAGGGCTTCAGACGTTCCTGTAACAATAACAAAAGTTATTATTATTTTTTAATACACAGGCAGCTCTTAAGCTGATGCATGTATATCATAGTCCTTGTCAGTGCACCTTAAATGTTTGTCCAGTCTATTTTTAAAAGAGTTCACTGAGGGGGCACTGATCACTGATTCCGGTAACCGGTTCCAAGTCTTCACAACGCGATTTGGCAATATGTGCTTTCTTGGTTTGCTGGTACTTGGCCCGCGTTGCAGCTTCAGCGAGTGTCCTCTCAGGTTCATAGTGTATAGTGTCTGTGACAAGTCTGGTATACTGTAGTGGTTGGTAAGTATCTTGAAGGTCTCTATAAGTTACAGTAACAAGTAACAATAGTTACAGTAATAAGTAACAAACGTTACAGTAATAAGCAACAAAAGTTGATAAACATTAATATTTAAAAAAACTTAATAAAAACAAGTCAAAACAGTCAATCGTGTTTAGTTTCCCATAACTTGCCAACTACTTTTGATACTGCAATTGCACGAAAACGAATCAGGAACTTCGATTGTCGTTTCTACGAGTAGAGTGGCCCCAGGGCCACTCTACTCGTAGAAACGGCCAGCTGTATCACTCACCTTGACCTTCCTCTTCTGTCCTTTGGGCAGTTCCATCTTGGTGTACAGATCCAGGGCCTCGACTCCGGGCCATACATCCGGGGTGCAGGAGCCGCAGAGCTGAGAGATGAGGATCAGCTGCTGCTGTTCTGTTGGACCCTGGAAGTTATAAATTAGTTCAAATATTAAAAAACTTACAGTACGACCATTTTAATAAGTCGCATCGGCCATTTTCGTCTGCACAGAAGAGTACGTTTCAACCCGATTGAATACGAATGCCAACACCTTTGAAATAATAGACTTTATTGCGTTGCGTTAAGCTTTTAAGTCAACAAAAACACGAGGCTCATGCTATCTCGCTCACAAAAACAGAGCTCAAGCTATCTCGCTCATATAATATGTACACGGGAAGACAAAAAAGGACTAACGTATTTTCATATGTAATGTATCCCACTCAAAATACGACTCACGAATGTCAAGATCGCCGCTGACGTCATGCGCGTAGCCATCACCCAATAGTGTTTCGCGGGCATAGGCAGAGCGTTATGATTGGCTAGGATTTTTTCGCGGCAACCAAAATTAGGACTTCTGCGCAGGTACAGGTCTGCGGTGTAACTTATTTTCGTGGTCGACCTGAATTGTTTTTGATAATCATTGTAACTTGTGATAATCTTGTTCAAAGACTTGAGTTAAATTTAGATCGTTTGACGAGAGGTGTTGCCGTAGCTCAATTCTAAGGTTTTTTTGAAATTAAATTGCTTACCCTGCACACTGAGTATCTTTAAGAAATATTAAAAAAGAAAATTATAATCAAATAATAATCAAATATGTCAATTAAGAAAAAAAAAGGACAATATTATTTTATACATTAGAAAACTACAACCAATAATAGAATTAAATTAAAACTAGTATTTACAATTAAAACAATTGAGGTAACTGCAGACTGTTGCAAACAATCTACAGGTAGCTCAACTGATCGATATCTATACCTGTCGGAAGCGTGCCCAAGACGCAGACAAATGATATACTTAAGATCCCAAAAATTTTCGATTTCGGCGAGACTTGAACCCGCGCCCGTACGGGTGTGCTCTAACCAACTAAGCCACGCTATCAAGTACTCGCCGAGCCGAAAATCTGGGACTTCTTTTGGACCCTAGCGCTGTTTTCCGAATGCGTTTATACTTTACTTTTTTTTTTTTGTTTTTACTTTGAGTTAACATTGCTACAACTCTAGCCAATACTCTTGTCTCGAAGTTGAAAATAAAACAGCACACCTGCATGATGGGGGATCTCGTCCACATCTCAGCCATGATGCAGCCGGCGCCCCACATGTCCACAGGTGGGCCGTAGTTACGATCCCCTGAAATGTTACTTTATAAGCACTAATAGGCTACTTGACTACTACTGGGAATTAATTCTAACGTATTGTCTGATAAAAATTATGCAGTGTAATTAATGTTTCTTCAAGGCCAGTCGTATTAGTTATGAAAACTAATTTTAAAGTTTGAATAAAATAATGCCGCGCCAAAACGATAATCTCTGTCATGGCTACCGTGTTCCAAGCTATGACGTCACCCCGCCACACCACACCTAACAAGAAGAACTCATTGGCACTGTAATCTGAGGATGTGTGACGTCACTTGCGATCCAACCAAACACATAGCGCTTTCGCTAATTTTAATCCCATTTTTATACATGAAAAAAGGCATATTTTTAATAAAAATCACCTGATTACACTACGCTTTGTTACGTTGTCACTGACTAGGATGAAAACAATTTGGAATTTATTTTTAATGTAGTCAAATAGCCTATTGTGAGAGTCTCAGCCGTGTGCTGGCTTAGAATTTGCACCACCCCAACTCTTCCTATAGGTGTCGTAAGAGGCCACTAAGGGACATACGCCGGGGGGCGGACAGCAGCGCCTCTTGCAGAATAGATCTACCACCGAACTGGGATCCCCAACCCGGATGCCCAGCGGGGATTTTGGACACTACCCCCTATGAGATAAAGGCCAATAAGGCGTTTATCAGGGGGAGTCCTATGTCCAGCAGTGGAGCATTAAGGCTGCTGAGGTAAAAGTACTTTACCCACTGGACATCAGTGACATAATCATGGACAATGAATACCACAATGTGTTATTTATCTGAAAGATATGTTCATATTACTGTGTATATGATATTATGTAGCTACAGTTTATAGAATTGTTTAGCATAGATTTATCGACCTGACATGTAACATCTTTTGTTATTAATAAAGAACTATTGAACCACAAAATTCAGATTTCCTTATTTTTTTCTGCCACAGGTCCTTTCTCAAGTAAAGTTGTTAACAAGAGTATACTTTTATTAAACAGGGTGGCCCAAAATATATGTACTAAGCGGAGAGGGGGTGATTCTGGAGCCCTAGCTAGGGGATCAAGTTTTGTTCTACGATTTGTATTACAAACAAAATTTGTAGAAGTTTTGAATAAAATTTAGAAATTCAGCTTCATTTTTCGTTCTTTTAACGTGCAATATTACATTAATTGTTATTGTTTTGAAATTTCAAAGGCAATGGCAATTAGAAAACACTGGTTTTGCTGACAGAATTAGCAAAAAATATTTTATAATGTTAATGTTTTATAATGCAAGTGTGTGAATGTGACGAATGTTTGAATGATTACTGATTGTCTACGAAAATTTAATAATGTCCCAAAAAATTTCAATTTCTTTACACTTGTTTGTTCTCAAAGAAATGTGTGTGTATGTTTGTTGTGGTTTTGTGAACTTTGTTATTCCTTGATGTCATTGTCAATAATACAATGACTATATTTTCTAGCACCTAGTTTTAGATTTAATTTTGCACGCCTTGAAGAGGCAGAATGTATAGGGTAAGCTACATAATCATAAGACCTCATGTACCTACATTCCTACAAAATAAACGATTATTATTATTATATTTAGCTCCACCTACAGGGAAAAACCTTGAAAAATTATCCAAACCTGAGCAGGTTTGGATAATCTAATGGCGCTATGGCACTCATTAGGGGAGGCCTATGTCCAGCAGTGGACTGATATAGGCTGATGATGATGATGATGAGCAGGTTTGGGTTATAACTTAAGAAACGTTTAGTACGATTGACGAGAGGTGTCGCTTTCGCTTTATGCTTTATAGTGGGAACTACTGGGAACTCGCCGAATCCTCGCGAAATTGTTTTTTTTTTTGGACATTATTAAATTTTCGTTGAAGATTACCAAAGTGCGTTTTTTTTTTTCTTTCGTTAGTGGCTCTGCATCTTGTCGACGCAATTCTGCCAATGTCTGTGCTAAGCGTAACGTGTAAGTGTCATAAACCTTTCTGAGTTTTTATAATCAAAGTTCCAAAAGATTAACGAAAATAAAGATTAACAGAGTGATCCGAGGGTGTGATTGGGAAACCATCCGGTGCTAGTTACGCACTAAAGCATTAAGCTATGTTAACTGACTGATTCATTGATGATACATATTTCTATGTATAATAAAAAAATATCTTTACCATATTGTATTATTTATATCAGTCATCTAGTACCCTTAACACAAGCTCTGCTTATCTTGGGACTAGATTATGCTGTGTGAATTGTCCAGCACTATTTATTTATTTATTAATTCACAAGTGTCCAGGATACTACAGTCATAGTCTTTTCAGCTTAGTACACATGTTACATCATACAAAATTAAAATTAAAAATTGAAGCGAACAAAATCAATAAAATTTAGTTTCTTATTTGACAATAACTATTTAAAAAGCTGTTTATGTATAAAATTTGACTTGTCTAAGTGCTTTTTTGGAAGTCTAAAGAAATAAAGTTATTGACATGGCACCCTATATTATATTTCTTTGTAATGTATTTTTATTAGGGTACAATGTATTTTTACCTGACCGACAGGGGAGGGTTATTACCAGTGATCGGAAATTCGGGCGCTTATTTACCTAAAGTTGGTGAGTGACACAACATGGAGCAGTTAAAACCACCTCTTTCTCGTGAATTCTTTCCCGAGAATTCCCGGGATTTCAGAACATTCTAAAATAATGATTTTTTCACCGGAACCTTATTTAAAGACGAAATATAAGACACCTTTATTCTGACGCGAAAATCGATTTTTGTAAAAAAACGCGTTCAAAAAAGTATCTTATAATTCGTCTATAAATAAGATTCCAGCTAAAATACATTCTAGAAAATTCTAAAATTCCCATTTGGAATAAAACAAGTTTGGGTTCATCTCACAAAACAGACATCTAAGTATATATTTTTTTTAATAATACTTGTTTCTATTATTCTTACGCAATTATCAAACAAATTATAAATACGTATGAATTTGTGATTTATATTTCGTCTAGAAAAAGGATTTTGGCATAAAATCATAAATATAATTAAAAATGTTTTTTTTTTTCAGAAATATTGACTTTAGTGAAAAACACGTCAGAATAAAAGTGTCTTATATTTCGTCTATAAATAAGATTCCGGTGAAAAATCATTATTTTAGAATATTCTGAAATCCCAGGAATTTACGGGAAAGTATTCCCGAGAAAAATGGTTTTAACTGCTCTATGTTGTGTCTTTTCACAACTTTAGGTAAATAAGCGCCCGAATTTCCGATCACTGGTTATTACCCAACTACCAACAGGGGAGGGTTATGAGGTTAGCACCCTATGTTTGTATGTATGTGGCCAATTTCTTTGTTCCCACGTAGCGCTGAAACTACTAGTTCGATTTCAACAAATTATGTATCAATTGATTCTTCTCATTATATTGTGATGTTAGCATGCAGGTGGATAAAAGAGGCTTACAGACAATAAAATCTATTGTTAACAGATCAGATACTACTGCATCTACCACGTTTTACTTACCTAATAATAGTTCTGGTGGCCGATACCACAAAGTGACTACCCTGTTAGTGTATTTATTCACTTGTCCGGACTTGGCAACACTGAATGCTCTCGCCAGACCAAAATCAGCCAGTTTCAGGATTCCGTTCTTCGTTATTAGCACATTGGCAGCCTTCATGTCACGATGTAAGATTTTATTGCTGTGTATGTAGTATAATCCATTCAGTAGTTGTTGCATTACCTTTTTTATCTCTCCTAAACTGAATTTAACGTTAACATTGGAAAGTAGACCGGCCAAATCGTGTTCGCAGAAGTCAAAAACCAAGTAAAATGTAGATCTATATTTGTTGTGTAGTGTCGCTTTCGTTCGACAGATTTCTATCAAATTTACAACGTTCTCGTGTTTTAGAAGCTGTAGGATTTTTATTTCTCGCAGCGCTGTGATGGGGAATCCTTCTTTTTCGTTGTCCATTAGGACCTTTTTCATGGCAACAAACTTTTTGCTGCTGTTACGCGCGCGGGCTTTGAACACTTCTCCGAAGGTTCCCTGCCCGATTTTAGCGACCTTCTCGTATTTGGAAGACTCATCGCAAAATGGGAAGTCGAAATCTTCAATGTATTTCTCTTTTTCCTTCATGCTAAGGATTGTAGAACTTGTGCTCAATACAGGTTGCGTGGCCTCGCGAGGCGCAGGAGCGCTCACGCTTTGCATTTTCTTTTTTATAGCAGCAATTTTGGCGGTTTGTAAGAACTATCGGGTCAAGAGCATGAAGGTTTTTGATTTGTGTTTATTTTCAGGCATGTAGAGACACTTCTTTTGGCAAAAACCATGAGTTTTCTTACGCTTTCCAAATGAAAATAACACGAAAACAACAAAATACGATGATGGAAGATGACCTTAGAGTATAGGTATACTCTAAGAAGATGTACGTATGGTAAAAGCTACAGACTAAAAGTGAAAAGAGTGAATGATTTGCTTGTGCTTGCTGCAAGGAAATCGACTAAACTTATCCTATTCGAATGAAAACAGAAACATTTCACAGTTTTGTAAACGAGAACGGCTTTTATTTGCGTTCCTTTCCACACACAAGGTTACATTTTTGAGTGGAAGTTTTTTCACACATCATTTTGGCAAACGGAACGTAAAGCTGTCATCCTTTGAAATCGAAATCTCTTGATTTGTTGTTTTTCTCGCAAATTATCTGTAAAAACGCCGAAACAGATCCAATTTTACGTGAGTGGGTTTATAATTTAGATATTATCTGAGCTCAGAGTGAATATCAGTGCTAATTGCTAAGCAAAACCATACCATCAAGTGTTTACCTTGCAGTTTTTATTGATCCAATTTTGCCAAAGTAGGGCAAACGTAAGTTTTTCATTTCACCTTTGCAAATAGCTTCGCAGAATGTGATAAATCATTTTCTTAGCATATAAATGTACTATTGACAATAATAAACACCCATTTCCATGATATCAGAACATACTACCGAGAGATAATATTTACCGCTACGTACGCCCCTTAAAAATATTTTGGGTTGGTACTTGTACGATTTCCTATTTCTTTTGTGAAAGTTCCTACGTGTCAAATCCTGTTAGTACGGTCTTTGTACCGTCACGTATTTATCCTCAATAATGACTTGCGCTCAAGGGAATTTACACCTGCTTTCTAGGCTTAGAGGTTTCCCACTCCTCTACTTGTACTTCAAGATTATATTAAATTACTATTATTATAGGTAATACACATGCAGCTCTTAAGCTGATGCGTGTATATGTTAGTCCTTGTCAGTGCACTTTAAATGTTTGTCCAGTCTATTTTAAAAGAGTTCACTGAGAAGGCACTGATCACTGATTCCGGTAACCGGTTCAGTGATCAGTGCCTTGATGATTGGTAAGTATCGAAGATACTGTCCGAATTTGCCATTACCTTCTAGTTCTCATTCTAAGTGGGGGAACTGGGATGTGACATATTGCGTGGGAGTGTATTGTGCATTGTCCCCCTGCCTAACCAGGCCCTAACCAGCCCTGCTCCTAAAAGTACCGGAGCAGGACTTTTGGCGATTGACAGCTTCATTTCAGCTTTTCTATGAGACTCTTCAATCTCTTTTTAGTCTAGTTTCCTCTGTGCAGTGTACCACAATGTGCTCCTCAGTCTCTTCTTCCTGGAAGCAGTCTCGGTCCAGGCTCCTGTCTGTGGCTCCAGTCTTGAAAAGCATTATTAGTAAACATAATATGCAGAATACAATACATTAGGTATACTCAGTTAGATATTTTTTTAATATACATAATACACCCTGAATGCTCTGCACATATCTGTAGATATACAAACATTGGTCCTGTGGAGGAAATCAGACCCACAAAAATTCAAAAAGAATTAAGTGAATCGAGAAAGTCCCAACATCTGTAAAGCTTTTCCATAACACCTATAAAATATGGTAATTCCAGAAGCATGGCCACAGCTAGCGAGTCCAGTTCAGCAATGCTAGACTTAAACGATGCTGACACAGAGGACACTGATGCTCCGAGTGTCACAGATGATGTTAGGGATGCTGTGCCGCTGATCATGGAGCATGGATATGATATCGCTGTGAAGGTAACTTCGAGAATGTTTTCCATCAAAGTGTAAAGGAGAATTTGTTCGAGACTCCACCAAAGCTGAGCTGAGATGACAGGAAAAAATACATGTTTTAAAAACCAATAGAACGTCCATATTCACACATTGGCTTCAGTGGTGACCACAGAGTGTAGATGTCAGCCGAACTCGAAGTAGAATGCGTGTAAACAAACCACCACACAAATAACTAAAGCTCACTTGCTTGGTGTTGATTTTCAGATAATATTAATGCTGGACAATTCACACAGCATTATCAAGCCCCGAGCTAAGCAGAGCTTGTGTTATGGGTACTAGATAACTGATATACATAATATAATACACAGACAGTTTTTTATCATACATAGAGAACAACCAGAACACCCTTAACTAATATCTGCAGATCGTTCAAACATTTGTCCCGAGACGTGAATCGAACCCGCAACCACCCGCATCGCAAGCGGACCTTCGCCCACCGCGCCACAAAGGTCTACACTATTATAATGAGGAAGGATTTGTTTTTTGTATGTAACGCATCAAATATTAAAGTGCTTTATTTCCTTTAGACCTTACAGGACTCTTGGACACGTCATAAAATACAAATTACATGTGTAAAACGATAAACGCCAGTCGTATCGATCCATTAGTTTTGCAGTTTATAACTTCAAAACTACTGGACCGATTTCAAAAACTCTTTTGTTGTTGGATAGCTTTATTATTACCGAGTAATATAGGCTATAGAATATACCCGTGCGAAGCCGGGGCGGACCGCTAGTCTAATATAATTATATAGTATAATTTTGTTAGCAATATTTATTGAAGGAAGGATCTCAAATCGACGCCATAGTATTTTTTATTCAACGCAATAGTAAATAGCTTCTTAAATGACGCGGCAACAGAGAGACTTTAGTTTGGTATGAGCGGTTTTTTCGAGTTTGAATAGAGTGTAAGTAAAATTAACGTATGTTTATGAATAAATGTGAATAATTGTGTGTCCAGGTAGACGCACCAATGAAGCAGCTCTCCACGCTGGAGACATTCGTAACGTACCGCGTGCGCTGCGTGTGCGCCCGCTGGCCCGCGCCGCCGCTCGTCAGACGTCGGTACAACCACTTCAAGGTAAATTAAATTACTACTCCCCCCTGGTGTCACTTTTACTATACTAAAACGTTTCCCCTAGATACTAGAACGTGTCCCTAGATATAGAACATGTCCCTGGATACTGGAGCGTCCCTCCTAGATACTAGAACGTGTCCCTAGATAGTAAAACGTGACTAACTTACCCTTAGTGACTAGCTTGCTCTTGAAATAAGCAAGTCGGTAGTAGTTCCAATCCAACAGTGAAGGAAAGTACATAAGTATTTAAACAAAATTAACATTACGTCTCTTAAGAGTCCGGGCAACAGGAGCTACCAGGATGCGTGTGCTTGGTGCTCGCGAGGACACCAGTCCCTTTCCAAGTTAGTTAAACCGTGCCATTTTTGCTAAGAGATAAGATTCCAAAGTTATTTTCGTCTCGACTGGCTACTATTTTCGCGGTTGTATTCATCGGTTCCATGGTGTAACGGTTATCACTCAAGACTCTGAATCCTGCGATCCGCCGAGTTCTAATCTCGGTGGAACCTGACTTCGCACTTATTTTTACTGCAAATATTGTTAGATTCTATTTGTTGCTTCGTTTTCTGAAAGGGTTGATTTATTGAAAACATCAACAAACTTATAAAATGCTCTAAAGTGCTCATGTCTCAAAGTTTTATAGTATCCGTTTTCAACTGATGTTGGTCTTGATTTAAGCCCGGTTTTTTTAGTTTGGCAGACAAATGCAATGTGTATACTGCCTTGGGAACTATTTTTGTATTCTATAAACAATATTCATTAAAATCGGTCCACAATTTACGAAGAAATTGGCGATCGTACCAACATCAAAAAAAAACATACATACCGCCGAACATAGAACCTTTGAAAGTCGATTAAAAAACCTGATATGCCGACCCCGCATAAGTAGAAACACATTATCTATGTTGATGGTGTATTTATTTCCAGCAACTCCACAAACGTCTTTGCGCGTCCCACCCCTGGCTGGCACCTCCGCCGCTGCCGCCGCTACACACAGCGCGGCAACAACTGGACCGATACTCACCTTCCTTCGTGCACATACGGACCATGGCTCTGCATGCCTTCCTAGGTGAGCCCCCCTAGTGATTAGCGTCCCCCCTAGTGATTAGCGTCCCCCCCTAGTGGTTAGACCGTCCCATAGGCATATGGCTAGCACCCCCGCTGCGCACAGCGCTGCATACGGACCAGTGACTTTTGTCCCCTCCCCTAGTCAAGTACAAAAAAATATCCCCCCTAGTGGCCAAAATGTCCTTTCCTAATAGCAACTCCACAACATCCCCTCAAACGGTATGACAGTCTTTTGCAAAATGTCTCGGTGATTCCCCCAAATGGCTGGACAGCCGCCTAAACGACTCTCCAAATAACTAGTCCTCCATGTTACCGCTTCAATTCGCTGGAACTCAATAAAATTCCTGCCATGAGCTTACAAAATAAAACCAAAAATTGTATGTATTGATTAAACGTTGTCCTTTCAGAACGCGTCGCGAAGCACCCTATATTCACACACAGCGAAGATTTCAGATTATTCCTCACAACACCGGATGAAGAAATAGATAAGGTAAATTCTAAATGCTCGTTTAGTTTCTGATTCCGCAGCAATCAATCGACAACAATATGTAATTAAAATGTAATCTTAAAGATAATAAATAAATCCTTGATTACTTGTTTGATAGCTTCATCTTTATTAACAAAGTTTGATTGTAAAAATAGTAATTTCTACAATCAAATAATAGAATTAAATTAAAACTAGTATTTACAATTGAAACAATTGAGGTAACTGATGCAAACAATCTATAGGTAGCTCAACTTATCAACAGCTTCATCTTCACTATAATATTATAAAGAGGAAAGATTTGTTTGTTTGTTTGAATTGAATAGGCTCCGAAACTACTGGACCGATTTGAAATATTCTTTCACCATTAGAATCCTACATTATCCCTAATGAACATAGGCGATAGAATATACCCGTGCGAAGCCGGGGCGGGCCGCTAGTTAACAAACTATTGACAAAATAATGTAATTTTTTTTATTACTAGCAGCGCCTCACTGTTTCACCCGCGTAGTTTCCGTTCCCGCAGGAATTCCGGGATAAAACAGCATATGTCACTCCCTGAAAAGCTTTTTATTAGTGACAGAACACAGAACAAGACAGCTTTTTGAAATCGGTCCAGTAGTTTTTAAGTTTATTCGTTACATAGAAAGATACAAATCTTTCCTCTTTATAATATAAAGCTTTATATAATATAATTATTATAGTGTAGATGAATACATTTTTATTTTTAGGTTTTCAAAAGCGAAAGCGGTGCTTTGAATCTGTGGGGTCTCAGCAGCTCTCTCTACTCGACCAACGAAAATAAACCAACCAACGGAGCCAGGTATACTCTCACGATGTCTAAGTTGTATATACAGGGTGTAATATTAATAGATTGTATGACCAAGAAACTAGCTTATACCGGCGGTTTCCCGCGCGCTTTTCCTTGAAGTCAAAATTGAGCAACTTGCACTATAATAAATAACTATTACTTTTGTCGAGGCTGTGTCTCTTGAACCGTAATACTTATACGGTTGAAACTTTGGCAAGGTGTCGATCACTGTTAAATAAATAAAAATTAAATTAAATTCCTTTATTTTGGACTACACTGATCCATAATTTGTTAGTAAGTTTGTATGCTAAAATTATTTTATTTATTTTAACAATTAGGTTAGCCAACAGCGAGTACACCAGAACTTACAAGTATTTAAATAATTTATAAATTAATTATTTTAAGTGCACCAACCTCTTACAGGCCGACACAGCATGCGTGAAACTTAAACTATAAGCTCTCTACTCAACTAGTATATAAAGAAAACAAGGCAATAAGCTAAAACACAAAAGAAATAAGATAGTAGATAATTATGAAAAATAAAAATTAATAAAAAATTAATTGAGAACAAAGTACATCAGCAAATGAATTACCTACATAATTAATATGACACATGACTGGCAGCCAAACGGCAGAGCGGATTCTATTTGTATTTGGCAATAACGTAGAGAAAAACAAATCACAATCTAGATATACCTAGCAGGTGACGGCGGAAGCTAGCAAGGCTGTCATAGTGGATATCCAACAGATCACATTTATTTACGATCTTGCAAAAGCGGGGGATGGGAGAGTTAGCGCCTAACACTGTTTTTCTAGGGGGAGGGACGAGAGGCGTTATTCTGTTGCGGGGATAACGGCGGATAAAAATGACCTTATATGTGTTAGTATTTCTTAGGTACTAAAATTAAATTAGATTAAATTAAAATGAAATAAGATTAAATTAAATTACTATTGCCACTCTAACAACAATAATAAAATAAAATAAATGCAATAATCAAGGGGTCCAATTTCCATACCAAGTCGAGTACCGATCACTGAAGAAAACACCGTCAGGCGCGGTCAGTACTAGGATGGATGACTATTAGAATAATTTATTAATTTATGTGTAAATTAAACACTTGTGTATTAGTTGCAAAATAAAATTTATTTATTTTTATTTGTATTCCAGAGTAAAAGACCCAGAATGGACTTCATACGCGGAATACCTCACCTCCCTGCAACACAAGCTGACTACCCTCTGCACCCTGACCACCAAACTACACAAGGGGACTGTCTCACTGTCCAATGAGATGATTAAGTAAGTATCTTATACACTGAGTATGACAAACAGACCAAGACAAACTTAAGTATGTCGCTACAACGAACAGACCACGCTACAACACAAATTTAAGTATGTCGCTACAATAAACCGACCACGCTATGTAGTAAACTGACCACCCTACAACACAAATTTAAGTATGTCGCTACAATAAACCGACCACGCTATGTAGTAAACTGACCACCCTACAACACAAACTTAACTATGTCGCTACAATACACCGACCACGCTGTGTAGTAAACTGACCACCCTACAACACAAACTTAAGTATGTCGCTACAAAAAATATACTAAGCTACGTAATGAACTGACCACGCTAACACAAACTGGGGTATGCCGTAATCAACACGCTGGGCTTGGTGATTGCATTTAAGGTGTTTAAAATACACAGAGATTAATAGGTTTCATTACGAGACTTGTTACAAATACACATTTGATTCCAGTATGAAACGCACCTGTTCCTCGTGGTCTACCCAAGCGCGCGGCGACACCGCCGTCGCAGCCGCCGCCATCGCACGCTCCCTCCCCGCCACTCCGCACACCGCGCCGCCTAAAGCGAGGGCGCTGCTGCCTCTGCTGTCCAGCTACACAGCCGCGCATCTGGAGAAGATCAAGCAAAGAGATCAGTTGCATGGTGAGTGTAGGGGGGATAGTGGGTACTAAGGGGGGGCCCTAGTCACTAGGGGGGCTCGGCTAGTCACTAGGGGGGCTCGGTTGAGCTACCACTAGATTATTTTCAAGTTCGGGTTCGCTCAAATGTTTCAAATGTTCACAGTGAAACAAACATGAACTTCCACTAAGTTGTAGTTTGTTGTTATTTTCTTTGCTATTAAGTAACAATTTATTACTTAAGTAACAATAATGATATTTTTGTTTTCAGCTGCCTACGTCGCCGGGGCGAGCGCTACAGGCGAAGTTCACAATAAGTAAGAAGTTAATTTAATAATTTCCCAAAAAAAATCTATTTTTGCAGGATTCGAACCCGCGCCTCACCTTCAGTTCAGGTGCGCTCTAACCAACTAAGCAATGAGATCGACACGTGCCTCGACGAAATTTTTTTGGGACAATATTAAACTTTCGTACAAAATTACCCCTATATATATACAAAATTACCGCTATAAAGCGAAAAGCTAAGTAGTTACGGCGAAATAGGTTCGCATTTTTGAGACAAGGAGGAGCGAACGCCGCGCGGTGAAGGCGAGAAAGGAAGGCACGAGCCGGTCGACGCGCAATTTCACTGTTTTTTATTTATTATTGCTCTTAAATAATACTCTTGCGCGCAAAAATAAAACCATAATCGTGTAAAGTATTTAGTTAAGTATTTTTTAGACGATATTGCATTAAAATATGTTGAATAACTAGTAAATGAAACTGGTTTTCCGTAATAAAAATGAAAATGTAGAGGAAATTTTACGATTTTTTTGTATCGAGTCAAGTTGAGTCAATCGTGTTTTGGCTCCCATAACTAACTAACAAAAAATCCGAACTTTTGATGCTTATCAAAAAATATTTTTAAAAAATAGTATTTTTTATACAGTCAAAACGTGACTTTGGGAATAAACCGTGACTTGAAAGTTTGTTCTTTAAAGAACCCTTTTTAGGGTTCCGTACATAAAAACGGGACCCTATTACTAAGACTCCGCTGTCCGTCTGTCACCAGGCTGTATCTTATGAACCGTGATAGTTAGACAGGTGAAATCTTCACATATGATGTATTTCTATTGCCGCTATAACAACAAATACTAAAAAACAGAATAAAATAAATATTTAAGGGGGCTCCCATACAACAAACGTGTTTTTGCCGTATTTATAGATAATGGTACGGAACTCTTCCTGCGCGAGTCCGACTCGCACTTGACCGGTTTTTTTGTTTGTTTACGTTATGTAGTAGCGACCTCTAGAGAGATATTGGCTGAACTACAAAACTAACGTCAATAAAGGTGGTCAATGAAGTTCCATCGGAAAATCAGAAGCTGGCTACCTACCTAAGCGCTTCAACATATATCCGCTAGATGTCATTGAGACAAAAACTCCAACAATCTCGCGGAGTAAAAAGAGAACAATTCCTAGATCGCGCAAGCGCTTGATTCAGTTGCAACTAACCAATAAAGGACTTGGACATTCAACTGTTGATCGAAAGATCACCGGGCAAGTGGACCAGCTGGGTCAGCCCGGTCAGAGGAGTTCTCCCTCTGCACTATTCGGGGGAAATACCACCTTCTCCCTATAACGTTATTTAACGAAAGTTCTTACTGGTTAAACGTTTGGGTGATGGACCGCGGCGGTCAACGATGCGGGTTCTATACCCGTCGAAGTCGTTTTTTTTAATGTCTTACTCTATTTCCTTCCAGACTAGAGCAAGCCACTGAATGCCTTCGCTCGGAGCTAGCCGACTGGCTGCCCAAGACTCGATCTGACGTCACCACGCTGCTCCTGGAGTTGGCTCGCACTCAGCTACATTGGCACACACAGGTCAATAAAAATAAATAACATTAATCATTTATTTCAGGCATCGAAAGAAAAGTACTTACATACAATCCAAATACTGATCCTTGTGGGACGCCTAAAGCCACAACAGACGGAGCTAAATATACAGGGTGTCCCACGGACATGCCACGTGGAGGGAAAGTACCTTGAATATGTAGATGGAACATTTTACTAAAAGAAGACATTATTTGAATTTAAAAAACAATTTAAACGGCATTCTTAGATATTTAAATAATTACATGGTTGAACCGGGAATCGAACCTGTTACACGAGAAAAATAATCATTCTGTAGTCTGCAATCAAAAGCCTTAAGGTGGGACTGAACCTCTAAGTTCCCATACAAACGTACTATTCGATTCATTTGCAAACTACGTCCCCTATTCTAACGAAATTTTGCATACATAATCGGATAAGAAATAGCGATGTTTGTATCGTTTTAGTTTTAAAAATACATAATCTTCATTAAATTAGAGCGAAAGTAATAAAATCGCTTGAAAATGGATAAAATGAATTTTCGCTTTCACTTTATGATGATAAAGTATTTTGAAAAACTAAATCGATACAAACATAGCTATTACTTATCCGATTACGTATGCAAAATTTCATTAAAATCGGGGACGCAGTTTCCAAATGAATCAAAAAGTACGTTTGTATGGGAGCTTAGAGGTTCAGGGCCTTCTTAATAAACAATAGCGTTTTTCGCTTTATTTATTAAGTTTTTTTTAATCCCAGGCATCCAATATATGCTTTCTATACTAATATTACAAAGAGGAAAGATTTGTTTGATTGTTTGAATTGAAATGGCTCGGAAACTACTGAACCGATTTTGAATATTCTTTTACCAATAGAAAGCCACGTTATTTGTCAAAATATATCAATCAAGTTTATTTCTTTAGGCTTACAAAATAAGCACTTTGACAAGTAAAATTTTATACTATTAACAGGTTTATAAATAGTTGTTATTATCAAATAAGAAACAAAATGTTATTGATTTTGTCCACTTCAATTTTTTGTCCACTAGTGGAAGAGTTGTGAGTATCAATAGGCTATATATTAACCCGAAAAGTGAAAAAACTTTAACGTGGTCAAGTAAAAATGTTTACCGCCCGACGAAGTAAGCACGAGCTTTGTAATAAAATTAAAATTCTTTAAAAATAATTAATCGTTCGCGGCTTGTTCTGTGCACTGAATATTAATGTGGTAGTGCACAATACACCTGGTCTTGTGCACTAATTCGCGAACACCCTTCCCCTATTCTGTTGGCGGACGGGGGACGTCCTGATGGGCATCTGTGGGCGGACGTCCCACGTCCGCACCGATCGATCCTTCAAAATGACGCATATTTTTAGACTAAGACATTTCCTTTCCTGCTCCAACTTGCGCAGAAGATACCCTACAAAACAAGGATAGCAAACCATCACATGCTATAAATATAAGCCTTACCGTCGATTATTATATATTTTTGTTATATTTTTCTAACATAAACCCTCTCCACAGATATACCTGGCTTGGGAAAACGCCTTAAAACTATCAAAAGAAACAAATCCAGAAGAGATATTCAAAACCGTCTCCCTAGCCGGCGTCTCGCTCCTCTCTCCCTCCCGAGCACGGGCCTTCCAGACCCCAGGGGTATCTCAGACCCCCGGAGCCTCTCAGACCGAGGGGGTCTCGCACACCCAGCCGGAGACACAGACCGAAGAGCTGGAAGAGCTGGATGATTACAGTAATTCTACTGATTGCGATGAGGTGCTTGATTCTAGGACCAGTCAGTGGAACGGGCAGGTGAGTTGTATTCAATAAATAAATAATGCTGGACAATTCACACAGCATTATCTAGCCCCAAGCTAAGCAGAGCTTGTGTTATGGGTACTAGATAACTGATATACATTATATAATACAATACATAGATAGATATTTTTATTGTACATAGAAAATATCCAGAACACCAGGAACAAATATTTGCAGATATAACGAACATTTGTTCCAAGGGGGAATCGAACCCGCAACCTTCTGCGTCGCAGGCGGACCTACGACGTCGCGCCACAGAGGTCGTCAAAAGAAAAATAAATAAAAAAATCTGAAAAAGAGGCGCTTTTCAGGGAAGACAGTTTCAACAGGCTTTACTTGTCCACTGCTGGACATATGACAAGTAAATCCTGGTGATGTGTAGTATGCATAGTTGTCTTTAAAAATCAATTTCTTTCACAGGAAACAAACCACCATACAGATAGCAAACAGGGTGTGCCAGACAGCGAAGCCCTGAGTATACAGGGTGTGATCAAAGCGCAGGACAAAGAAGACTTCCTGAGCGAAATTCTAGATGAAGATAAAAAAGATTCTAACTCAGTGGGAAAGAGCTCAAAATCAAATGTCGTAGATCCTTTGAGGGATTTTTCTGATCCGCTGAGGGATTCTAGGGATTTTGCTGAAGTAGATTTGAGGGATATTGACTGATATAGTTATGAAGTTGTAGGAATTTCTCTGAGTTTTTTTAATCAATTTATAATATCTAGTTAGTTTCTCTAGTACTATATGAGATTCTAAAATCTTTTTGTATGATCTAGCAATCAATATTAATAATAAAAAGGTCATGTTTTAAAATTTGTAGAAGGTATGGGTAAGTTTTTGAAAGCTGGCGCGATTGTCGTTAGTTTTTTCTTACAATTAACCACGCTAACGTCACAAATGTCGATACTGGAGGCCTACTCTGGTACTAACTCCTAGTGTAGCTAATCTCGCTTAAGTTGTTCTACTTTTGTTACTTACTAGCTTTCTCCGTCATTTATGAACCAATTCGGATGAGTCTATATCAATCGTATAGATGATAATTCCGAGGTGGTTCCATAAATTTTTTATCCTTGACAAATAAATGTTTATCCCGAAAAACTTAAAAAAGAAAAACAGTTAAAAACTAAAGGATTGGAGTCGCTTTTTAGTTTTTTAAAACAACCAAATTATTAACATCTAAAAGAAGTCAGTTGACTGTCAAAATCAAGTCAGTTTTTCCCAGGATTTTTATTGTGTTGATTAAGTACTTCATCATCAGCCTATATTAGTCCACTGCTGGACATTGGTCTCCACTAATCAGCGCCATAGCGCCCTGTCTTAATAAATACTTTGACTTATTTTGTTGTTACGTAAGTAATTTTAACTATACACTTAACTAATACTATAGAGGAAAGATTTGTTTGTTTGTTTGAATTGAATAGGCTCCGAAACTACTGGACCGATTTGAAAATTCTTGTAGAATCTTGCATTATCCCTGATGGAAATAGGCGATAGAATATACCCGTGCGAAGCCGGGGCGGACCGCTAGTTTTAAATAATTTGTTTGATTTAAGTAATCAAATTATTTAAAAAGTATTTAAATCAGTAGCATTTTTAAATAATATTTTAGTAATTAATCGTTTTTTTGGTACAAAAATACTAATCAGTCAATATTTCAATAATGTAGATTTTTATACCAATAAATAGTCAAAAAATACATAATAATTTATAATGTTAATTAAATTATTATTATCTACTCGTGGGCTGAAGCAATAATTCACTTATACAATATTTATAAAAAAAAGTTATATCTAAGGTTGTTTTTTGTTAGTGCTTACTCGCACTTTGGGTATCTCTAAGAAATGAAATAAGTTCTCAAAAATTTTCGATTACAACGGGACTCGAACCTGCACCCCACCCTCAGTACGGGTGTGCTCTAACCAACTAAGCCACGAAACCCTTAGTCGTTTCAACCGAAAATCTTTGGGAGCTCTTATGGACTGTAGCGCCGGTGGCTCCACCTACAGGGGTAACATTACAGTTTAACCAAACCTGCTCAAAGACTAAAGTTACATTTAGTTCGTTTGACGAGAGGTGTTGCCTTTGCTCAATTCTAAGCGGGTTCGAGTCCCGCCGAAATCGAAAATTTTTGGGAACTTATTTCATCTTTTTAAGTTATATCATTACAAATTAATGAAATATTATAGTTTGTGAGCTTTGGAACTCTCATATCATATATAATTTAACGAATTCTTTGTAGAAAATATTATAAATAAATCCAATAATAGAAATTGTTTATTTAACATGTACTTATTGTTAAATCTAAATTTATAAATAACACTTAGATCAAGAACACTTGCAGGGTCTGTATTCTGCTAACCGATATACAGGGTGAGCTTTTTATTCAGGGCTACGGAAGTCTCAAACCGTGAGAGTTATCGAAAAGTTATGTCAGGAGTTACGTGCTCGATTTTGAAAATAAGTTCTGCTACGAAAAAAGTCGAATTATTTTTAAGTTTTACTGGAATATGCGTTTCTGAATTTTTATTTTTAGTTTCTTGTTTCGATAATCAATATAAAAAGTATCGGTTACCCGTTCAGACATGCTTTCCTTGCGCATAGTCTGACCGTACAACCTTTACTGAATTCGTAAAGATGAATTTTAAAATTTCAATTTTGAAGATGTACTAACATCTTTGGGCATTAGCAGTCGTAAATTTACATATTTTTTATCAACCAAAAAACAAAAATTCGTTTCTAATACTCACTTTTCCGGAAAACTACTATACATTTTTACTTTTCTATTAACGAACTTATTTATCTCAAAATCGAGCACGTAACATGACTTTTCGATAACTTTACTATTATTAACTACTACTATTACTACTACTACTATAACTATTAACTAACAGTTTCAGACCTCCTCTCATTGGCACCGAAAAAAAACTCGCCCTACCTATATCATAAATCAATAAAATAAATAAATAATGCTGGACAATCCACACAGCCTCATCTAGCCCCAATCACTTTACTATGATACTGGTAAGTCTCAGAATTGTTCATACAAGAAACTATAGTGCGGTACTATTTGTACGGAGTGATTGAATATGATGATTCTTTGTTAATGACAACATGGTATCTGGTTAGACAACAATAGGCTACTTGACTACTTCTGAGAAATAATAGGCTACTTGACTATCAAAAAATGTGTAATTTTAATTCCGTTTTTTTCCCTAAAATATGTATATTTTTTAATAATAAAACCGGCCAAGTGCGATTCGGACGAAAATCACGTTCGTTGTATGGAAAAAACGGCAAAAAAATCACGTTCGTTGTATGGGAGCCCCCTTAAATATTTATTTTATTCTATTTGTTGTTATAGCGGCAACAGAAATACATCATCTGTGAAAATTTCAACTGTCTAACTATCACGGTTCATAAGATACAGCCTGGTGACAGACGGACAGCGGAGTCTCAGTAATAGGGTCCCGTTTTACCCTTTGGGTACGGAACCCTAAAAATCACCTGATTACGCTGATTTGTTTAGTTGTCGCTATGATGAAAACAATTTACAACTTATTTTCAATGTAGGTAGTCAAATAGCCTATTCTGCCGGTGTCAAGTAATCGAAAATAATCTACACTAATATCATAAACAGGAAAGATTTGTTTGAATTGAATAGGCTCCGAAACTACTGGACCGATTTGAATAATTCTTTCACCATTAGAATTCTGCATTATCCCCAATTAACATAAGCGATATAATATACACGTGCGAAGCCGGGGCGGGGCGCTTGTGGAAAATAATTGTAAATATCAAATTATGAAGATGGTTTGATATTTTCACCAGAGCCTAGTTCGTTATATATCAGGGTGCACCACGACCAGCTAACCTAACCTGCAGGTTGGCTTGGGAGAGAGCTGGAGTCCCCCTGACACCTCGTAGAGATTTATAGAATGGTTTCAACCTTGACACACGTCCCTCAAATCTATAGTTTCTTTCATCACAGGTAAAATGTCAAAATGTGTGATACCATTTTCATGGTGAAAAGACTAATTTATTGGAATTAGGACTCTGATCGTGAAAAACAGTTGTCCCCGAGCGGGTATCGAACCGACAACCCTCTGCGTCGCAAGCGGACTGTCCACTGCGTCATTGAGGTCGGCAATGTCAATCATCATTTAAATCAGTCGAAAGAAGTCCTTTATACAATTTTTTACCCAAAGATTTATGTTATGCATAAAATTATTTTATTTTCCAAAGCAATATTTTGTATCAGAAATAGGTACTCGTACTTACTTATTTATTGATTAGAAAATAACTTATATTATTTATTACTTATCTTTATTTATTACTTGTCTGTACTTTCAAACAACCGTTTTTGTAAAAAGATTATTTATTTCAATATAATTAATTAGATTTTATTTGTGTTGTTTTATTTCTCTATTGCTAAGAATTTGGGCTTATATAATAAAACAACGAATATGTATGGATAATTTTTATTATACGAAAATTATAAACAAAACAGCCTACTTTGACATAATTTTTGAGCCTAAATGGATACAGTAAGTGAATTGACTAAACAACTATAAATTAGTGGAGTAAACGTCTTTTATTATTTCTAATTACTTTGTCTTACAATTAATAATTAAAATGGGTAGGTAATTAAATGTATTGGTACATTCTAATGAAAGAATGGACTGGAAATATTAATTTTCAATACTTAGGAAAACCTTTTTGTACTGTTTTATGACTTGGCGCCAGAAAACAATATGGCCGCCGAAGAAATGCACTAAGGTGTATTCACACGAGCTAGTAGTTAGAGCGAGTCCAAGAGAAAGTAGGTATGGAAAGTGCATGCAAATTGGCAACTGGAAAGCCGACGAAACTGGCTGTCGCCGTGTAGGTTCAGAAAACACTATCGTACGGATTATTCTTTGATAATCTAGAAAAAGTGACAAGACATTATTTTTACATGTTTTTATTTCGTTAGCTGTTGAAGACGAAAAGCCTCGCATTTATTAATGCTTTGGGACAGTAAATCCGCTAACGAAAGACTGAATACGTTCATCTGGTTTTACTACAGAATAAGCATCGTCAGAATTTTCTGGATAGTTTGACGCATGTAGGTTATAATAATGATAGAAATAATGTAGGTACGTTTAAGTCGTGTAGATAAAGATGATTATGAAAACGTCATGTTGTCCTGCTTAGATCAAATTTGTCAAATAATATAATCCAAGCGGGATATCATGACACTTTCAACCAGTCTTTATATAAGCGATTTAAAATAAAGAACTAACAACTATAGTAACTAAGAGACTTAGATGTCCATGCCCATGAGTTTCTTGTCGAACAGGAACTCTCCAAGAGACGCGTGGCGGTCCATCATCTTCTTGAGAGTGCTGGCCTTGCCCGCGAGGTCGCGTTGTCCCTTGTACTGTTCTTCTAGGAACTCTCCAGTTAGGTAGTCGACCAGCTGTGGAGGAAACATAAATAAATTGATTGCAGGAAAAGTTTATGCGTAGGTTTATGTAGGACCTACACTACATTAAGAAGTTCTTAAAAAATAAACACAGTAGATATCCTGCAATTGGCTGTCTTGCAAGGTTGTCTTCCCGACAACCATTTTATAAGGGGCCTTATATCTCAGACTACGTATGAGTAGGTATAATTCAAAAAAGGCGGAGGTTTTTAATTCGGCGGATTGTCTCTGTATGTACATTATGTTGGTACTAAAAGGTTTTATTTTAACAAGATGAGGTTCGAAATCATGATGATGCTCACACCAGAGTACCTATTTATAATTTTGACCTAAATTTATGTGCATTAGATAATTTAGGTATCTTGCAATTAAGTTACCTATTCTTAAGCCACCTCAGAATGATAATCATCCTCGAATCTTTTACATCTACGCCAAATGATTTCATCAATGGCATCAGTTTTTATTGAATACATACATGGTAGTCGTTGAAGTCTGGATCTTCCTCGCAGTCCTTGATGACCTTACGGATGCTCTGCGTGACCGTGGTCTCCAGCTGCAGCGCGTGTTCTAGAGCCTCCACGCCGCTTCCCCAGTTGCTGCGCTCTGGGGGCTGGAGAGATAATATACGGTTTACTAAGTGAATGGCTTAGACTCTCAGCAACACAAATACGTCCTCTGCTGAACGTGCATTCTGCAAACGAGGGGATTGGGCAATAACCACCACGCTTGGCAGTCGATTCTTACTTCTCAACAGCCTATAATGATCCACAGTTGGAGGCAGGACTCCCCTTGATAATCGCCTTACTCCACGACAGTTTATTGTATTCGGTGGTTCATTGTGCCCAACCTTCACGTCGCTTCCCCAGTTGCGCGCTCCTCGTATAACTAAGGATCATGGCTCTACGTTTTATTCTTCGCTACGTTGTATCTCTAACGAAGCCAGTTGGAATAAATGGAGCGGGTGGTTCTTAACCCTTGGAGCTAGTCATTCGATTTAGATTTTTATGGAGGAAGTACTATAACCTAATTACTTTCAAACACATTTAATAAATAACACGTTTGTTGCAAAATATGTAGGTACCGTAAGTTGAAACTCTATTTCCTGTGCTAACTACCATGTAGCCGTGTAACAGGAATAAAGGAATTCTCGAATTAAGACTCACCCTAATGGTGATAAGCGAGGAGACGTCTGTGGTCAGCTCTCCTCTCATGAGCAGGTACTCGATCAGCTTCATGGCGTGCTCGCGCTCCTCTGAGCCGGCATCGAAGAACAATTGCGCGAAGCCGGGACGGTTGATCTGTAGTTGAGGGTTTTATTAGTTTAACCATTTTATTATTGCAATATAGCAGGAAAAACAACGGAACAGAGGTTACGGCCCTCCCTACAGTGCTCCCCCCCTGACAATTATCAAAATGCGGTGCTGTCAACCCCGTCTCCAGCTCTCCCTACCATCCGCGTCCTTGGCGGGGTCGCTACCCGGATACGGGGACGTCCAGCACGAATTTCGTATATGTAGGTAGGTACTTACTGATGTTTAGTAGGTAGGCCTGATTGTTCAACTTTTTTAACATCCTAAGTCTAACTTAGCTATATTTACCACCGTAAATAATTTTGTTAACCTAGTCGTTTATACTTACAGAATCCTTAGAGAAATGCGCGCCCATCGCCAGATATTGAAGTGAGGCGCCCACTTCGGTCTGGATCTGCAGCCGCATGCTATTGCGGCAGCCGCGGGCGATGGTCTTCCAGTCCGTGGGGATGGTCACGGGGTTCAGGTTGCCTGGAGAGGGTCAGGAAATTAATATCAACTGTGTGACTGCACAATAAAACTATTGACTCGCAAGTAAACAAGAAACATTATGATTGTTTTGAAACTGACTTCGAACGCCTTAATTTAACTCCTAGATTTGTTCGGAGCCTGATCTGATCAGGGCTTTGTTTTACGACTACGGTAGACTCGCATAAGCCCTGATCGGGGTCTACCATAGTCGTGAAACCAACCCCTGATTTGGATAAAATTCAAAATATAATGACGGTTAAGTAGGTACTCCAGAAAATAATATTTTCTTCTGAATATATTAAACTCAACGCTATCCGTCATGCAAGGATGGTTAATATGTTTTTACGGAATCGGAATAAGGATTACCACCTCGGAGTATCGAGTACCTCCTGTAAAGCCACTTTCCTCGTCTAAACGTGGCTTTATAACTTCCGGTCTTTATGAAGAGACTTATTGTTACCCCGGAACGGCGGCACAACAGAATCAGCCACAACAAAGTATTTTAAAATTACTATCTGTACAAAACGTGTTTAATTTTGGCAACGATTCCTGATAATTGTTCAACAACAAAACAAACAGAAGGTCAGAGTCCAATGACACTGAATAAAATAAAGTTACTACTTCGCCAATCAAGCGGCAATTCAAAATGGCCGGCGATGTACAAAATGTGTAAACTAATAAATACCTACTTGGCTTTATTTCACCGCGAATATTTGCTTATGTACTATTTATTAAAATTACATGGTTAGCTAGGAAGAATCTAAATTTATTAGGGCTAGTAGGTACTAAAAGCATTATGGTACTAAGCTAAAATATTTTCTAGATAGGTACATAGGTAGGTATGTATCTAGAAAATATTTTAGCTATGGTTGGTAACTTGTACTAAAAACTAATTGATCTAAACACTGTAAATAATTCACTTCTAATCCGTGTCGTGAACCTAAATAATTTTGATAAGCTTTTTAGGTACCTTCATGTTTTGTGTTCCAAGGCATTTAATAAACACAGTCTCCTCTGGCTTACAATATAAAAACGCTGACGCTTCTCAAATCTATAATTACTGTATGTACCTACCAAATTGTATAGGGATAAAAAATATTTTAAATTTGGAATCCGTTTGTCAGTCGTTTGATTTACCTACACAGACCTTGCAAGGACGCTTGCGTACGCTTATTTAGGGAACGACAAGTTTAACTTGGTGATTCCTTTTCATGTTTATTTGTTTACTTTGAATTGAACCAACAAACGAACTTGAAATAAATGTTAATTAATAAGAGAGAGATGCTCTATTTATTTTGTGACCGGGTTAACTATGAAAGTTGTTTGTATTCGAAGAACATCAATCTTTTTTTTATAAAAATAACATAATACAATACAACCCATAACAAGAGACATAATATATTTTACTATCATAATAATAATAATTAATAACAGACAATAGGTTACACGCTGGTTAACTAAAATAAAGTTTTTTTTCAGAGACTGATTTTACTGGTTGTAAATGTTGCAATTGCAATAAATACCTACTTAGTTTGACTTTGAACTTGTAGGTAGGTAGGTATGATAGAAAGGTTATTATTTCTGAGCATGACGACGAATATGAGTACGATGACTAAACATTACTCATACTAAAACAAAGAAGAGTCAGTAGCCCATAGATACAAGCCTAATCTGTTTAATCTTCTAAAATTGTCCAAGTGTCTGATAAACAAAACAGTCCGTCCCGCACGTAGGTTTTATCTCAAGGTGGTCGTTTACATTGAGTAAGAGGATATAAAGATTAGGGTGGTAAATGATTGGCAGATGATTAGATTAGTCGTCTATATTTCTAATCATAATCATAAATCATGTTTATGATTTTGGAATAAAATCTTGTCTAGATAATTTTTTATGATGACATGGCAAGTTCATTTTGGGGTAATGGCAACACTGTGCAGTGTCTATATTTTGTCCTTTCTCGGATGCACTTTTATTCCATCATATTTTTTCTAAAACTTTCATAATATAAAACTGCCGCTATGTTATATTAAATTTCTTAAAATTATTGCCAACGCTGATATCAAGAAAAACCGATGTGTAAAATTTGATACCTTTTTAAGCTTTGCTAACGCCTCAGTATGTGGTATTTTTGTTAAGTTTTATAACTTTAGTTATAAAAATAATTTGGTATGATCTGGCTTACCGTAACTTAATTCAGCTGCTAAGCAGTGTTATTTCTCACTCTGACTTAATGTCAATAGAAGAAGACAGTGAGAATTAGTAATGTATTATGAATATGGGTGGTTGGCTTATTGTGGGTGGCTATTTTGGTGGTGTCACAAACTATTGCGTTCGTATTTATGACCAACAAACTAAAGAAAACTTCGCCAAACCTACGCTAGATGGCATTGGTTTTGCTCTTACATCCCCATGCCACAATGATACATTCCGTCATTCAGAGATAAATTACCTATATATAAGATATAACTTCAGATATTACCTTTTACTGCTAAAGGATAAACTCACATACTTGAAGACGTTTACTATGTATTAGTTTATGATAATTGTAGGTACAAAGATGAATTGTTAAATACCCGACAATGACGCTTCAATCATTGTTCCGCTAAGTACCTATTGTGAGTGTGATTCATTATCATTAGTGTTATCTATATCAGAACAATGTATTTACGGTAAACATGTGCTAATACCCTAATTCAAATAAATCCCTGTAGATAAAATAGATATTTTAAGTGGGTATTAAATTCCCACGTATCTTCTTATCTAAGAACCTATTCTTTATTGTGATATATTCTAATTGTTTATTTTACAAGTGGTGCCTTCCTTAAATTATATCTTGCTAGACTATGTATGTTGTTGAGTAGGTACTATGTGTTTTTTGACATTTCAGAGTATTATCAAGATGTTTTTATCATGGGTATTAACCCAGGTTTCTTTTTGTTTTCTGAAATTACTTGCTTACAGCTCAGACAATAGGTAAAGGTAGGATAAATAGTTATATCTAACAAGGTCTTTAAACGTTTTCATGTAGATAGCTTTTTAAATATGTCTATAACGCAACAAATAATAGATTCCAGCTATGATTTTGTGATTTCTATATTAATCGTTACCTACTTCTACCATTTGTAGGTAGGTACTTATTTAGGTACCTACATTATTAATATAGACCAGGGACCTAATTCATTGCTTCTACTTTCGAAAGTTTATGTTCTATGAAATATTTATGCCCAACACGATCTTAGATTGTAAACAGATTTGGTGTCTGTGTTATGTAGCTTGTTCTATCTACCTCGTACTTTGCACTGCAAACTCTAGCAAAAATCTTGATAATTCTTACAGACTGAGTAGTAACAGGAAAAAGGTTTAAGAAACAAACTTATAAACTATTAAAAGTCCTCGCTGCGAAGTAGGTGGATAGGATAATTATTATATCCACCTACTTCGCAGCGGGGACTTTTATTAGTATTTATGTTGGTTTGTTAAACCTTGTTCCTAATAAAAGTCCCCGCTGCGAAGTAGGTGGATAGGATAATAATTATCCTATTCATTTACTTAGCAAAGGGGAATTTTATAGTATATAAGATAACATTATCTGTGGTACTGACGCCAATGCTAAGTTTAGAATGTTTCCACCGATTTAAGTTGTATTTTTTAGTAGTATCTAAGTGTAGAAACTGACCTACAGGCTCTACGTCCAAAGAGGTACATACCTAGGTAACAAACCGATTACATAAGTATTAACATAAATAGGAATAATTCGCATCGCGACCCGCACGGGCAACAAAATACATTACAACAGATAAATTTAATTATGTATATATTTTAAAAAGCATAATAAAGTTCACTAGGTTATATTATATATAATATATATTGTACATTCAATACAGTCCTTATAATATTCATACAAATTCTTGCGTCAATCAAGATAGTATGGTTTGGGTCATTCTGTTTTTGCATTATCAACTTTGGTACTACTAACCGAGCTCAGATGCACGTTTCTGTGAATAGGTATTTTATATGGAAAAGAAACAGAGTAGTTTTGTTTTGTAAAACCAACTGGAGACTTATAGGCTTCGGAGAAACGAGCTGTTGAGGATATTATAAATATTTAAGAATGGAAAGAACAAGAACAAAGAACCTACTGGTTTAGAGAAGCAAGTTTTCATGTTATAAAGAGTTTGAATATCATAAGTAAGTTAGAGACAGGAGAGAGAGAAGAGTCCTTCCTCTCTTAGAGGAGGAAAGATATCTTATTTATATCCATACTATGAATTTGAGTTCAGTCTCTCTGTCTGTTAACGTTTCAAAGCATAAACGGCAGAACAGATCTTGATAAAAATTGCCAGGAATATAAACGGTATCCCCAGAAAGGACATTGGCAACTTTTGCCTCCTGAAAAATACAAACGAAGCTACGGCCAGAAGGTAGTAATAAATAAAAGAACATATAACACAACAACATGTGAGACCGAGCTTGTTCAGATAAAAGAACCAACCAGATGACTGATAAAATACTTTTATACTTCATTTTTATACAAATGATGCATCACCATTTGTTTCCTGTGTTTACAAAATGGAACATTATATGATAATTTTAGGTGCACTTACTTCTATCTATATATGGTTTTTGTATGTCACTAAGCACTGAAACCTAATTAATCTTGCAGATAACCTAAGAGCTCATACACACGAGCGGCACGATGTCGACGGCAGATGCAACTTCAGCCGTCGACACCCGTCAACGGCAGCCGCCGACGCGTCGACGGCTGCCGTTGACTTGTCAAACATCGAAGCTCTGCGGCAGCCATCGTCGACTCTCTTTGTACAGGAGCCAGTTGCAAAATGAATTCCGAAGAAGAAACACTGTTATTGCTTTTACTCCGTCGACGTCAATAATTCAATTACCAATGGCGTTTTTTTCAATTAAGGATTTATTTTGGAAATCACTCACAACATCTTCACACACAGCCGCCCACGCTCTGTTTTTAATTGTTTTGTTACTGTACTCTTGTAGTTTATAATTCCAAATACAAGCATTTTTCTATACTGCTACAATCAGCAATTCCACATCAATATTCTCACTGGAGCTCATTTTACAAAACCGCGACGCGTGCGCACTCCTGGACTATGTGCAGTCCACTGACAAAATGGCGGACGCGGCACGCTACAAACACAAACAACTGCAAGCGACGCTATTGGTCGACGGCTGCCGTCGACGCGTCGGCGGCTGCCGTTGACGGGTGTCGACGGCTGAAGTTGCATCTGCCGTCGACATCGTGCCGCTCGTGTGTATGAGCTCTAACCTAGACTTATGAGACATTATGTGTGGTGGCAAATAAATTATATTATGTCTAGGTCTATGATAAGTTCGCCGAGATCTGAATGCATAAGATAATTAAATAGGATATATTCGCGGTTCTAATCTGTTAGAACAAAGTCGTGTTTTTTACTAGTCACACCATTTATATTATAACTCAAGAATGGCTGAACTAATTTCAATGATCTCTGATTTGTTAGATTTGTATCCGTCCCGAATATAGAATAACTACTCAAAAAAAATATGACGAAAATAGTTTTCTTACAAATATTTCGTATGTAACGCCATCTCTGATTCTAAAGAGGAACAAAGTTTCCGGTCCAGTTAGTTAATAATAAAAAAAATACTGTATGACTGAGACAAGGGTACCTACAGTAATACCTTAGATTACCTACAGTAGTGTCCTACAAAAATAAATGAAACTGATATAAAAAGACTCAACGCCTAGGATTCTACTTAAGGAAGAACCATACAATAACTGTTGTTATTCACCTAGCTTAGAACTAATGTACTAAGTACATCCTGCTATGCCCTAGCCGGGTCCATATTTGAGACATAAAATTACATGTTTAAGGTTACATACAATGTCTCATTGTAACCTTTAACTTGACATGTAATTTTATGTATACCTAGTATATTTGTTTTGAAGGGAAATTGTGACGCAACATTACAAGAACTTCTTTTTAAAATTTGTTATTATGTTCCTACCGTGTTTACCGCAACGTTATAAATTATCATCGATTAGAACATAATAGGTACTAATACAATGCATTTCGATTGTGATGCTAAGTATTTGAGCTATTTTGCTTTTGAACTATTCATTGACGGGATACAGGTTAAATTATCCACTATAAGTAATACCTCCTTTAATTTTCTACAAACTTATACCCTGTTGTACTTACTAAGATCAACGAAGGAAATATTATATTAATGTTGGTGGATAAAAATAGGGAATTTCTAAAATGCTTTTGTGTCAAATCATCGTGCAATCTGGCGATTTGTGTTTGCTTGTTATGGTTATAGTTTTAGCTTTTACCGAAAACTTAACGATATTGCTTTTGTATTTATGCTCTTCATGTTTTTTTCATTTAATGAATCTGGTTTCATCTTAAATTTCATAAAGATGGCCGTCGGCTTATTATAACCTATCAGCTGTCTTTGTTTACCAAAACCAAATGTCATTTATTTTGACATATTGCGTCTTTTTAGGCCTTTTAATCGTATTATAATAAACGCCCCCTTTAATTTAAGTCGGTAGGTACCTACATAATTATCCTAAATTATCCGACTTAACAAGTAGAAATTTCTTAAAAATTGCTTTGTGAAAGGAATAGCTAATGTAACCTTTGAGTAGAAAGGACTTAATCCCGATGATGAACCTTGTAATAAATTTAGGATAAAAGGGTTAAGGTTTAGAAAATACCTAGATCAAATCTGTCATACACAAAGAAACAAAAATAGAAAAAAGTAAAAACTTACATTGTGTCGCGGAAGCGGGCGCGTATACAGCCAGAAGGCAAGCGAGGCTAATCAGGATCACCTTCATCTTTAATTCTACAAAAAATCACAGATACTTTGACGATTATTTATTAAAATAAACAAATACTACTCTCTGAAGTCAGGCCTTTACACACACTGGTGTAGAAGGCAGACTTATCAACAGCAAAACTAGTAAGCGACGAACAATTCCCGTGGTTGACTCCGATTATTATAAAATGTACTACGCAGCGATAACACTAACATCTCTTTGACAAGTGACTCAAGTGGAAACGAGAGCGAGCGAGATAGCACGAGTGTAACAAAAAATCCCAGCGAGGTTTTGTGTTTCGAGACTTTCGTGGAATGTTCCAATGTGTTTTATTCGCTTTGTGTCCGTTTTACAGCGAATTTTATTTACAATAAAGCTTATAATCTCATCTGTTATCATAACAAAGCATTACCTATCATGAGCTTAAGGCTTCGCTAAAGAAAGAAAATGACGAAAGAGGTTGTCATTCCTTTATTGTTGGAACAATAAACCTCCACATTTAGGACGACGTCATTAAAAGGGTCGCATAGCGGAGAGTTCTGCGAAGGGAGGCGAGGTAGTCTGGTGATACCAACTTTAATTTTTACCTACAATTTCGGAAATATTTATCGAGCGACAGCAAAACCCAATGTTTAAATCCCCGTTTTATCTTTATTCTCACACATTCACATAACTTAATTTTAGCCAAATAAACGATTATCTGCTACAGCTTGCACTAACATTAACCAGGCAGCCAAATGTTGTATTTTCAGGGTACTTATTGTTTTTCAGTTGGCATCCCCATTTCGAAACAGCTGCCAACTTCACGTGATATGACAGTTCGATCACTGATTCTACTTGAGTTTGCTGCTTAATACGACGCAAACAAATAAAATTGTCTTTATTTCTCGGTCTCCATTGCGAGGCTATCAGTTTTACGAATTACTTTGTTGGCTTTGCCTTCTGCGCCAGTGTGTGTAAAGGCATAACCAACAGTACTCATTTGCACGTTCTATTTTCGAATTTGTTTTTCCATTGAAACTATTGAAAGTTGTCGCACTATTATTTGGTGAGTGGAATCTTTATTCAACCTATTTTAATCATAATTAAAACAATATTGTTGACTTCCGGTTAAAAAAAACATTCGATTGCATTGTTTTGTTCTAAATAATTCTGCAACAAAGATTTTTGCGATGTAATAAGATGACAACAGGGGTTAAATTAATTGGTTTATTAAATATTTTCTTGAATTTTATACTTACTCAATGATAATCTTGTGCAGACATGTTTTATAGAAGCTTATGAAAAGGGGGAGGGTATTTTATGTAGGTAGGTAGGTATTTTGCTTTGCCCTTTTCTCTGTGATTCTGATGTGTCATGGTATTTTTTTTAACTAAGTACTAGTTACCTACCTATTTCTTAAAGAATATAACAAATGAGTAACGATTTAAAAAAAACTTTGTGATCAAAATAAACAACAATAAAAATAAATAAGTAACTCAACTTTCTCGGTTATTGGGTTCTACAAGGTTTCTTGAATTTACACAGTTCCTCAAACTTTTTTATTTTAATGGTGGGTCCACTCTCTTGAAAGTTCATCATCGTGCCTTCTATTCTATATTACGTTGCCTGACAGAGATTGCATTTGCAATAGTGTTAACACTGCCGTACATTGTTTTTACTTGACGTGTGTTTAGTTTTGAATCTCCTTTCTCTATGTAGGTAATTCATTAATTTCTTTGCTAAACCAAAATATTCCCATAATTATGTACCTAGGTATATCTAACCAAAGTCGAAAGGGTAGGCTGATGGGGTAGGGTTTGGGCTGAAAATTAATTATGGTGACGAAAAATACCTACCTACAGTGTTTAAGTAAAACATCGATAAAGCTGAAATACTAAACCATCTTCCAGTTTTTGGGTAGGTAGGTAGGTACTTGTTGCAAAATGTACCTCCCTATTATTTTGACGTCTCTTTTAATTCGATGACCTAAGTGGCGCAGCAGGCGCAGGTCCGCCTGAGATGCAGGAGATATCGGGTTCGATTCCCACCTCGGAACAAATAAATACCTAATGCTGGACAATTCACACAGCTTCATCTAGCCCCAAATGTTTGTACGATCTACAGGTGATTCCGAGTGTTCTCTGTGCATTATAAAAATATATTTGTATCTATAACACATATTGTATTATGTAGTTAGGTATATCAGCTATTAATCCTAGCACAAGCTTCGCTTAGTGGCACAGATAAGTATCTAAATGGTACTTCAGCTTAGGGCTGGATGATGCTGTGTGAATCGTCCAGCATATTTTTGCATTGAGCAGCAAATTAATGCTTAACAATGTCTTCCAGCATCATGAAGCTCGTCATATTCGCCGCCGTCTGCCTGCTCGCGCCCGCCGCGCTGGCCGTGGACTCTTGCTATCAGGACGTGTCTCTGGACTGCGGACAGGCTAACCCTAACAGCTTGGGTGAGTTTTATACTTGTATGCCGTATTTTAGAACTATTTCTTTAAAAAAAACTATCGTAGTTTGCACTGGAAGAACACTCACGTTTCACGCAGGGACGCGGAAAGCGTCTGACTAGAACAGCACTCCCCCTGATGAAGTCTCTCGTTAAGGGATGACTCGTTGGTATTCTTTCAGCACAAACAAGGTTCCCGCTTACATTTATAATGTATTTCATACTTTTTAACCCCCACGGAACGGAGAAGTTTATGCGTTTAGGGTGAGATATTCGTTTGGTAACAAAGAAAATTACGATCAAATCATAGAATTAATTAAAACTAGTATTTATAATTTGAAACAATTGAGCTTAATTCTTTCTTTTTCTTCGTTTGCTTGATAAAAATAATACCATATAATATTATAATATTTATTAATTATTATTCTAGACATACTTATAATTTATAGATTTTGAGTCTGTCTTCAATGACAGATGAACCGATAGTTGTGAAAAAAGTGCAGCTTTTCCAGTACCATAAATAATTATTAAACTATAAATAAATAAAAATAAAATAAAAATCATTTATTTCAGACCCAGTTGATCCATAGATGTACACACATGATTTCAAAATTAAATAAAAATAAAAACTATGATAACTTAGTTGTAAATTCACTTGATTGTACGAAATTGTATGTACCTACTAACGCTGCTGTGGTACCTCAATACAAAATTTGTTTAGGTACTGATCTGGACGTGGAAATGGGTAGGTTTTTTACAATAATATCCTGCCTGTTATCTAGCTAACATTTTTCAGCTTGTAGAGTAGGTACCTAGTCACAATTCACAATTAGAGTTAGTATAGTCACACTAGAATAATGACTAAAATACGTCATAATTCATAATCTTTATTCATTAACAATAGTAATATCGTATCTGAAATTTTATAAATAATTACATGCAGATCTTAGGTATTATAATAACAAACATGGCATGAAAAAAAAAGAAGAATCTATAGATATAAAATAACAATTTGTGAATGAAAATAAATTACAATGGTATGATATAATATTAGTACATACAATATTACAAATGAGGTAAGATCATAAAATTATGATACAACAATGTCAGCATTAAAAAAGTCATCTATAGAGTACTAGACATACATAAGAACCTACTACAATTTTTAAATAATTTTGCTAGTGTCAAAAAAGTGCAAGGTGAAAAGTGGGAATATCTATACCTACTTACTGACCTGTATTCTGGCCAAATTGCTAGTAAAATGTTTGTAAACAAACTGCACATCTTAATTTCAGATTCACATTGTTGCCGCGTCTTTTATATACGTAATATTCATTACTTATCGATTTGAGATCTGTCCTTGAATAAATATTGCTTACAACTATAATTATCTAAGACTCTGACGACAACCAAGAGATCAAGTTTTTTGTGTCGTGGTTTGTTCACAAACATTTTGCTTCGAGTTTGGCTAGTTTCTAGGGTCATTTGAATAAACCCAATTGATAGTAGGATAGTTCTTCAAAACCATCCGATCTTATCAATTTAGTTTCGACATGGAGGTTAAATTACTTATTTACCTACTTTGTATAAGTATGTAGGTATTTATGTTACCTATTTATCTAGATAGACATGACACTCGCTTATCTTTACAGCTGGGCGTTTCGGTCTTTGTAAGTACCTAAATGCATCTCTTTATTGAATGGGACACAGCATTTTGTTTTAGCATGAACTATGACTTCGGTGCACGAGTTCTACGCATTGTCTCGAAACAATTTCTCGTTTAGTAAAACAATCATGCATATTTTTCAACAGTTGCGCACAAACTTGTATTTTTTCAATATTTACATTCTCTGTTGCACAAATTGGGCTAATATCTTTCCTTCTTCATGCAAGTTTTGATCGTACAAATAATTATTAAGAAACCTCCATAAATATTGTAACCCGACCATTTCATAAAATTCATCATAAAAGTGTCATGTCCATCTACCAACAGACTTGTTGATAGTTAAGTGTCCAAGCATGCTGTGAATAAAGCTACCTGCAGTTCTAGAGAGCACAGAGTCAAAAGTTACATTGCTATTTTACAGATATCTTGTTAGAACTGTAGTATTTCCTTTTTAAACTGAATAGGTACATAACATACTGAGTCGAAAGCGTTGGAGCCGTTTATTCAATCAAAAATAAATTATGACAACACCCGTCTCGGCGCGAATAAATGAACGAGGTATATAACCTCCGTACTACACCTTAAGAGTGGGATTGTGTCAAACGTCATCTCTCATGCTGTCCTCCTGGTCAGTCCAAAACCGATCTGAGCGGGACAGTATGAGAGAAGACGCCATCCTCAATCTCATTCTTTATGTAAGTTATAATCATAAAACGAACACCATAATAAATCTAAGACAGTGATTTGCAAAATCCTACGGCTCCCTCTTGCCTTTGACTCGGAAATGTGTAATAATATTCAGTTAAATTGAGCACTGACCCTAGATTCTAGAACAACCTTACCCTTCCTCCCACAGCCCTCGCCAGCTGTAACGCAATCTACGGCGAGTACGGGAAGCACGGGAACGTAGCCAGCGAGCTGCAAGCCTACGCCAACTTACACCTGGAGAGATCGTACGAATATCTGCTGTCGTCCGCATACTTCAACAACTACCAGACCAATCGCGCTGGCTTCAGCAAACTGTTCAGGAAGCTGTCTGATGACGCGTGGGGAAAAACTGTTGAGATTATCTAGCATATTACTATGAGAGGTAAGACTTTATTATATTATTTCATCAGGTAAATACCTACACATTGCCGTGCCTCTCACCGCGTAAGAATTGACGTCTTAGGCGACATCCACGGGTGTCGTTGATTTAATTGCCAATATAAAATCAAATAGTGGTGTCGATTCTTTCGTCGGAAATGATTGCCCTTTTCTTTCCTTCGAACGGTAAATTAAGATACTTTCAATGTCACACACATGTCCAGCCCGTAGCTACGTTGCGTCCCTTCTGGGTTTTTTAGTCTTCTTAGTTGAGATTTTGTGCTAACTGAATCGGCACCATTATCCTGACTCTGAGTTACTTAATTACTAATTGTATTTCTTTCTTTTTATCCAGGTGGTGAGATGGACTTCTCCAAGCGCTCCTCCCAGAAGAAGTCGTCGGTCGGCCTCCGCAATTTCACGGCCGAACTACACGAACTGGAGTCCCTGGCCAAGGCTCTGGACACGCAGAAGGAGATTGCCGAGCGTGCCTTCTACATCCACCGCGAGGCGACCAGAAACAGCCAGCATCTGCATGATCCTGAGGTAAGGAACTAAGTTAGCAACTACACGGCCGAGCTGCATGAACTAGAATCTTTGACCAAGGCTCTGGACACACAGAAGGAGCTCGCCGAGCGTGCCTTCTACATCTACCGCGAGGCGACCAGAAACAGTCAGCATTTCCATGACCGTGAGAGAAGGAGCTAAGTTAGCAACAACACCCGCCGCCCGTTTTTTTCAGTATTTCAGTATTTTATTTATTGCATTCATACAGTCAGGTCTTAGTAGTTAGGTGAGTGTTCATAAAATGTTCACAGTATGTACCCATTTAGGGTGTTGCAATGCAAGACAGGCCAGGTTTCATGCCTTTCTACTTATGATGTACTTACTTAATAATAATGCATTCAATACCTATTAGAAAGATTACGAGTCGCTAAATTTATCATTGAAGAAATCGTCAAGTTCGTAAAAACATTTTTTTATGAGTATCGCTTTTAATTTGGATTCAAACATGTCATTTTTTTCTATACTTTTTAGTTTTTCTGGTAAAGTGTTGTAAATTTTTACCGCCATCGAGTTGGGGAGGATTGGTGGATTTTTAATTTTGATGCGGGCATGACAAGGTTGTGTTTGTATCTAGTTTGGTATCGGCGAGGCCGGTCATTTATTTTTTGGAAAAAAATTGGGTTATTCCTTACAAATTTGCATGTTTCTAAGATGTATATACATACTAGGGTAAGAATTTCTAATTGTATAAAGTGGGGTTTACACGTCTCTGGTACTCTTATATTTGCTATGGTACGGACGCATTTTTTCTGAGAGATGAAAAGTTCGTTTGCGTCTACGCTATTTCCCCATAGTATAATTCCGTAGCGGATCCAAGAATATGCGTATGCGTAGTACGCGGCCAAACTCGTTTTAAGGTCTGTCGCTTTTCGGAGTTCAATCAAAGCATACGAGAAAGAAGACAATTTGGATTTGATTTTTTTTATATGGCTTTTCCAGTTTATGTTCGTGTCAATATCTAATCCTAATAAGGTAAATGTGTCAACGCATTCTATTTTAGTATTATTGTATGTCAAGCGGAGGTTTTTGGTATGGTCTAAATTGCATAATTTTAGTTTTCTTATAATTAATTTCGAGGTTATGGTCAGTCATCCATTTAGTAATAATATTAAAGATGTCGGTCAGATTTATATTTAAATTAATGTCATTTTTGCAAGATGTCAATATTGAAATATCGTCAGCAAATAAAATACACGATTGAGTTATACACTTCGGTAAGTCATTTATATAAATTAAGAAAAGAATACATCCAAGGACACTGCCTTGGGGTATTGAGTTGTTAATCTGCACCGCATTTGATCTAACCATGTCAATCTTCCCTGTTTTTTCGTTAAAATGTTCTATCTCTACGTATTGTACTCGGTTATGTAGGTAAGACTCGAACCAGGCGTGTGTTATACCGCGGATACCTATTCCTTGTAGTTTATCTAATAATATTTTGAATTGAATTTTGTCATATGCTTTTGCCATGTCCAATAAGATACCTATTGCATAGAATTTGTCATTTATTAAATTTAGAATTTGTTGGATATATATTTATAGGTTGCCAATATTGTAGATCGATTTTTTCTAAAGCCATTTTGTGCGTCGTCAAAGATATAATACTTTTCACAAAAAGAATTTAGTCGCGTTTGCATTGCCTTCTCAAAAACCTTAGACGGAGTCGGGAGCAAGGCTATAGGTCTATAGTTATTAGGGTCAGATTTAGACCCTTTTTATTTTTTGAGTAGATTAGTTCTTTGGCCTCTAAATTAAATGCTTGTAGCACTTTAATAGGTCAAAATGAAAAGATCATAATCAATCATGTGAAAAAAATACTCCAAAGGCTTACTTGTGGTGATACCACCCACCACTGTTACCTTAATTCCAGAAAAATATTTTTGGGAGATTTTCCTTAAAAAAAGGAACCGCCATCCAAAATCCATTTCGGCATTACTTATAAAACAAATAAATCCAATTACTTTTACTAAAACCGGAAAACTTGTTACTAATTGTATTTATATGTTTTCTCCAGGTGGCTCAATACCTCGAGGAAGAGTTCATCGAAGACCAGTCCAAGACCATCAGGAACCTCGCTGGACACACTTCCGACCTGAAGAAGTTCATCACGGCCAACAACGGACAAGACCTGTCTCTCGCGCTGTATATGTTCGACGAGTATCTGCAGAAAACTGTCTAAGTAGTTGACATATAACTTAGATGATAATTATTCTATAGCATCTAATTTGCGTCACTAGTATCTGAAATGATCGACGAATATCTTCAGGTCTAAAGAGATGACATCTATCTAATTAATTATCTATTATCTTTATCATCCAATTTGTTAGCATACAACTGCTTATAAATACAACCTATGTTTTAATCATCAGCCTATTGACATCTATTTTCTAGCATAGAAAATTTATTAGACCTAAAAAACATCTGTCAATCTCGAAAAGTGTCTTCAATATCTAGTGCTCTAACATCTAATATAAGAAAAAATATGTCACATTGTTGTTAAAACATCTTTTCTCGACATTGTTAGTGATTTCATCTACTTTTTGTTTAGAAACGTTTTCATCTGGAAGCAATTCAATTATTAAATCCTCCACTTTTAAATATCTTTCGACAAAATGTCAACTGAAAATATTTGAAGCAGAATATCGAATTGTAATGAAAAATGTGTTTTTGAATACCATTTAGGTATTCAAAAACTATTTTTTTGATGTTTAACTTTATATTTTAATGTACAAAATTTGGCTGTTTATTGTGATTATGTTTCGTTATTATATACATAAATAATGCGAGACTTGTAGATATTAAGTAATTAGTATCCATAGATTGTATTTTTCAGTTATTTTCAAATAAAAATTATTCACTAACCTATATGGAACTTTAGTTTATCCCTGAAGATACTAACTGAAACAAACAAGATATCAGTAATTAAAATTCTTTATTTCAAATTCATAATCCTGAAAATTAATTAGTTTGTAGGCTACCTACCTAAGTACCTAGACTAATATAACACAAGTATTACCTATGCAATCTCGCGCGCCACTGCAACGAACGAAAAAACAACAAGGCTAATAGATTCACGCGCAGACCGTGTGCCGCCTGAGGACTTTAAATATTTTTTTTACGTTGGTGAAATACAGTGTTGGACAAAACTAACTGCCTATCTGTGTATCTCAATACCCCTTCTGCGTATATAGGACTACATTTACCTATAAGTTAAGTAACGTAGGTATGCTAATAATCACAATAATGTAATAAATGCGAAAGATTGGATATTTAGATGGATGTTTGTAACTTCTTCGCGCCAAAACTACTGATTGGATTGAGCTGATTTTTTGCATTACATGTATTTCTAGGCCTGGAGTAGATAGCCTACTTTTTATCTCATAAATCAGTTCCCATGGAATAGCAATAACTTTAAAAAATTTGCATAGAAACAACGCGTGCGAAACCGCTGACAGAAACTAGTTACAAATTATTCAATACTGAATTAAGCACTGCGCCATCTAGCCCCAAGAGAGCAAAGCTCATACTCAAAAGAAAAAAGTTGAGAGCCGCTGGCCGCTGGAGAAGGTGTTGCGCATTGTTGCAAGAAAATCACTTACTGGATTACTAAATGAAATTAAAGTTATACCTACTTTTTGGGTTCCGTACCCAAAGGGTAATACGGGACCCTATTTCTAAGACTCCGCCTTTCGTCCGTCTGTCACCAGGCAGTATCTCATAAACCGTGATAGTTAGACAGTTGATATTTTCACAGATGATGTATTTCTTATACCTACTTTTTGGGTTCTGTACCCAAAGGGTAATACGGGACCCTATTTCGAAGACTCCGCCTTTCGTCCGTCTGTCACCAGGCAGTATCTCATAAACCGTGATAGTTAGACAGTTGATATTTTCACAGATGATGTATTTCTTATACCTACTTTTTGGGTTCTGTACCCAAAGGGTAATACGGGACCCTATTTCTAAGACTCCGCCTTTCGTCCGTCTGTCACCAGGCAGTATCTCATAAACCGTGATAGTTAGACAGTTGATATTTTCACAGATGATGTATTTCTTATACCTACTTTTTGGGTTCTGTACCCAAAGGGTAATACGGGACCCTATTACTAAGACTCCGCTGTCCGTATTTTGTCCGTATTTTTGTCGTATTTTTGTTGCTGCTTTAACAACAAATACTAAAAAACATAATTAAATAAATATTGAAGGGGGCTCCCATACAACAAACGTGATTTTTTGCCGTTTTTATAGATAGTACGGAACCCTTCGTGCGCGAGTCTGACTCGCACTTGGCCGCTTTTATTTTTAGGATAATCTCTAAAAATCTATTGCTGTTTGTTTGTCTCGCTGAAACTCGAGAACGGCTGGGCCAATTTTAATACTTTTTGTTTTGTTCTGTTCTAATAAGTACAGGGGTGGTTTAAAAAGGGAAAAAATAGGGAATTATCATTATTGTAAATAGGTTGAGAAGCGAGCTAACGAAGTGGCGGGGAACAGCTAGTTTGTAATAAATAAATAAAAATAAAAAATAGTTTATTGCGGACCTAGTGGCATACAAATATTATAAACAGGAAAGATTTGTCTGGACCGCTTTGAAAAAAATTTCACCATTAGAATTCTATATTATCCCTGATGATATAAGCGATAGAATATACCCGTGCGAAACCGGGGCGGACCGCTAGTTCATAATAATTTCCGCATATACACAAACACAGTTACAAACTTACTAGTAATAAACAACTTCATAAACATAAATTGAAAAACTACTACAAATGCTGCAAGAATCGGGCCGTTCAGGTCATCAGACATCTGTTCCAGATCACAGCTGGGAAGCTGTCCACGCCCGCGTCAGCAAATAATGTTATGTTTTGAATAAAATATCTTCAAAGCATGTTCTTAAGTGTGTTCCGATCCAGCTTCCCCACCCCTCCCCGCGGCAGCTTGTCCACGAACCTCACACCTCCGGCGAGACGCATCCGGAATGTCATCTGAAATACATACATATATAATGCTGGACCATTCATACAGCATCATCTAGCCCCGAGCTCAGCAGAGCTTGTTATGGGTACAGATAACTGATAAACTTAATACGTACATTACTTATGTAATATACTTTTTAACACGTTCACAGTCCAGTCCACAGCCCGTAAATGGGCTGGATACAATCCAGTCCACAGCCCGTAAATGGGCTGGATACAATCCAGTCCACAGCCCGTAAATGGGCTGGATACAATCCAGTCCACAGCCCGTAAATGGGCTGGATACAATCCAGTCCACAGCCCGTAAATGGGCTGGTTGCAGAAACCACCACTACCAGCCCACAGTCACAGCTTTAACTATTATGAAGGCTTGCTCAGTCATCAATCGATAGCTAAATGAAAATAAAAAATAAATAATGCTAGGCAATTCACACAGCATTATCTGGCCCCAAGCTAAGCAGAGCTTGTGTTATGGGCACTAGATAACCTACACACATACCCTGTCCTCCAAAAACTGCACCAGCTCGTCCTCACCCACACTCTCCCCGTCCTGCACCACGACGAAGGCCGTGGGGGCCTCGCCGACCACCGCGTGGGGGGCGCCCACGACCCCCACCTCCTTGACCGCGGGGTGCTGGAGCAGGATCGACTCTAGCTCGGCTGGGGCCACCTATAAATAATTAATGTTGTGTTGACTTGCAAAACCAAAAAATATACTGACATATTTTGCAACAGTTAGTTTGGGGCTCAGCTCGTCGCTCGCTGCGCTCGGGATTCAATTTTAGAATCCTTCGCTTGCTCGGTCATCAAAATTGAGCACGTGGTTAAAAAGCAACTTTGCACTCCTGTATAACAAATAGTGTTCCATAAACAAAGAACCAACATTTTACTTGATTTTACTTTTAAAGATGGAAACCTGAAAGCGCCTTCTTGGTGATTGTTAGATGTTTATAGAATCGCCTATTCTTTTAACGGTAGAATGCGTATGTTCTTTGCTTTGCGCGTTATGTAGAAAGTGGTGTAAATTTCCAGAATTTTCTTTATCGCAAATTGAATTGAAGGTAAAATTGTTTTCTTTTGTCGCAATCGAAGTGAAAAGTAGAGTGTTTCACTCGGGCCAAAACCGACGACTGACGATGACGACCATGTTTATTTTAAAACCACCCATTATAACTCGGTCTTGTCATCCTCCCTCGCAACGCTCGAGAGTATAAACAACCTTGTCTATTATGGGGTGTTTTTTCAAATTAAAGAAATCTACTAATGGTGAATCCATTAGAATCCTATATTATCTCTGATGATAGGTGATACAATATATCTATATCTACTTGTGCGGAGCCAGGGCGGGCCGCCTGGCTCCGCACAGGAATATATAAAGAAGTAAAAGAGGCCGCGGAAGAGGAGAGAGGAGGAAATTGCATCATTGCACTGACAACAGCTAGATTATTTTATAATAATAGGATAGGATGGTTCCTCACCGAGATGTCATTGTACTTGATGAGTTCCTTCAGCCGTCCCACCACGTAGAAGTACCCGTCTGCGTCGTAGTACCCCATGTCTCCCGTCTTGTAAAAGCCCTCAGAGTCGATGTAGTCCCGGCTCTGAACTCCGAGGTAGCCTGCAGGTACAGATTATAAACTTATTTTATATAAAACTACAATCAAAGAATCGTAATGTTAATTTTAAATGCAATTTAAATACACTTTATCTGTTAAATTAAAAAAATATTTTTACTAGCGGGTTTGTACGCACTATAAAATCCAATTGAGACCCTTTTCAAAAATGAATGTAAAACCCTATTTGTTTCTATTCTTCGGGAACTTTATTATCAAAGAAAATTACAATCAAATAACAAAATTGAATTAAAACTAGTATTAACAACTGAGCTAACTGCAGCCTGTTGCAAACAATCTACAGGTAGCTCAACTGATCCATTATCGATACAAGTCGCGGGGGCGGGCATATATGTATATTATATATTTAATAGCAGCCAGCGTCAAGACGTTGGCTGCATGTCCCCGCGGTATGGCAGTACTGATGTGCTGTGCCAGATACTCACCAGCGTCAAGACGTTGGCTGCATGTCCCCGCTGTATGGCAGTACTGATGTGCTGTGCCAGATACTCACCAGCGTCAAGACGTTGGCTGCATGTCCCCGCTGTATGGCAGTACTGATGTGCTGTGCCAGATACTCACCAGCGTCAAGACGTTGGCTGCATGTCCCCGCTGTATGGCAGTACTGATGTGCTGTGCCAGATACTCACCAGCGTCAAGACGTTGGCTGCATGTCCCCGCTGTATGGCAGTACTGATGTGCTGTGCCAGATACTCACCAGCGTCAAGACGTTGGCTGCATGTCCCCGCTGTATGGCAGTACTGATGTGCTGTGCCAGATACTCACCAGCGTCAAGACGTTGGCTGCATGTCCCCGCTGTATGGCAGTACTGATGTGCTGTGCCAGATACTCACCAGCTCTCGGGTCACGCGTCGCATAGACCAGGCGCGAGAGATAAATATTTGAAATAAATAGTACCTAACAATACGGTCTCTGACCTTGTGTAAGGCATGGAGACTTGAGGCAGATTTCGCCCTTCTCCCCGGGACCCAGCGGCTGGCGGGTCCTCAGGTCTACCACCTGGAACAAGCTTTAAAATTTAAATATGAAACAGGTAAAAATAAACAACTTTTTCTTAAATTTCACACACAAAAGACATAAAAGTTAACAACTAATGGCCATGTACAGTGCGCGTCAGAATTAAGTATCCCCCTTGTCTACAAAATATTTTCTAACTTCTATTCGCTTGTGACTAATTTTCAATGCAAAAACTTATCAAGCCGCTAAGGATCGAACCACCCACCCTTTATATGGAGACTCGAATTCTCGGCATTAGATCAACTGAGCTATTTAGCTGTTGGAACAATGCGTCCAATTTTGTCTATCGGTCTAATTAGTCCCTATTTTAATGCCAAGTCTTAAATTTTTTTTATGGATGCGGGTAGGGTTTGACTTTGTCGTTTGTAGCGAACAAAGTAATTGTCACTCGTCTTATTCCGTGTGGTTTGCTTTGTGCATATTTAACGAGAGATCGAAATATTGTTACCAATGTTCTTTCGTTGTAAACAAATAATTTTTATTAAATTACGACAATCTATTATAAAAACCTTTCACTGTTTACAGATATTATTTGTTATTATGGTTTATCAAAACAATTATTTCGTTATAATAATATCATAGATTTATACGTAGTAGTTATTGTATAATATTGTAGACATAATTATAGAATATTCTTTTTTGTAATTTTTGTTTCTTTTTTCATTAACTTGCAATTAAGCCTCTAAAGAATAATATCAATTAAAAATCTTACATATTGCAAAAAAAATAGATAACAATTAATAAAAAAAAACGAAACACCGCTCACGAGATTCGAACCATGTCACTCTTATCTTGTCTTGCATTAATTTGCCGGTTACACAGATTACCCCCAATAGATTCCGCATTACGGGACTTTAGTTCGGATCCTAGCTCACCAAAATTGGAGGAAGGCGCGGGTTGCGGGGACTGGAACAAAGGCGTTGTGATTGGTTATTTCAAGGTCGCACTAAAACCTAGGGTTGGGACAGTTTAAAATTTGTCAATAATTAATATCAATACCATGTTGTTAAAAAGAACATAAATTTACCTAGGTCCATGAATATTTAACTGTTTTGTAATGCGACCTTAGTTCTTCATATTAATAACGACAATTTTGTAAATTTCGAATCAAAAACCAAACTGAAAACAAAAAAAAAACGCCCTTTTAATCAATTTAATGTACTACCTATCATTTATTTAATCATGTTAAAGATGTAATGAAATAACCATTAGATTAAAAAAAAGTTTATTTAGTACACAATAACGAGTAAAGATTACCTATTTTTTCAGTTCAATCATAATATTTATTGGTTTTTAAAATGTATGAGTTTCGTGTAAATTCGTCTCACAGCATTTTTAGATCTGCTTTTCGAGTCAGATATATAGCAATCTTATGTCTATGTATTTTTCCGTTCAGGACTTTTTTGTAGATATGATGTCTTCTATAAAACTGTAGTACATCACTTTGCTCTATTGTCAATAGTTTCCGCAGCGTACGTGATATAAGGATTTTTCATCGTATTTTTTTCACACCTTGGGTTACATTATCGAAGTTTTCATACGGATCCCTAACTTTTTGAAAATATTCTATAGCCTTTAACCATCAGGGATAATGTAGGATTCTAATGGTAAAAGAATTTTTCAGATCGGTCCAGTAGTTTTGGAGCCTATTCCCGTCAAACAAACATACAAACAAATCTTTCCTTTTTATAATATTAGTATAGATAAAAATATATCTATCTTTGTAATGTATTGTATTATGTATATCAGTTATCTAGTATCCATATCACAAACTCTGCTTAGCTTGGGGCTAGGTAATCCTGTGTGAATTGTCCAGCATTATTTATTTTTATGTACTTATTTAATATTATAGGCAATTTCATCAGGTTTATGAATAACTAATTTATTTTAGCGTTTTTCATACAAAAAATCCGAGAGTCCCACATATCCACGTAATCCAACCTTTCAATCGATATTGACTGGAAGAAAGTGAAATTGACAACACTAGCGTTACACGTGCTTTCGCCGAAAAGGGACAACGAGTGCAATAACAGCAATGAGGAAAAGAAACAAGTGATCGTCTTTACGTACCATCAACCATTATAAGCTGACCTCTTCTATAACTGGTAAAATTGTTATTATTTTACTTACCGATGAAATGTTGTCCTGTCCTTTTGGTAGTTTGAATGTCTAGATGACTTTCCACACCATTTCACTGCACATGAAGTCATTTTTTCTTTTTTGCTAACACAAAACCAATTTTCACTAGCATTAGAACACAAAAACGCAAAGGAGCTCAGGGGTCTGACACTTGGTCGAAACTGAAGCCGTGCTTTGAAGTGGCGATTTATATCTAAGCATTTTCATCGATGTGTTGTGCGCGGTCGTCGTCTTTCATGCGGAATCTATGGGGGGTAATCTGTGGCCGGTTACTACCGCAAGGCCAAGTTGATACTTAGAGAATCCATCGAATTTTAAGTAAGGTTACCATATTAAATGAAATTAAAATGAAACAATTTATACAAAAATTACCTTTTAATGATACAGAACATACAATTTTTGTTGGAAACGTCAAAAATATGAAAAGAAAATGGAAAATTATAAAAAAACATGTAATTTTGATCTCCCAATCTCCAACGATCGCTGACAGGATTTGAACCCACATACATTGAGATAGGGGGATACTTAATTGTGACGCGCACTGTACAAAGGCGACGTTAACCCTCATAGAGTTTTCTTACTTTTAAGATACTTCCGTATGTGGGCACGCCAGCGCTGCCGGGGCGGATGCCCAGCGGAGCCCTGAGCTCGGAGCACACGTAACCTGCTTCCGATAGGCCGTAGAGCTGGTACACGCGCAGGTTTGGCAGTCTGCAGGCAAAATTAGGGAACTGGTCAGTGACGTGATCCAATAGACGGAAGTAGTGCGCGAGACGTGATGGTGACGTGATCTCTCGACCTACGCAAGCGCAGAGTTTTGGCCGACCGGTGTCGTCAAGTTCCGATGGTTCACTGGCCGCCTGCAAGGAGACACCACCGTGCACCGTCGTCAGCCGACACCCTGCGTCATCTACACGTCTCGCCGTAATCACAGATAATGTGTCATTATTTAAGTTTATTATGGTATTTCGTTAGTTTCAAGGTATACAGGGTAATTGGTAAATTAGTAACACTACGTGAACTGCAGGTCCTGCCCATCATCACAAACACGTTCGTGAATGCGCCAAGTCTAAATTAAAAAAAATATAAGTTAGGTACCTCTGATACTAAACGAAAAAACATCATTGCCTGGAACCCAACGAGTTACTTAAGACCGATCTTTCACTCTCATATCTTCTGTTAATTCAGGGCAGAGCTGTTTTTAAGTTGAGTTTCAAATTAAACCTCTCTAACGAACGTTTATTGAATTGCGGGGGTACCCATTACCAATACCAAAATTAAGAACTAAGACCTGGCGTCTTCACGAACGTGTTTGTGATGATGGGCTGAACCTGCAGTTCACGTATTGTCACTAATTTATCAATAACCCTGTGGACCGTACAAGATCAGCAACTTTTCTATAGTCAGATTTTCTAGTATGAAGTAAATGATTAGATATTAATAAGTATTTATTATTTTTATTATAAAAGAAGGTACCTACTCACCGTTCCATAACAGCCAGCACTAGATCCGCCATGATGGTTGTGCTTGACGAGATGATTCCTTGCACGGATGACAGGTCATACTTCTGCAGGATCGGAGACTTGATCAGCTCCGTCACGGATCCGGGCGTGAGCATAAGGTATTTGATCTGAGGGTAGAAAAGAACGTATACGGTCGTGTGTACGTCAGCTTGATCGTTATGCTAGCGTACACATAAACAATGGTCATTATTTCTGAAACCACTATTTATCGTGGCACTATTTATTTTGTTTTTGCCCTAATTATGCGTTATTTATACCGAATTTATTAGGCATAACAACATACGTGAATTCGATTATGTGTACGCTACCATCACGGACACCTAAGGGAGCTGTAAATGATAGTAACCAACTGTACCTTGTACTTCTGTATAGCAGACAGCCAGTCCTCCTGCGAGTTCCTGTAGCTATAGACGATGGTGGCGCCCCGGGTGAGCCCGGCGATCGTGGACACTAACCCGTATGAATAGTACCACTCTCGGGTTATTAGCAAGCCGTGGCCTTCGAAGCTGAAATAATACAAAAAAATCCATAAAGCCAAAAGCGACGATCATAGCGACGTAGCGGGCGAAGGTCCGCCTGCGATGCAGGTTACCTACGGGTTGAATTCCCGACTAGGGTCAAAATTTAAAAAAAAAATGCTTGACTATTCACACAGCATTATCTAGCCCCAAGCTAAGCAGAGCTTGTGTTATGGGTACTAGATAACTGATTTCAGTTGAGCTACCTGTAGATTGTTTGCAACAGTCTGCGGTTAGCTCAATTGTATCAATTGTAAATACTAGTTTTAATTTAATTCTATTATTTGATTGTAACTTTCTTTATTAATAAATAATGTAACAATAATGTAACATCAGAAACGTTAATGTAGGTACTAATGGAATTGTAATAGCCAACAATATAAACCATTATTAGATTAATAAATAATAAATTTCTTAAATAAGTAGCCCTTAATATTAGCTAGTAATTAATATATTTTGTTGTTATTCAGGAATCTAGGAGTTGGGCGTTGTCACTACCACACAGTTTTTTAAGCTTCGGTAGTGTCATCGTTTCAATAAGCATCAATGATCCTTAAGTAAAATGTTCTTAAGTAAATGTTTTTTTTTTATACATTTATAACTTAAAGCAGTGGAAGATGATGGATTTGTCTGCTTCGATTCACCATTTACTTATATATTATATTATTATACGTACCTTTCATCAGCGTTGTTCGGGATAGTGACGAGATGTGCCAGATGCGTCCGAGGCACTCCCTTCGGCAGTCCGGTGGTTCCAGAGGAGAACAGAATCATCAACAAATCACTCCACCCATCTACAGGCACTGGCAAGAAGTCATTTATGTCTCCAGTTTCTGTCAGAAAGTCTTTGAATGATAGTCCTTGAGTTTTTTGGTTTTGTTTCGGTTTTGAGTTCTTAAATTCAGAATTAGTAAAGAAAACACAGAACTTGCTAAGGTAGACACCTTTTTTTTAATTAAAATTGTCGGACGTAAAATGATTTGTTTTTCTATTCAACTAGGTATGTACTTAGAACAATTTATAACTGAAAAAGTTGAGCTTAACTGCCAGAAAAATAACAAAATAATATATATTTACTTGCTAACTAGCTAGGGGTCCACTGACTTCCTCAGTTACTTAATTGGACATGGAAACAAGGGTTTTTCGTCTAACTGACACTATGCACTCCTGGTAGCTCGGTGAATTTACTTACATAATTTGTTTTTTTTTCTAAATACCTACCTCCGCTTTTAAATAATCTGTATTTTACTAATGTTTTTAACTGACTGTATAAAATCTCTTGATCTCTTTGTGGTGAGAAACGGAAACGAATTTTGGGTAGAAACGCCGACAGTAGTTATTTGTTATACAAGAATGCAAAGTTGCTTTTTAACCGCGTGCTCAATTTTGATGACCGAGCAAGCGAAGGATTCTAAAATCCTGAGCGTTAGCGAATCCTGAGCGTTAGCGAGGGAATCAATAGAGCACGAGGTAACAAATCTTTGCACTCGAGTGCAACACGTAACTTTTCATCCCACCTCAGCGAGGAAAGAGTATTTTTGCTCTTCGATATCCGAGTGCAAAAGCCGTTTTTATCCGCTAGAGGAAAAAGTTAATTGAATTTATAACATCGCGATTTTTATTTTTTTTGGATGTGGCTTGAAACGCTGACATTTTTTCGGTATGAAACGGCAAAAATGAATTTTTGGTGAGAACCTACGGTGCGAAACAGCGCTACACCATTTTTGTGCCTAGCAAGTTTTGTGTTTTCTTTAGAATTTATTTAAGTAGTCGTTACAGATTATTTTTTCTTTTCTTTGAATCAATTCCCAATTTAAGCGGGTGTCTGACATTCTGTATAATATAGATCCATCATTTCTTCGATATCTTGACCACCACTCAATTCTGCGTCAATTTCTATGAGTTTAACGTTTTTGTCATCCTTATTTTTACATCATTATGAAGCGTCGTCTCCTGTACGCCTGGCGTCTCCTCGTCGTACACGATGTACGTTTCGATGCAGCCCACGGTGTCGAATAGCCCCTTGTGTTGGTCGAACGCGGTGGGAGAGCAAAACATCACTTTAGGGCGAGCTATTTTCACTCTGTGGACGAGTGGTACTGAAAAGAATAAATAAATAAATAATGCTGGACCATCCACAGAAAACCACCTTTTCATCCCCCATCTCGGAAAGGGTATTTTTGCTCTTCGATATCTGAGTGCAAAAGCCGTTTTAGTCGGGTAAAAATACTCTTTCCTCGCTGAGGTGGGATGAAAAGTTAGTACGTGTTGCACTCGAGTGCAAAGATTTTTTACCTCGTGCTCCTTTGATTCCCTCGCTAACGCTCAGGCTCAGACTAAGTAAGAAATCAAGACGGAGCCCCGCCGAAAAACCACACTGAAGCCGGTGAAACTACGCCTTGCCGTGTATATACACAGTTACACGCACACACATATAACGAAACTACGCCTTACCTTGTCAGTCGCGCTGTACCGGCGGCGCGCGGAGTGTCACGCAAGGTCACGTTATGGTTATTCGCGATTTTTTTACCAAAAATGCTAAATTGTGTTGTGAAACGGTGTAGCAACCAATCATCGAAGAATAAGCAGGATGGAATCACATTTCACACGTAAGTAAACATAAAAATCAATATTAATAATTATAAGGAAAGCTTGGAACACAAAACCTCCACAACTTCCACCAGTGTTGCCACTAGTAAGCGTCACAATAGTTCCCGTTTATTAAGCAAGTTATTCATGTGACGTAAAATGTAGGTAATGTAACAGTTCATTTGTTTACCCATTTCTATTATTACCCGACTACCAACGGAGGAGGGTTATGAGGTTGACACCCTATGTATGTTTGTATGTAGCCGATTTTATGTTCCCACGTAGCGCTGAAACTACAAGTCCGATTTCAACAAATGAGGTGTCTAATGATTCGTCTCGATACTTCGGTTGTTATAGGCTATATGACGTCAGATGAAATTAGGGGTCTAATGAGGTAGCGGGGTCCAAGTGAAAGTGACCCCGAACTAGGGAGCACGACAGACGCGGCATTCCTTGCAGTCATCGAATTTTCTAAATCTATACTATAATAATAATAATATCTATACTAATATAATAAAGAGGAAAGATTTGTTTGCTTGTTTGACGAAATGAATGGGCTCCAAAACTACTGGACCGATTTGAAAAATTCTTTCACCATTAGAATCCTACATTATCCCTGATGAACATAGACTATAGAATATTTTCAAAAAGTTAGGAGGAAGCGAGCCGTGCTGGTACCCCCCACGCTCCCAGCCCTCTTGAACCCCCCCGCCCCCAACCAAAATATCTGATATGGGTATCGTTTCCTATTAACTTGGTGTCGACGATTTCGAATTTGATGACGGCAAGCAATACAACCACCGTGACCCAGCAAGGCGAGCCGCGCTTCGTGTTCGCATTCTGTTGGCGTGGATGCGAACCGCAATGACCACCGTCACATTGTTTGGATTTTCCCCTATCTAGTCGGAGTAAACATACTTAGGTATATACTAGGTACCCCCAATAAAAAAATGCTTAGCTTTTTACTTATCCATTCATCCTGCTAGTACTTAGACGATAACATATTAGGGTAATAAGTTTTTACTACACGGCAACACTCACTACGTGCACACATGTTTACGAAACCGGCTTCATTTCGTTGACGACAGCGCTCCGTCTTCATTTCTTACTTAGTCTGAGCGCTCAGGATTCTAATTTTTGAATTCAATTTTATACACCTGCGCTTGCTCGGTCATCAAAATTGAGCACGCGGTTCAAAAGCAACTTTGCACTCGAGGATAACAAATAACTATTATGTAATACTAGCGGTCCGCCCCGGCTTCGTACGGGCTTCGTTCATTCTATCGCCTATGTTCATCAGGGATAATGTAGATTTCTGATGTTGAAAATAATTTTCAAATCGGTCCAGTAGTTACGGAGCCTATTCAATTCAAACAAACAAACAAATCTTACCTCCTTTTAATACAAGCTAAAGACAGGGCGCTATGGCGCTCATGAGGGAAAGCCTATGTCCAGCAGTGGACTATCATAAGCTGATGATGAGGTGTATGGAGAAACCATCGGGCTAGGACCAAGCGCTCATATTATTTATTTTTGCCCAAAGTTTGGCTAAAATTGTGGAAATACGAATGTTTGAAAGCTTGTATTTTTAAAAGGTACTACTTATTGCGGTTTTGGGTGCATACAAACATAGACATATGTATGCATAGTTAGATCTTTATAACTACGCAACAGTTTTTGATGTGGTTTTTTTTAATAGATAGAGTTATTCAAGAGGAAGGTTTATATGTATATTATACATAAGCATTGTACCCGTGCGAAGCCGGGGCGGGTCGCTAGTCCATAGATAAAGTAGACCCTTACCAGCTCCATAAGTAATATCAGTCGGTGAGAAAATGGCGCCCGCGCAGAAAACGCCCAGAACAGTCGGCATGAACTCGAGTCTTCTCTCACTGCAAATACTGATCACGTCTCCCTTTCTAACACCCATGCGAGTGAGCGAGAGCGCGATATCGACTGTTTTTTGAGCTATTTCACGGTATGTTAGGTTGACACCTGTGTCCGAGTTTACCTGAAAAATGTATTGAAATTAAACTTTATTAACAAAGAAAACTAATGCTGGACAATTCATACAGCATTATCTAGCCCCAAGCTAAGCAGAGCTTGTATCAGTTATCTAGTACCCATATAGGTACTAGATAACTGATATACATAATATAACTCAACACTCAGATAAATTTATTTTACTATAGGCTCATAGAAAAACGATCAGAACACCCTGAATCTGCAGATCGTACATACGTCGTGTCCCGAGGTGGGAATCGAACCCCCAATCTCCAGCGGAACTTCTGCGCCACAGAGGTCGTCAAGTATGCGTTATGTATTATGATATCTTTTTTACCTATTAAAAGTGTTTTTAAGAAATAAATAAGGTCACAAAAAAGTCGATTTCGGCAGGACTCGAATCAGCGCCCCACCCACAGTACGGGTGTGCTCTAACGAACTATGCCACGAAATCCTAGTCGATTTCGTCGAAAATCTTTGGGACCTCTTACGGCTCTAGCGCTGTTTATTTTTGGGAACTTATTGAATTTCTTAGAGGTTGCCCAGAATGCGAGAGCTTACACACTATATTACAAATCTAAGTGTTTAAAGTTGTTTGAATAAACTTTTTTTAAACACAATTTAAAAAAGTCTTAGGAAACGCTCACCATAGCGACTTGGTCTTGATATTCTATCATTTTATCCAGTATGTGCTGTCCGAAGTGCAGGTGCGAAGGAATTTGGACATTCGGGCCGTAAACATACAACTTATTTTTCAGCATTTTGTCCTAAATCTTATAAAACTCTTAAAATATTCACTAGGTAGAGATATATTATATATTTACGAATCAAATTTAATTTAATTACTTAACGCACACTCACTCTTCAAAATGAATTAATTCAAAACTTCAAAGTTATATATTTATCTTTTTATCGTATTATCTATCCAGTGGACTTTAGATAGATAGATTATGTAGATAGACAAAGAAAATTACAATCAAATAATATAATTCAATTAAAACTATATTACAATTAAAACAATTGAGCTAACTGCAGACTGTTGCAAACAATCTACAAGTAGCTCAACTGATCCATATCAATACCGGAAGCGTGCCCAAGACGCTAGCTGCATTGCCCCGCTGTATGACAATGCTGATGCGCTGCGCCAGATACTCACCAGCTCTCGGGTCACGCGTCGCTTCGACCGGACGCTCAGTAAGTTTTTGAAAACCCGGAGAGCCTCGGTACCCCCCGGACCTAGGGTCTCGACTTCGAAGGGAGCAAATGCGCAGGTTCTGTCGAGACCTGCATATTTGCGCCTCTTGAGATGTTCGGCCAATATAGAAAAATAATTATCTATCCAGTTGAATTCAAACCTTCAATGTTATCTATCTAGTAATAATAGGTATGTATCATTTTCAAGGAACCTCAATCTGAAATGTAGAAATAGACAAATGTTGCAAGTTTTAGGGTTCAGTAGGTAGCAATTGGCGTGAACGAAACCCTTTGTTCTGTCTGCTAGAACAATTCTTTGTTTGTAGATTCAACTACATAAAAATCGTAGAGGTAAAAAGAGGGCGTATTCTCATGACCACAATAACTTTAAAATGTTAATTCGCTTTAAAAGATAAAATAGGTTGATCTTTGGTGGCTATTTTGAAAATACCTACTTGTTTATTGTGTAATATGGGAACTAAATGACTGATAGATTATTTAAATCTTTTTATTATAAAAATATACTTGATATAATAATAACACCCAAACACAGAACAATCATCGACGTTCATCACACAAATGTTTGTCCTGGTTGGGAATCGAACCCAGGACCTACAGCATGGAAGGTAGGGCTACTTCCAACTGATCTGTGAGGCCAGCTAAACAGTAGGTATTGCTTTCAATTACTAACGGGAGTTAGTAATTAATAGCTCATTTATCAAAAACAGAGCTAATAATAGCTAAGCAGTTTAGTAAACACGTACATTTTAGTAACTATTTACCAAATGCTTCAGTTCTTGGTAACTCAACAGGTTTTAACAAAATAATAAATGTAGCCACAGCTAAATAGATTTAGAAAACAGAACTAAACTTTAGTAACTATTAACTATTATATAGTAAAAATATTGCAATAGCTAAACTGTTCAGTTAACCCATTTTTTTTCAGTGCGTCAGCAAATAATGTTTTGTTTTGAATAAAACATCTTCAAAGCATGTTCTTAAGTGTGTTCCGATCCAGCTTCCCCACCCCTCCCCGCGGCAGCTTGTCCACGAACCTCACACCTCCGGCGAGACGCATCCGGAATGTCATCTGAAATACATACATACAATAATGCTGGACCATTCATACAGCATGCATGTCTTATGGTATACCGCTGTGGGGGAACGCTGCAGATATTAACACCGTATTTGAGCTGCAGAAGAGGGCTGTTCGTGCAATCTATAATATGGGTCCCAGAGAATCCCTGCGTGATCAATTCAAAGAAATAAACATAATGACAGTCCCCTATCAATATATTTATGAAAACTTGTTGTACACTCATAAAAATATCAAAAGCTTTCCTAAAAATAGCGATACATAATATAACTACTAGAAATAAACATAAACTCGCTGTGCCCACAACCAGGCTTCAAAAAGATTAATGTATCTTTTAAAGGGCAATGTATACGCTTCTACAATAAAACTCCTAGTGAGTTGCAAAATCATCAGTAAATAAATTCAAACAAATTGTCAAAACCTTTCTGTGCAAAAAGGCTTACTAAAAAATATCAGATTATTTAGAAGATAAAAAAGCTTGGGGCGGGTTTTGCTCCAACTCGAAAAATAACATCTAAGTAACAGGCTAAAGGTTTCTTAGTCGCTTCTTTACTTTAGTCTACATACCGAAGCGACAGAAATCAAAAAGACCACTTTATTTCCGTGTCACTGTTTCTTAGTGTACATTTTTGTATTTATGGAATTAATGAAACTTTGATTTTGATTTCGATACACATATAATTTACCCTGTCCTCCAAAAACTGCACCAGCTCGTCCCCACCCACACTCTCCCCGTCCTGCACCACGACGAAGGCCGTGGGGGCCTCGCCGACCACCGCGTGGGGGGCGCCCACGACCCCCACCTCTTTGACCGCGGGGTGCTGGAGCAGGATCGTCTCTAGCTCGGCTGGGGCCACCTACAAATAATTAATGTTGTGTTGACTTGTAAAACAAAAAAATATACTGACATACATATTTTGCAACTGTTCGTTTGGGGCTAAGCTCGTCGCTCGCTGCGCTCGGGATTAAATTTTAGAATCCTTCGCTTGCTCGGTCATCAAAATTGAGCACGCGGTTAAAAAGCAACTTTGCACTCTTGTATGACAAATAGTGTTCCATAAACAAAGAACCAACATTTTACTTGATTTTAGTTTTAAAGATGGAAAGCTGAAAGCGCCTTCTTGGAAATTGTTAGATGTTTATAGAATCACCCATTCTTTTAACGGTAGAATGCGTATGTACTTTGCTTTGCGCGTTATGTAGAAAAGTTGGTATTGGCGCGAAATTTCCAGAATTTTCTTTATCGCAAATTGAATTGAAGGTAAAATTGTTTTCTTTTCTCGCAATCGAAGTGAAAAGTAGAGTGTTTCACTCGGGCCAAGACCGACGACTGACGATGACGACCGATGTGGCGCGGTGAGCGATGGTCTGCCTGCAACGCAGGAGGTTGCGGGTTCGATTCCCGTCTCGGGACAAATGTGTGTACGATCTGCAGACATTTGTTCAGGGTGTTCTGGTCGTTTTCTATGTATACTAAAAAATATCTATCTATGTATTGTATTATATTATATATCAGTTATCTGGTACCCATAACACAAGCTCTGCTTAGCTTGGGGCTAGAAAATGCTGTGTAAATTGTCCACCATTATTTATTTATTTATTTTATTTAAAAACCACCCATTATAACTCGGTCTTCTCATCCTCCCTCGCTACGCTCGAGAGTATAAACAACCTCGTCTAATATGGAGTGTTTTGAAAGTAAAGAAATCTACTATTCACCATTAGAATCCTACATTATCCCTGATGATAGGCGATAGAATATCTATATCTACCCGTGCGGAGCCATGGCGGGCCGCTAGTGCAATATCGTAGGTATAAAGAAGTAAAAGAGGCCGCGGAAGAGGAAAGTGGAGGAAATTGCAACTTGCACCGTTAAGAGCTAGACTTTTTAATAATAATAGGATAGGATGGTTCCTCACCGAGATGTCATTGTACTTGATGAGTTCCTTCAGCCGTCCCACCACGTAGAAGTACCCGTCTGCGTCGTAGTACCCCATGTCTCCCGTCTTGTAAAAACCCTCAGAGTCCATGTAGTCACGGCTCTGAACTCCGAGGTAGCCTGAGGTACAGATTTTAAATTTATTTTATAAATAATAGATTCAGGCGTTACTTTGCGGAAATCCATTGCAAAATATAAGGATGAAAATATTTAGTAACAATTCCGCGAAAAAAAGCCCTCTCCGACAAGTTCCAACAAAATGTAGTCCGCGCCGTAGAAGAAAACGACGCCAACTACAAAATGAACTACTAGTTTACTAATGAACTACTAGTTTCGTCTCTCTCGTGGAGAGACGAAACTAGTTGACGTCTTGCTTTGATAGGTATTTTTTCATTTTGTAGTTGGCGTCGTTTTCTTCTACGGCGCGGACTACATTTTGTTGGAACTTGTCGGAGAGGGCTTTTTTTCGCGGAATTGTTACTAAATATTTTCATCCTTATATTTTATTTTATATAAAACTACAATCAAAGAATAGTAATCTTAATTTTAAATGCAATTTAAATACACTTTATCTGTTAAATTGAAAATATATTTTACTAGCGGGTTTGTACGCACTATAAAATCCAATTGAGACCCTTTTCAAAAATGAATGTAATACCCTATTTGTTTCTATCCTTCTGATTACAATCAAATATTATAATTGAATTAAAACTAGTATTAACAACTGAGCTAACTGCAGTCTGTTGCAAACAATCTACAGGTAGCTCAACTGATCCATAGCAATACCAGTCGCGCGCGTCCCCAAGACGCTAGCTGCATTGCCGCGCTGTATGACAATGCTGATGCGCTGCGCCAGATACACACCAGCTCTCGGGTCAATAATCAATATGGTCTCTGACCTTGTGTAAGACATGGAGACTTGAGGCAGATCTCGCCCTTCTCCCCGGGACCCAGCGGCTGGCGGGTCCTCAGGTCTACCACCTGGAACAAGCTTTAAAATTAGGTAAAATTAAACAAATTTTCTTTAATTCTTTATTTCACACACAAAAGACATAAAAGTTAACAACTAATGGCAATGTACAAAGGAGTTTTCTTACTTTGAAGATACTTCCGTATGTGGGCACGCCAGCGCTACCGGGGCGGATGCCGAGCGGAGCCCTGAGCTCGGAGCACGCGCAACCTGCTTCCGATAGGCCGTAGAGCTGGTACACGCGCAGATTTGGCAGTCTGCAGGCAAAATTAGGGAACTGGTCAGTGACGTGATCCAACAGACGGAAGTAGTGCGCGAGACGTGATGGTGACGTGATCTCTCGACCTACGCAAGCGCAGAGTTTTGGCCGACCGGTGTCGTCAAGTTCCGACGGTTCACTGGCCGGCGGCCGCCTGCAAGGAGACACCACCGTGCACCGTCGTCAGCCGACACCCTGCGTCATCTACAAGTCTCGCCGTAATCACAGATATGTGTCATTATTTAAGTTTATTATGGTATTTCGTTAGTTTCAAGGTATACAGGGTAATTGGTAAATTAGTAACACTACGTGAACTGCAGGTCCTGCCCATCATCACAAACACGTTCGTGAATGCGCCAAGTCTAAATTAAAAAAAAAATATAAGTCACCTCTGATACTAAACGAAAAAACATCTTTGCCTGGAAACCAACGAGTTACTTAAGACCGATCTTTCACTCTCATATCTTCTGTTAATTCAGGGCAGAGCTGTTTTTAAGTTGAGTTTCAAATTAAACCTCTCTAACGAACGATTATTGAATTGCGGGGGTACCCATTACCAATACCAAAATTAAGAATTAAGACCTGGCGTCTTCACGAACATGTTTGTGATGATGGGCTGAACCTGCAGTCCACGTATTGTCACTAATTTACCAATAACCCTGTATTTATATACAAGATCAGCAACTTTTCTATAGTCTGAAAGAAATAAATGATTATTAATATTTGTTATTTTTATTATAATATAAGGTACTCACCGTTCCATAACAGCCAGCACTTGATCCGCCATGATGGTTGTGCTTGACGAGATGATTCCTTGCACCGAGGTCAGGTCATACTTCTGCAGGATCGGAGACTTGATCAGCTCCGTCACGGATCCGGGCGTGAGCATGAGGTATCTGATCTGAGGGTAGATTAATCTGATTGTTAGGAAAAAACTAAAAACTCCTAATTCCTTAGTATTTACCTACACAGTTATTTTAAGTCATTCATCAGTATCATCATCAGCTAATATAGGAGTCCAGTCCACTGCTGGATATGTCTAGTAGTGGATATATCCAGTGGGAGTGCATAGGCCGTCCCTTAAAAGCGCCATAGCGCCCTGTCTTCAGCTTGCTGCATCCTTCTTTCGCGAATCGTCACCCCACCTGTTCGGAGGGCGTCCTACACTACATTTGCCGAGTCACGGTCTCCACTCAAGAACACGTTTACCCCAGCGGTTGTCGGTTCTTCTCGAGATATGGCCGGCCCATTGCCACTTCAGCTTGCTGAGCTAGGTATGTCGATAACCTTGGTTCTCTGTCGGATGTATTCGTTGCGAATCCTACGCTTCATAGAAACTCCGAGTATAATTCGTCTTTTATATGTTCAGTTACAATTTCCAATTAATTGTTTGTGAAATTTTTACTCAGCATGTAACAGAAATAATGATACTTAACATTATGTTAATCATTATTAAATTTAAATTGAGAAAAAAACAAATCAATCAGTTTATCTGTCTTGTCACAATAACCATATGCAGTAGGCACAAGTCACTTATATATAAGTAACCTTAAAACCGCCCAAGTGCGAGAGAAAAAATCACGTTTGTTGTACGGAAGCCCCCTTAAATATTTGTTTTATTATGTTTTTTAGTATTTGTTGTTATAGCGGCAACAGAAATACATCATCTGTGAAAATTTCACTGTTTTAACTATCACGGTTCATGAGATACTTACAGCCTGGTGACAGACGGGCAGACGGACAGCGAAGTCTTAGTATTAGGGTCCCGTTTTTACTCTTTGGGTACGGAACCCTAATTACGTCACTTTGTTATAGAATGCGTAAATTATATTTAACGCACTCCTTCCACTTTAAAAATACGCAATGTCATGTGTATTAGTGATATTGTTTAGGCTGGAATTTACAAAAATTCCAGCCTAAACAAAAATCACCAGCTAATGAGGCTGTAAAGTACCAGCAAACCTGGGAGAGAGCACATATTGTCCAATCATGTTGTGAAGACTTGGAACCGGTTACCGGAATCAGTGATCAGTGCCCCCTCAGTGAATTCTTTTAAAAATAGACTGGACAAACATTTAAGGTGCACTGACAAGGACTATGATATACACGCATCAGCTTAAGAGCTGCCTGTGTATTAAAATAATAATAATAAATGATAGTAACCAACTGTACCTTGTACTTCTGTATAGCAGACAGCCAGTCCTCCTGCGAGTTCCTGTAGCTATAGACGATGGTGGCGCCCCGGGTGAGCCCGGCGATCGTGGACACTAACCCGTATGAATAGTACCACTCTCGGGTTATTAGCAAGCCGTGGCCTTCGAAGCTGGAATAATACAAAAAAATCCATAAAGCCAAAAGCGACGATCATAGCGACGTGCAGGTTACCTACGGGTTCAATTCCCGACTAGGGTCAAAATTAAAAAAAAATGCTTGACTATTCACACACCATTATCTAGCCCCAACCTAAGCAGAGCTTGTGTTATGGGTACTAGATAACTGATTTCAGTTGAGCTACCTGTAGATTGTTTGCAACAGTCTGCAGTTAGCTCAGTTGTTTCAAGTGCGCCGATGCTCATTTGACCGGCGGCGGCGTCTGGCGTCCAATTTGTCGGTGTCATCGGCGTAATCGGCGTGTATGTGAAATTAAGTAAAAGACGCCTTAATCCTTATTAAACTTTTTATTAATTATTTATGACAGACTTACCTATTTGTCTTAAAACAATTATAAAATCAAAATTTCAATAACAAAAAAACAGCGAAAAGACAAAGTTATTTTTAAGCGAAATGCAAATTACTTTAATGTTTGCACTTGCTTCTTACACATGTCATAATTATCATGTATAAATATTATTTTGTCTACCGAAGTAGGACTTAGCCGAAACCTTTTTGCCGTAATGGTTAGTCCCGCAACTGAGAAAACTCGCTCGCTTGGTGTGCTCGTTGCGGGAACACTCATGATAGCCCTAACGCAGTTGAACAACCAATGATAACTATTCTTCTTTTCCTTCCAATAACGAAGAATGTTTCGAAGAATATAAGAAATTTGTTAAATAAAGTGATTTATTTAATGTAGAATATTGTTTGTTTGTAGACGCCGCCGATGACGCCGATAAAAATTCGGCGGCGTCGGCGTGGCTAAAATGATCGGCGGCGTGCGCCACGCCGATCGATGCACACGTAAGAAATTTGTTAAATAAAGTGATTTATTTAATGTAGAATATTGTTTGTTTGTAGACGCCGATGAAAAATTCGGCGGCGTCGGCGTGGCTAAAATGATCGGCGGCGTGCGCCACGCCGATCGGCGCACACGTCTAGTAGGTACTAATTGAATTTGTAATAGCCAACAATATAAACCATTATTAGATTAATAAATAATAAATTTCTTAAATAAGTAGCCCTTAATATTAGCTAGTAATTAATATATTTTGTTGTTATTCAGGAATCTAGGAGTTGGGCGTTGTCACTACCACACAGTTTTTTAAGCTTCGGTAGTGTCATCGTTTCAATAAGCATCAATGATCCTTAAGTAAAATGTTCTGAATAAAAGTTTTTTTTTAAATATATATAAAACTTAAAACAGTGGAAGATGATGGATTTGTCTGCTTCGAACCACCATTTACTTATTATCAGCGTTACCTTTCATCAGCGTTGTTCGGGATATTGACGAGATGTGCCAGATGCGTCCAAGGCACTCCCTTCGGCAGTCCGGTGGTTCCAGAGGAGAACAGAATCATCAACAAATCACTCCACCCATCTACAGGCACTGGCAAGAAGTCATTTATGTCTCCAGTTTCTGTCAGAAAGTCTTTGAATGATAGTCCTTGAGTTTTTTGGTTTTGTTTCGGTTTTGAGTTCTTAAATCCAGAATTAGTAAAGAAAACACAGAACTTGCTGAGGTAGACACTTTTTAGGATTCCGTACCCAAAGGGTAAAAACGGGACCCTATTACTAAGACTTCGCTGTCCGTCTGTCCGTCTTCTCATGAACCGTGATAGTTAGACAGTTGAAATTTTCACAGATGATGTATTTCTGTTGCTGCTATAACAACAAATACAGAATAAAATATATATTTAAGGGGGCTCGCATACAACAAACCTATTTTTTTTTTTGCCGTTTTTATAGACAATGGTACTACGAAGCCCTTCGTGCGCGAGTCCGACTCCCACTTGGCCGGTTTTATTTTTAAATTAATATTGTCGGACGAAAAATGATTTGTTTTTCTATTCAACTTGGAACATTTTCTACTTAGAACAATTTATAACTGAAGCAGTTGAGCTTAACTGCCAGTCTTTTGCAAACTTACTAACTAGGTAGGTGTCCACTGACTTTGTTTCTTCAGTAAGCAGAAAAAAAAGCATTGTGCAGCTGACACAATGCTTTTCTGGTAATGTTTTAAATCGTATATTTGGTTGCTGTGAGTGCGGTGTTGCGCGTAACTCCTTTACGCTATGCGCTCCGTAGCTCGGTTAATTTACTTACATGATTTGTTTTTTTTTTCTAAATACCTACGCTTTTAAATAATCTGTATTTTACAAATTTTTTTAACTGATTGTATAAAATCTCTTGATCTCTTTGTGGTGAGAAACGGAAACGAATTTTGGGTAGAACTCCAACAATAGTTAGTTGCTTTTTAACCGCGTGCTCAATTTTGATGACCGAGCAAGCGAAGGATTCTAAAAGCGAGGGAATCAATAGAGCACGAGGTAAAAAATCTTTGCACTTGAGTGCAATACGTAACTTTTCATCCCACCTCAGCGAGGATAGAGTATTTTTGCTCATCGATATCCGAGTGCAAAAGCCGTTTTTGTCCGCTAGAGGAAAAAGTAAATTGAATTTATAACATCGCGATTTTTAGTTTTTTTGGATGTGGCTTGAAACGCTGACATTTTTTAGTATGAAACGGCAAAAATGAATTTGTGGTGAGAACCTATGGTGCGAAACAGCGCTACACCGTTTTTGTGGTGAGAACCTACGGTGCGAAACAGCGCTACACCGTTTTTGTGGTGAGAACCTATGGTGCGAAACAGCGCTACACCATTTTTGTGGTGAGAACCTATGGTGCGAAACAGCGCTACACCATTTTTGTGGTGAGAACCTATGGTGCGAAACAGCGCTACACCGTTTTTGTGGTGAGAACCTATGGTGCGAAACAGCGCTACACCATTTTTGTGGTGAGAACCTATGGTGCGAAACAGCGCTACACCGTTTATGTGGTGAGAACCTACGGTGCGAAACAGCGCTACACCGTTTTTGTGGTGAGAACCTATGGTGCGAAACAGCGCTACACCATTTTTGTGGTGAGAACCTATGGTGCGAAACAGCGCTACACCATTTTTGTGGTGAGAACCTATGGTGCGAAACAGCGCTACACCGTTTTTGTGGTGAGAACCTATGGTGCGAAACAGCGCTACACCATTTTTGTGCCTAGCAAGTTTTGTGTTTTCTTATGTCTTTTAAGTAGTCGTTACAGATTATTTTTTCTTTTCTTTGAATCAATTCCCAATTTAAGCGAGTGTCTGCCATTCTGTATAATATAGATCCATCATTTCTTCGATATCTTGACCACCACTCAATTCTGCGTCAATTTCTATGAGTTTAACGTTTTTGTCATCCTTATTTTTACATCATTATGAAGCGTCGTCTCCTGTACGCCTGGCGTCTCCTCGTCGTACACGATGTACGTTTCAATGCAGCCCACGGTGTCGAATAGCCCCTTGTGTTGGTCGAACGCGGTGGGAGAGCAGAACATCACTTTAGGGCGAGCTATTTTCACTCTGTGGACGAGTGGTACTGAAAAGGATAAACAAACAAATAAATAAATAAATAATGCTGGACCATCCACAGAACCACCTTTTCATCCCCCATCTCGGAAAGAGTATTTTTGCTCTTCGATATCTGAGTGCAAAAGCCAAGGGGAGCAAATGCGTAGGCTCTGTCGAGACCTGCATATTTGCGCCTCTTGAGGTCTTCGGCCAAAAGTGCCGTCGCACCAGCCCTCACAGAAGTCCTAGGAAGGCGCGAATCTGTCGACGCATGTTATTCTCCATAGATAACTAGTATGTATAAAAACAAAGTGGCTTCCCACTGTCTGTTCAAAAGTCAAAAGTCAAAAAGTCAATAACTTTATTTCTTTCGGCTTACAAAAAAGCACTTAGACAAGTCAAATTTTATATATAAACAACTATTTTATAAATAGTAATTATCAAACAAGAAACAAAATGTTATTGATTTTGTTCGCTTCAATTTTTTGTCCTAGAGGACAAAAAATTTCTTGCACTTCCACTAGAGTGGAAGAAGCGAAAAATAAACCACTAGTAAGTTTGTATAATCCTTAAAATGTAATACAATATTGTTTGTCTATCTAAGTCTAAATATGATGTGATTTAGATACAGGTCAGGTTCCTATGTATGCATAGTTAGATCTATAAAACTACGCAACGGATTTTGATGTGGTTTTTTTTAATAGATAGAGTTATTCAAGAGGAAGGTTTATATGTATATTATACATAAGCATTGTACCCGTGCGAAGCCGGGGCGGGTCGCTAGTCCATAGATAAAGTAGACCCTTACCAGCTCCATAAGTAATATCAGTCGGTGAGAAAATGGCGCCCGCGCAGAAAACGCCCAGAACAGTCGGCATGAACTCGAGTCTTCTCTCACTGCAAATACTGATCACGTCTCCCTTTCTAACACCCATGCGAGTGAGCGAGAGCGCGATATCGACTGTTTTTTGAGCTATTTCACGGTATGTTAGGTTGACACCTGTGTCCGAGTTTACCTGAAAAATGTATTGAAATTAAACTTTATTAATAAAGAAAACTAATGCTGGACAATTCACACAGCATTATCTAGCCCCAAGCTAATTAGAGCTTGTGTTATGGGTACTAGATAACTGTTAAACATAATATAACTCAACACTCAGATAGATTTATTTTACTATAGGCTCATAGAAAAACGATCAGAACACCCTGAATCTGCAGATCGTACATACGTCGTGTCCCGAGGTGGGAATCGAACCCCCAATCTCCAGCGGAACTTCTGCGCCACAGAGGTCGTCAAGTATGCGTTATGTATTGTGATATCTTTTTTACCTATTAAAAGTGTTTTAAGAAATAAATAAACTCTCAAAAAATTTCGATTTCGGCAGGACTCGAACCTGCGCTCCACCCTCAGTACGGGTGTGCTCTAACCAACTAAGCCACGAAATCCTAGTCGGTTCAACCGAAAATCTTTGGGACCTCTTAGGCTAAGGACTCACGAAGCGGTTCTCACCCGTGCCCGCCGCGGTTGCGGGCCCGCAGCCTTTGTAGAATACAGATATTTATGTAAAAAATTAAAGATAGTTTGCGGGTCCCGCTGCACCGGCGGTCATCTTGTATCGGCGGGCGCGGGTCGCGGTCCCGCAGCCGCGGCGGGTTGCACCCGCGCGTTCTGCGGTCGGTTGGCGGGCGACCGCGCATGGACAGCGGGGGGCGGGATAGGTTAGAACGCCGAACGTCCGACGCCATTTTGCAACCGCCCGTCTTGCGATTATCAACCGCCAAGTTTGCGAGCGATAATCGCAACCGCGACGGCTGCGTAACCGCACAAAACTCCGGTCTCGTGAGTTTTGAAAATAAAAATCCATTCCGCCACCGCGGCGGGCACGGGTGAAAACCGCTTCGTGAGTTCTTACTCTTACGGCTCTAGCGCTGTTTATTTTTGGGAACTTATTGAATTTCTTAGAGGTTGCCCAGAATGCGAGAGCTTACACACTATATTACAAATCTAAGTGTTTAAAGTTGTTTGAAAAAACTTTTTTTAAACACAATTTAAAAAAGTCTTAGGAAACGCTCACCATAGCGACTTGGTCTTGATATTCTATCATTTTATCCAGTATGTGCTGTCCGAAGTGCAGGTGCGAAGGAATTTGGACATTCGGGCCGTAAACATACAACTTATTTTTCAGCATTTTGTCCTAAATCTTAAAAAACTCTTAAAATGTTCACTAGGTAGATATATTATATATTTACGAATTAAATTTAATTTAATTACTTAACGCACACTCACTCTTCAAAATGAATGAATTAAAAACTTCAAAGTTATCTATTTATATTTCTATCGTATTATCTATCCAGTGGACTTTAAACAGACATTAGATAGACAAAGAAAATTACAATCAAATAATAGAATTCAATTAAAACTATATTACAATTAAAACAATTGAGCTAACTGCAGACTGTTGCAAACAATCTACAAGTAGCTCAACTGATCCATATCAATACCAGTCGGAAGCGTGCCCAAGACGCTAGCTGCATTGTCCCGCTGCAGCGCTGTATGACAATGCTGATGCGCTGAGCCAGATACTCACCAGCTCTCGGGTCACGCGTCGCTTCGACCAGACGCTCAGATTTTTTTGAAAACCTTAGGTCCGTGGGGTACCGAGGCTCGGTACCCCCCGGACCTAGGGTCTCGACTTCGAAGGGAGCAAATGCGCAGGCTCTGTCGAGACCTGCATATTTGCGCCTCTTGAGATGTTCGGCCAATATAGAAAAATAATTATCTATCCAGTTGAATTCAAACCTTCAATGTTATCTATCTAGTAATACGTATGTATCATTTTCAAGGAACCTCAATCTGAAATGTAGAAATAGACAAATGTTGCAATGTTTAGGGTTCAGTAGGTAGCGATTGGCGTGAACGGAACCCTTTGTTCTGTCTGCTAGAACAATTCTTTGTTTGTAGATTCAACTACATAAAAATCATAGAGGTATAAAGAGGGCGTATGGTACTTTGGTCATTCAAAACACTGCTCAACTATAAACATCATCATCATGGTCATCTCATTGAGTTTTCAATGTACTAAACCTTTCGTGATTTGTGGTACCTAGGTACTCTAAACAAATCCAAACCTGCCACATGAACACCCGAACCGCCCTGCCGCTCCCTACGGTTTGGGCACATTTCACATGTTTCAGGAATTCTTCTGTAACTTTGAAACCAAGAATAAATTAATTCATGCCAGTTCTTTGTAATTATTCCAGCCAAACATACCTACCTACTGAAATTGACCTTGGAAATATATTTTTTATATTTTAATATGATTTTTTATCCCTATCTCCCCTACATTAAGTTTTATAGTTTATCCATTAACAAAAGATAATACTTTGTACTAGTATTCATTTTATTTTTCATGTCGCTTAGCAAAGATAATTTGGTAGGTACTTCTCTCCTCGAGAGGAAATATAACAAAGGTTTTTTAAAACTCTCCTAGATATTAAACGCAAGTAATAAAAGTCATTTTCAAATATTTTAATACTTACAGGATCCGTGGGGGAGGCCTGATGTCCAGCAGTGGACGTGTATGGGTCATAATTATGACGATGATGTACCTACTTACAAATACAATCTAAATAAATTGTATTTACGGAAATAAAGAACTATAGTATATTCTAATATATATATTAATTTGTTATTTACTAACAAAGAAAATTACAATCGAATAAAAGATATAAACTAGAGCTATTAACATTATAATTGAAACAATTGAGGTAACTGCAGACTGTTGCAAACAATCAACAGATAGCTCAAGTGGTCCAAATCAATGCCAGGGAGAAAAGAGAAACAGACAGACAGTGATATAACACTGTATTAGTATTAAACAGTTAGGCACATAAAAATAAAGATGGCGGTTATGGCGCCGAAAATTAATAGATAAAATAAACGTATAATAGACACATGTCAAGGAATGTTTTAATAATGCAGCTGTATAGGGCATTAGGGGGCCATTATGCCCATAATCCCTACGCTGGGCAAGCGGGTTGATGATCGCAGTTCTATGGTACCTAGAATGGTTCAGTATTTCTGCAGGAGGCACTCCTGACTTATCCTAAAAATAATATGTCGGCTGGAATCGAACCCGCAGTCCACTCGGCGGACCTTGGCCCCGTGCTGTAGAGGTCGTCTCAAGGTGAATAAAAATTTCCTATCACCTACTTTTGTGAAGTGAATCATGCGCTAGTTTGGCTATTCTGTAGATTACATATCGTTTTATCTATTCTGTATTCTAATGTTATAATTCTTATCGAGTGGTAAATAAATAAACAAAACTAGTGTCTGCTTGCGGATTCGGTCACTAACACCCGTATTTGAGAACAATACTGTGCAGGAGTACGGGGCGTGCGGAAAGGCTCGCAGTTAACCTTTTTCTAGCGTTGCATTGTCACTAAACTGTTTTCTAGTTTTGTTATTATTCACACGAATGTAATAGTTTCACAGCTAAAAAACGGTCACCGTCTTTTAGTACTGTAAATGTTTCAATCTTACATTGGTTTTCCAATGACTACCCAGCTAAATATATCTAGCGCTTTTATAGAGTAGGACTTGTTAAAAAACTGTGATTAAGACATCGTAAGTACCTACCAGTTTGACATGCAGTATACTAAAATGCTAAGCTGGTTTAACCGTATTTTAGTGTTTTAAAGTGAGGTAACCGTATTCTAGTAATGGAAAACCCCAAAAATGATGTAGATAGTGGTGTAGGTGGTCTCTGTATCTCAGCACTGACAAAAGATAGATTTTTTTTAACCAGATTGGACGATAGAGCAAAAGCTGCGTTATGGTGTGGTACACAAGTCGAATTTGACGAAATGTCACTTAACGGCTTTTTAGTGATCGGACGGCAGAATACTGTAAGCTCTCACGTGCACACGAACGCATAGGGCCGGTAAATCCTATTCATAGCCGATACTTTTTTTTAAATTAACGGTCCTTAGGTATATCTTAACAGTTCTAAACTTAATAATCTAACTTACGGCCAATGAGAGATTTACATTTTCTAACATAAACCAAATCAAACAAACAAAATACAACTTAGAGAGATTATTAGAAAGGCACAGTTCACTGTAAAATATAGATACATAGTGATGTGCAACACTATGCGCTCACTCGGGACGACCCTTACGTAAAGGAGCTAGGCAGCTGTATGTGTGTAGCAGCTGCTGCTGTGTGTGTGCCAACGCTTAGTTCTTAGTTCCAGAGGGCTAACTACGTATCATCATCCTATATTAGTCCAGATTCAGATTTTTATTGGCAACATAGTTACAGGTCTTGTCGTAAAACATTCTTACTTAAAGTATGATGTTAGCGCTAATGATTTAACTTACTGTTACTTATAACAATATTCATTAAAAAATAATTAAATTAAATTAACAATAATATTACATCTTAAAAGATTCAATTTCATTAATAAATCAAAAAATAATTGTAATGTCACTAATCAATTCATTTTCATATTAATTAATTCATTCATATCATAAAAACACATGTCAATTAGCCAAGTTTTCAGCTTGTGCTTAAAAGATTGCATCGAAGGTGCGCTGGTGATTTCTGGTGGCAGTCCACTGCTGGACATAGGCCTCCCCTAATGAGCTAATAAGTAGATATAAGTTTTGCATATTCAACGATATCTGTAAAAGTTTTTGTTTCCCTCGATTCATTTAGCTACACGCAGCTTCCTTCCATCTTGGCTGATACCAAATAATATTATGACCCCAAAGAACTGATAAGTTTTGCATACTTAACGATATTTTTAACTACTCGGAAGCGGGAGAAACAGTAGTCTGAACGAATTGGTAAGATTTGAGGATTTGAAGCAGATCAGAGTCAAAGAAACCAATCATTTGAGGAATCTGGTATATTTACTCTTGGAACTTAGTTATTTACAAGCAAACATGAACAACCATTATGTAAAACCATGGAACACAACAAATTAATCAATTACATGTTTTTTATGCAAATTCTTCAGTAGGTACAGTCAGCTGCGAAAATATGTATACACTGCCATGTTTTCAATTTGACTGAATAGTAAGTGCATGGTAATTTTGATAATTTATTATGCCGCATTTCGCAAAGTTCTGAGTAAAATAAAAGTGAAAATTTAGATGTATACATATCTGAGCAGCTGACTGTACATTTTCCAAAGTAATACTGAGTGACGTCTCAAAAACACGTTTACCCCAGCGCAGCGGTTGTCAATATTACTTGCAAGTACAAAAATAAAACAGAAAGGTTATTCAATAACTTCACTTTATTACATTATAATAACTAACCGTAAAACGAATGCGAACTTATATAAAGACTAATTGGGAGCCCTAGACGACGACGAACTTTCTAAGAACCCCATTTGATACACAGGACTCTTGATGCATCTCGATGAAGACCCGATGGAATCTGGAGTCTCTGAAATTAAAATAAATAATTTATTTCACACTATAAAAAAGGAAAAACATTTATTCGGAAAATTTAACAATGGGATAACTTAGTGCATCGGTTTACCAATAAGCACACCTGTAAATAACTTTCTAAAAATACCTTTTTGTTTTTCGTATACTAGACCTGGATTTATGACGTCAGCGTGGATAATTGTACGAAAAATTAAAAACAATCAGCACGCTTGGCAGGCGGGTAAGTGATCGCAGTGAAGGTGTTAAAAATACTCAGGAGAAAGCAGCTGCACTTCCTCTGGCAGGTTCCCTTAGTCGACTCTTACCACATACACGAGCTGAGGTGGTGATTCTTACCCCACGACCGCTACGGCCAGTACGTGTGTATACTTACATGGCGTCTACTCAGAGTCGCTGGAGTCTGAGTGCGGTTCCCCCACGGTTACGTTGAACTTGTACTCTTGGTCGGCTCCTAGATATGCATCCGACATGAAGTACAGAGTGTACGTGTAGGTCCCGCTCGCGCCGCATACGAAGTCCAAACGCACCTGGGGGGGAGAACGGTAATTACATATAAGTAAATAATGCTGGACAATTCACACAGCATTATCTAGCCCCAAGCTAAGCAGAGCTTGTGCTGTGTGTACTAGATAACTGATATACATAATATAATACAATACAATACATAGATATTTTTTATTATACATAGGAAACGACCAGAACACCCGGAAAAATTGTCTGCAGATCGTACACACATTTGTCCCGAGGCGGGAATCGAACCCGCAACCTCCTTCGTCGATTGAATATCTTCTGACAATTTAACAGACTGACTACTTATTTTTTTTTACCCATCCCACTACCCTATTGCATGTGTATTCATAAGAGTCATCAAAACAGATTCACAATAGGCTATTTGACTACATTAAAAATAAGTTCCAAATTGTTTTCATCCTAGTCAGTGACAACGTAACAAAGTGTAATCAGGTGATTTTTAATTAAAAATATGCACATGCAAATAGGCAAAAGAACGGGATTAAAATTACACATTTTTTGATACATGATCACGTGATCGAAAACGCTATGTTTGTTTGGTTGGATCGCAAGTGACGTCACACATCTACAGATTACAGTGTCAATGAGTTCTTCTTAGAGGTGTGGTGTGGCGTGTGACGTCATTTTCAGAACACGGTAGCCATGACAGAGATTATCGTTTTGGCGCGTAATTATTTTATTTTTAATACGACTGGCCTTGAAGAAATATTAATTACACTTTGCATTATTTTTATCAGACAATACGTTAGAATTATTTCCCAGTAGTAGTCAAGTAGCCTAAGAAGTAGTCAAGTAGCCTAAGTAGTAGTCAAGTAGCCTAAGTAGTAGTCAAGTAGCCTAAGTAGTTGTCAAGTAGCCTAAGTAGTAGTCAAGTAGCGTAAGTAGTAGTCAAGTAGCCTAAGTAGTAATCAAGTAGCCTAAGTAGTAGTCAAGTAGCCTAAGTAGTAGTCAAGTAGCCTAAGTAGTAGTCAAGTAGCCTAAGTAGTAATCAAGTAGCCTAAGTAGTAGTCAAGTAGCCTAAGTAGTAGTCAAGTAGCCTAAGTAGTAGTCAAGTAGCCTAAGTAGTAGTCAAGTAGCTTATTGTCGGAGAAATCGACAACATACATAAAACGTACCTATAGCCGAACTAAGAACCTTCTTTTATTGAAGTCTGTTGAAAAATGGAGAACAGCACACAAGGATAAATAGAAGATAATGAATGTCTGTCTTACCTTAGCGTTCTTGGCCAGAGTGACTCGTTTGATGGACAGAAGCGAGTTGTTCTTTGGGTCTCCGATCACCACCCACCAGCCTTCCTCGCGTTTCTGGAACAAACAAACAAACAATACAATACTTGTTGGTTCGGAATTCGCCGAAACAACAAAAACATAACACTATTTCAGATACAACGTTAAGGAGATGTCAATGTCAATATTAACCAACAAATTAAATATTACATAAATAATGCTAGACAATAGGGTATTACACCCATTTTTAGGGTGCCGTACCCAAATGGTAAACCGGGAGCCTATTACTAAGACTTCGCTATCCGTCTGTCACCAGGCTGTATCTCATGAACCGTGATAGCTAGACAGTTGAAATTTTCACATATGATGTTTTTTGTGTTGCCGCTATAACAAAAAATACTAAAAAACAAAGAAATAAATATTTAAGGGGGCTCCCATACAACAAACGTGAAATTCGATATTGGTATTTTGAACGTACTTTGAATCCCTCGCTGTGGATTCTACTTCAGAATCCTTCGCCTCTCGCCCTAAATACATTATTCTGTTCCCTTGTGGTACAATGAATCATTTTCATTTATTCTATTATTTTACCTGCGGGAAGAAAGGTGCGATGACAGGTCCCTGTATATCGTCCTCTCGCTCTAACGTCACTTCTACCACGATGGGTTTGCCAGCTCGGAGGTGGTGCGAGCTTTTGACCTGGAAATAAAAACAAATGAAGTATTATACTACGATTTAGAATCCAAGATATTTTATGTCCACAAAGACATTAATGATTGAAAACTTAATATGTTGATTTTGCGTAGCGTATAAATGAATATACTATAATAAGTATGCCTTTCGTCTATTATATTACAAATAATTTTTTGGCTGACTGTACAAAATTCACCCAGAGTAAAAGTGGTGTGAGTCGCACAACGAAGAGTATAGCTTTTTTACGACAACTCATACAAGTTGGATGGTGTGAGTTTACGAATCACTCACAAAAACTGATAGCAATAACAGAATACAACACGGTAACAGCAAGATTATAAGTAACAACTAAAACATAAACTTCAACAATGCATAATCTCAAATAGCACATTTGAAATTAGGCGTTGTTGATAAATGTTTAAATTTGAATTCGAAAACGAACGAGAGAACAATTGAATGATACAAAAAATATTTTCTATCTTCGGTGCTTTGCTTCGATGATACCATTACCAACTCACCTCGTAGTTGAGCTCAACGTTGGGATATCGGTTGCAGAAGCGCGCCACGTCCGCCATCTCCGTCTGCGTGAGTTGGAGAAGCTTCGCTCGGGCGCCATCTTCTAGTTCCATCACGTCGAACACTGTCTCTACGCCCTGGAAATAAAATAATATTTAGAACAGCCCACCCTCCCTACTATGTGACAAAACCTTGGGTAGGTTTCACATACCATGAATGAGAAAGTCTACCCCCACTACCTTTTCTACTAAAGTGACAAAGACCTGTCTGCAGCAAGAAACTCTAAGACCAAGTGACACGATCCTACCGATCTACAGTGAAAACCCTGGACATCTTCCAACGAGTCACATGTTTGGGGGGTCCCCCACAAGTGACTCTGTCCCGACTAGCTGATAGGGCATTGCCACCATCACCTGCTCTGCTAGCAGATGTCTGAAGCTTACCCTCCGCGCGCCGCCGACTCCCCGTGTCCACGCCCTGTTTTCTCCACTATACTTCTTCCACGCCCCTCTCTATACTCCTACAGCTCTCACCTTGTCCTGACATCTCTTCAGCAGTTCCTGCGTACAGTGCGGCAGCTGTCGCAGGTAGCTGTCCCGCGCCCACATCGCCTGCGTACACATCTGCGCTAGCTCCATGGCTGCCACGGCGGGGGACAGCCAGCCGCTCGACGAGACCACGTCTACGCAAGCTTGGATTAAACGGATTGCCTGAAAGGAAATATATCAAAATGTTAACGAAACCCCGAAACTTCATCTTTTTAGGGTTCCGTTCTGGTACAAAACTCTTACAGTCTCGCTCTATCCGTTCTCAATCTCGGCAATTAGTTTAAAATGAATTATACTATTCATTTTAAATAACAATAAATATTGTGCGCCTTTATTAACAATAAAAACATTTTTTTCAGTACAAATTGTGATGTCACAATTTTAAAAGAATCTAGGTTAAATTTGGTATGTAATGAAAGGTTTTGCTTTTAAACTTTAAAAGTTTGTTCATTTTTTTCAAATAGAAGCTGCATCCTGGACAGATGCGCTTGCAGTAACACATGCGCTTTCAAGTGAGGGTCGTTGTATTTTACTATAAGACCTATCAGCAGGCTACAAGGTTCACATTACCTTGACCAGCACGGCAGCGGTGTCGGCGTGTAACTCCGCTGGTAGCTGCATCCTCGACAGATGCGCTTGCAGTAACACATGCGCTTTCACGTGAGGGTCATTGTATTTGACGGCTCCGGAGGCTGCTGAGGGCTTGTGGGGAACCCTGAAATAAATCATGATGTTAGATAAGAACATGACCTGGAATAAGAATAGGTAAAAGATAAACCGTAACAGGGCGCAATGCGCGCCATTTTGTGAAAAGCATAGGATTTCGCGATCATCGGAGCACGGAACAGTAACCACACGTGCAAGTAAGCTCGTGCAAACTGGACTGCGCGAGGACTGAACTGTCAGAACGGAGAGAAGTTATAATAATGTTTTCATTTGACTGTTTTCGCTGTCACGATGTCACTAACACAAGATATTTTTATACGAAGCTTTCTTTTATTGGTTGCTGATAAAAAGAAATTGCTTGCAAGTAACACGGAGCGCGTGGCCGGGCTATTACGGAGTAATGGGTATTTAAGTTACTGAGGTAATATAATAAAAAATAACTAATCTTACTTTGCCGCCAGCGCCTTGATGATGCTTTCCTCCTTGTGTCGGATGCAGAGCTCTGAAAACTCCGCCGCAGAGGAAATGATCTCCAGAAGACCGCGAATCTTGGTCTTCGATGTCAGGGACAAGCTGAACAGTTCTGTGAATAAAGATAAGAGGTTAAGAAAAGTATCAAATGAATCAGAGAAGAATACTGATACTAAATGAAACGCCAGGATCAATCCGACATGTAGAGTAACCAGTATAAAGGTGTTCTCTAACAGTGATATCGCCCAGAGAACGATGCAGTATCTAAGTAATGATTGACCCAATGCATTTTAGCTTGATTTCAACAAGACACAATGAGGTATCATAAGTGGTACTAAGAGATACATGTCAACAGAGGTAATACAAAGGTCCTCACCGATGGTGGTATAGTTGATGCAGTAGTAGGAGGCGATCATGCCCAGGTTGAGAGCGCGCACGTCCATCTCATCCTCTATGGAGATGCACTTGGACTGCTCCAGCTCAGAGAGAGTACTCTCCACTAGTTCAGAGAGATGATCGGACAGATGTCTGGAAGATAAACGTTTTGTTTTTAATGAATATGTTTATAGAGAGTAGGGTAAACTTTCAATTTCTTGGAAAAGAGTACGAAAAAAAAAGGTAGGTACTTTAGTAGCTAAAGATACTGAAGATACTAAAGAGCATCATGAGATACTAAAAGAAGAATGAGATAAAACACAATAATATACTAAAGAACAATGTAGTATATTGATAGATAATGATAATGCTGTTTGAATTGTCCAGCATTTATTTATTTAATTATAAGATACGAATGAACATAATGAGATAATAGTTAAAGATAATGTGGGGTAGTAAAGACAAATGAAAGAAAAAAAAGAGATACTAGAGGGAGACAATGGGATATTTAGCTTCGTTCTCGATGGTCTTGGTAAGATACCGACCTGTGAGTGACTCCCTGCAGGTTGTAGTAGTTAGGGTTCTGCGTGAGCCGTCGGTAGAGGAACGTCCACGTGAGGTAGTCGACGGCGTCTTGCTTGTTCTCAATGGTCTTGGTGACGATTTCGGCGTTTATGTGGTCGTGGAGACGGTGGTCGAGGTGGCTCTATTGGGAGATGCAAGATTAAATTATTGAATCAAAAGTATTACTTAGGCTTATGTTAAGCAATGCACAAGACAGAAATGAGAAGGACAGGTATAGTTGTCCGCCAAATCGAGAAAATTCTATTGAGAGCAGGTCGATATCTTACGGCCAGTGTAGAATATCACTATATCACAATGTCATCTAGGAATAGCTAAGAATAGATGATGACTTCATTAAACAGTTTTTTCTTTTTGGGTAGCAAATTTAGCTGTAGTGCCCAGATATCCCTAGATATCGCCAATCTCTGCATCAAATATTATTAAAAAGTCACCGGGCATGTGGACCACATAAGTCAGCTCCGAGCAAGGAAAATCTTCCTTCATAGTAAATATTTGGGCTCTAATCAATGATGCTGAATGACCTGTCCATAGTTTTTTTTACCTCCAGCGGCAGACAGTCATTCAACAGTTTGGTGAAGAACTGCTTCTGATGCTGCACGCACATCAGCACCGCTACGCTATAGGTGTCCTCGAGCGGACGACACGCGCGGCCTATCATCTGTAGCACCGTGGTGATCGGGTACTGCTCGTACGAATGGGTCTTGCCGTTGTATCTGTACGAAATAAGAGAAATAATGCATTATTTAAAAGAAAATATACAGTTTAGATAATTATGTCATTACTGCTTGAGGGTAGTGGTAGCTACTATTTCCACATTATAAAGTCATTGATGAATATAAGGAATAAAAGGGGACCCAGCACAGAGCCTTGTTAAACACCACCTAAGTTAGTAGAAGCCAATGGTCAAGGCAATCAAATCAAAGGCCTTAGTAAAATCCATGTAGACTACGCAGTAAGTACTTGTCGTCATCATCATCCGCAGCTATAGATTTCGATGTCGAAATAAATTGGTACTCACGTGTATGTATCAGCTATTATAACAGTATGCACATGCGCTTGGAACGCGAATGCTAGCTCAGCAGCCACCACCACCAGCTGGGCGGCGCCGCTCTCGACCAACTGTTGGACCAGCCGCCGGTCTCCGGCGTCCACGCCCTCGTGCAGGTACGCCACGCCCGCTGATAGGGTCTCCTTTAGCATCTGCGGAAGGGAAGGTGGTTAGTGAAAATTGAGATGAAATAAAATCAGCATTATTTTTTCCAGCTGGAATGGTCTTCATCTATAGATTCATCAACCCTATAGTTGAACTCTTACCAACATTTCTGTGGTCTTTTTGTATGGCCAGTACAACATGAAAAATCAGCCCCTTAACTTAGAGACATGACAGCGTTACAGAATAGAATTGTCTGACCTTATCATGTATCCTCTTGAGGAAAGGCTGCAGCAGCTCGCCCCTCGCATGCAGGAACCTCGTCGGGCGCCCGTGTGCGGCCGCCAGCGCCAGCAGATCTGCAGCCAAGAGCCGCGCGTGCCTCCGCCCCGGGACGAAGACGGCGCAAGCGCGCGCGCCGGCGTGCCGGACCACGGCGTTGTAGATGGACTTGGTCATAGAGGCGAGGCGGGAGCCCGCGTGGGAAATGTTGAAGCCCTGGAGGAGAGATTAGATAAAGATAGAAGATATGGATACATTGTTGAGAAGAGCACAGACATAGAGGTATAAAATAGGTAAATACAGAAAACAAGAAAGAATCAAAACCTTAGATATACAGAACAAAAGTTATAGGTACTCAAAATAGAAATATAATAAAATAATATTAATAGCTAGACAATTCACACAAAAAAAACTACGTATTCAGGTACTTTCCTACTGAACATCAGGATCAGACATGAGTTGCAGCGACAGGGCGACTATACGGATTGTATACCTGTATATGCAGCTCTAGCGGCAGCGGACGCACGCTCGGGTGGAAGTTGAAAGAGGCGTGCGCGCTGCACCCGAGCCAGGCCGACACGTCGCGCGCGTCCGCGATGGGCAACGACAGGGCGACTATACGAATCGGCTTGCCTGGACACAACAATTGATTATTAATAAAATGTAGCAAAATTTGAGTTTACCAAGGCATCCTTGGATATTTCCCGGTCCTAATTCTAATATCAAAGATTATCATTTTTGACACTAATATTATTTTGTTTGGTTGTTTGATTCAATGGATGTTTGTAAGTTCATAATTCCAAAACTACTGAACGGATCAGGCTAAAATTTTGCGTAGATGTAGCCACCAGCAAGGCATCAAACAAAGGTTACTTGTCATCCTATAGAACAGTTTCCATGAGATAGATATAATCTTTTAACGTTTCAATAGAAAAACGAGGGCCAAGCCGCGGGAAGAAATTAGTATACTAAAAATAATCTCATCCTGAAACAGATCACCTCCAGCACCGGTTCTTCTTCTCCTCCCAGGACCTGAAGCGCGTCCACTATCAGTCACTCACCTATCTGTGAAGCGATGTATCTCATCCTGGAACAGACCACCTCCAGTACCGGTCCTTCTTCTCCTCCCAGGAGCTGGAGCGCGTCCACTATCATAAGGGATACGCTTTGGACGCTCTTGCGGACTTTCCAGCTGAAAATACAAATTGGTAAGAATCTCTGTGAAAAAAGGCTAACTACAAAATATCAGATTATTAAGCTAGAGGGAAAAAAAGCTTGGGACACGTCGAGTCAGACTAAAGGTTTTTTTGCCGTTTTTTTACTTAAGTTAAATATCAAAGTGCTTTATTTGCTTTAGACTATACAGGACTCTTGGACACGTCACAAATATTCTAATTATATAAGTAAAGCTAGGCAATAAAGTGGTCACTTTGATTTTTTGTTCAATTCAATCTTTTGAAGGTAAAGTAAAGAACCGAACAAGAAACTTTTACTTTGTTATCAGTTTTCGAGTTGGAGCAGAACTCGTCCCAAGTTTTTTTATCCTCTAGCTAGATAATCTGATATTTTATAGCTAAGCCTTTTTATTGATACAAAGGACATGTTTAACAATTTGTTTTAATTTATTTATTGAAATTTTTTACGGCTCACTAGTGTTGTAGAAGCGTATACAACTCTCGTGTGTGTGTATGTGTGGGTGGTGTGTGTGTGTGTATTCCCGTGTGTGCGTGCGTATGTGTAAGGTGAGGGTATTTCTTCACTTAATAATGAAGGTCTATTGACTATAAAACCAACTTACCGTCTCGACAGCACGTCCCACTTGTCAGCGGTGGTGATGATCACCTGTCCTTTGTTGAGCAGTTTGTGGTCTGTCGCCGTCTCTCCGGTCAGTTGGACCACCTGTGTTCAAAAAACGCGCGTTTCAACCATGCATTTCGTAGGTCAAAACAACTCTGACTAATTACGTAATTGCACAAGTAATGTTAATTGCGTATAATATGACGCGGCAACAGAGTGCATTTAGGTTAAGCATGGACGGTTAGTATGCAAACATTCTACAAGGAGTTTGGCTAAGGTATAAGAATGCGCTTTACGACACACTTCCGTACGTACCTTTAGATTAAAGCTATTGGCAAACTTGTGGTACCAATGCGCGTACACAATATCAGCAATGGCGTCCTTGGGGGTCAGATACACGCAGCGAGCGCCCCCCGTGGCCAGCTGTCGCAGCAGCGCCAGCTCCGCGACCACCGACTTGCCGGAGCCCGAGGGAGCTCCGACGAACACGTTGTCGTCGGAATTGTACACTGCGTTGAAGACCTAAGGAAAGAGTGCTTTTCGTTAAGTAATGCTGGATAATTCACACAGCATCATCTAGCCCCAAGCTATGGGCATTTTATCTTAGGTAAACCCCCTGCCTTTCTTAAATTCACAATTCTTTCCATCCCAAGGTTGCCTGGAAGAGATTGCTTCTAAGCGATAAGGCCGCCCATTGTACTTATTTTATGCGATGTCTCTTTCTTATGTTATTTTATGATGATGAACAACATTTTTCTTCTGTATATTTCACAACATAACAGTGATCACAAATCCGCCTGGCATATCCCAAAGATTATGCTAATAGCCTTGCGGGAGGAATGACCAGTAGTGCACGTGTGTACCTCCATTCTTCTCCCGGAGGATCAGGTATCTAGTGCACGTGTGTTACCTGCGTCTGCACGGGGTTGAACTGCGGGAAGGCGTCCGCGTACAGCTCCTCGTACTGAGGGTTGCGGAGCGCAGAGATCGGGAGCGGCTGCAGGTCCAACAGTTCTGTGGGGGGGAGGTTCTTCTCCGGGAGGATCAGGTGACGGAAGGATACTGGGAGCTGGGTCTCTGCTGCTATCCATCTGGGAAGGGAAAGAACGGATTACTTATCTATAAACACTTTGATGTTCTTAATAATTTGGCTGGAACAGACTTCGAATTCCTGAATACTGATATAATACAGCCCGCTGACAGACGGACTTACAGACAGACAGGAGGCTTAGTAATAGGATATTGGGACTCTTTGCGTACAAAACACTGATAAAATCATCAGTCTAGGATCGGTCGTCCTTCGTTTTAGGCAATCCGTCATCCGTCAACTTTATAAGACCTCTTGTTTCCACCCGTTGCCATGGAAACCATTAGACCAGTGATTGTGAAAATTATCATGTGATGATTTTTTAAAAACATTTTACGGCGCACATATAATTTCCTCGAGAATTTAATCTTTTATGTGACCACGTCAAAATCAACCTTTAGACAACAACGAAAGAATCATCAAAATATATTGGAAATTGGCGAAGATAATCACCAAAATTGTTGAAGCTAGTCATGATTTTTCAAAACTATTACGTTATGTTAGCGATTACCCAGATGTGAGGGCTTAGGCACTATAATACCAGAACCTTAGATTGAGCAACGGCAACACCTCTCGTCAAACGAACTTAATGTAACTTTAGTCTTTGAACAGGATTGGATAACTAAAGTGTAGGTGGCGCCAACGGCGCTAGAGCCGAAAGAGGTCCCAAAGATTTTCGACGAAACCGACTAAGATTTCGTGGCTTAGTTGGTTAGAGCACACCCGTACTGAGGATGGAGCGCCCCGGCTCGAATCCTGCCGAAATCGAATTTTTTTGGGACTTATTCAATTTCTTAAGTATCATGTTGTTTTTTAAACTTCATAGGATAAATACTAATCCCTCGGGAATAAAATGTTTGTGACCAATTCGGGATCAACTTTCATAATCGCTCCATATAATATGACGGAGAAATCGACGAACATACAAAAAAATACTTACAGCCCAACCTAGAACCTCCTCGTTGAAGTCGGTAAAAACGAACAAAATTAAAGTCACTTTTGACTGAATCCAAAATATAAACAGTACAAAAGGCGCCTTTCAAATAATTGCTGAATTCTGGAAACATCTCAGCCCATTGCACGTGCTGTTCGCCATTTTAGTTACATTGTTGTCTTAGTCGAATCATGAAATACTGTTAAAATTATCATGTCTGAAAAAGTGGCGCAGTCGCTGGGATTAGCCAAACGAAATTGGAATGAAAACTACTGTAAGATGGCAGTGAGACTAAAAGAACAATAGTGAAGCCATTTGGGATACTCAAGCACACATTGTGTTAGTAGACCGGACGATGTCCACTCACTAACACAGTGTGTTCTTGAGTAGACACTGCCTCCAGAAATCGTAGAGTCCTACACGCCCTTTGGTTAGATGGGATGACGATCTGCGAGAGAGTGCTGGCGGATGCTGGATGCGACTGAAGAATGGGCGCTATGACGTGAATCTAGACTCGAGCCTATGCTAGTCTACTACTGGACAGTGGCTAGAGGCCATAGTCCAGTAGTTGGCTGTTGACGTAGCCAGAGGGATTTTATCCTAATGATTTAGAAAAAGACTCTAAAACTCACCTGTCGGACACCACTCGCAGATAATACTGCGGTGGCAGAGGCTCGAAGACAGGCACGAACAGCTTCACCTGATGCTCGTCCTTGCAGTACTTCTCCTTGAGCAGGAAGTACTCGTGGTGGAGAATTACCTCCGAGTCCACGTCCTCTACCAGGATCCAGAATGCTTCGGATTGTCCGTGGACCTGCGCAACAATAAGTCATCTGTAATCGTTATTTATACTATACTCCGATTTATAATCCAAGATATTTTATGTCAAAATGTCATTTTCGAATGAAAACTTAACAAAAACTGATAACAATAACAAAAAACAAGATAACCGCAAGGTTATTTACTAAAAACGAAAACAAAAATTTCAACAACGTATTGACTCACATTAGATCACATTCATGGCGCTCATTAGGGGGGGGGAGGCCTATGTCCAGCAGTGGACTGATATAGGCTGATGATGATGATTGTCTCACATGTGCAGCGAATTTTTTTTTGAAGTCGAAAACGAACGAGATACCAATAAAATGACGAATGAAAGCTATCAAAGCTAAAGTAAGTTAAAGTAAGCTTAAAGTAGATAGGTGAAAACGAGTAAGTGATGTGCTAGAGGTGTTACAATACACAGAAGGTAGCTGCCGCCCTCCCTCTGGTAAGTTCCCTAATCAGACCTTACGACATACACGGGCTGAGTTGAATGGCTCACACCTTTTCATCGTCAATCATCATCAGCCTATAGTAGTCCACTGCTGGACATAGACCTCCCCTAGCTCGCGCCATAGTGCCATGTTGTCAGCTTACCGCACCAGCATCTGCCTGCAGTCTTTCGGAGATCGTCATCCCACCTAACCGGAGGGTGTTCTTAAGTTTGCCGAGTCGTAGTCTCCACTAGAACACGTTTACCCCAGCGTTTAACGTTACCTTCTCATCCCAGTGGAAGTCAGGCGTGATGGTGAGTTCCACCCGTAGCGTAGACCTCGTGATGGGCTGTATGTGTGTAGCGAGCTCCAGTTTCGGGAACTGATGCACGTATTTATGTAACATTTTGCCTAAAACAAATACAGTTCAGTTATTTGGATGGAAATAGGTACGATTTTCAGATCATGATTTTTTCTACTACACTAAAATCTGACTAGTTCCTGAAAATGTACACTATATTATTTTCCTAAATTTGAAAATAGTTAAGTACCTATACCTATCCCTCGAAAAAATCATCAAAATCGGATAACAAGTAAAACAAGCTCTGCTTAGCTTGGGGCTAGATAATGCTGTGTGAATTGTCCAAAATGTATTATTTATTATTCACGCTAACCAGATATACTTGCCTAGTTTCGGCGCGCGGACCAGCTCGCCGATCTCGTTCGGCCCGAGCTCGTATAGCTTCTCCCACGGGAAATTCTTCTTTTCCAGTTTCTTTATTATCTGTAAAGGAGACAAAATATAAAATGAGATGAAAACCAGTAAGACGCTTATCAGGGGGAGGCCTGTGTCCAGCAGTGGACCAATATAGGCTGTTGAGGTTGAGCGAGATAATAATATCATCATCCTGCCTCTACAGCCTCGGGTGGGCCTTGGTCTGGTCGAGTAAATGTTTCCATTCGGTTTCTTGGCTTTTTCCTGCCAGCTGGTCACTCCAATTGCCTTTAAGTCTTGCTGGATACCATCGAGCCACTGAGTTTCAGTCTTCCAGGGGGGTCTCCGGCCATCAGGTTTGCCACGAAGACGTTTTGGTGCTCTGTCGTCTTGCATTCGTTCTACGTGGCCAGCCCATCGGAGACGGCCTACTTTAATAAACTTTACGACATTTGGTTGTTGTAAAGCTCATGGTTGTATCTTGTTCGCCGAAAGATAATAATATGAGAAAGATAATTATACATGTCCAGAAATGTGATAAAAGTTGCTTTAAAAGGGCATTGTAATAGGAAGTCTAGTCCCAAGGTATGTGTGGTTACCTCTTCCGGCATTTTCCTGAACTGTCGCAGCGGCGACATAGACTGCCACATTCGTCTGTCCACCATTTTGCAGAGCGCCAGAGTTTTGTCCACCAACTGCGCCCAACCTGTGAGAAAAAAAAGATTAAAGATGTTTATTTGCCAGAACATATACAATGTAGATCTTTTAATTTTCTTAGAATATTCTACCTAACATAGGCACGCAAATTTATTTCTTTAAATCTTTCTCAAATAAATTTATTTTTCAAAACAAAACTGTTACTAAATGAACTTAATGCATATGCTTATGTAGGACCAGGGCTTGACACCGGTACTAATAATATCAGTATTTTCTTTTCGATAAATTCGAATACCTTTATATGGATATACTTTCGAAGTATCGATATTTTGCTCTCAAATACTAGTATTAAAAGCGATTCTCGGGACGTTGCATATTTTCGGTGGTTTTAAGACGCGTGTGCATACGGAAGCTATAATCAACAACAGCTATAATCAACAAACACAAAAACTTGTTATGACTAAGTTTTCTCTATCGCTTGCACAAAATCGAATTGTTGATACCAATATTTTACGTCCATAATATCGATATATAAATATACCGATAGATACCGATATCAATACCGGTCTAATTTATATCGATACCTACCAAAGATGTACCAAGGTCAGTCGAACCGGTATTTCAAGCCCTGTATAGGAGATTTTTTGTTGATCTTGACTGATCGACTGATCTTGGTTCATGTCATGAGTCAATGTGTCATGAGTCAGTCTCTCACCTCTGTGCAGCACGATCTCGAAGATGGCGCGCAGCAGCCGCGCCGCGCTCTGCGTCACGTACACCATGTCCGCCATCAGTGCGAATCCCTCCAGCTTCAGGCGAGAGATGTAAGCTTGCAGGAGGACGTTGATCTTGGCTGACGGTTCCTCGATACTTTCCTTTATTGGGATAGGCACCTGCAAGTTTGAAAAAAAAAATTATAATTTGACTTGTCTATGAGCTTGAAAGCTAGTGTCTATGAACACGAAATCGTCGCCTATTCTTTTCACAAAAATGAGCGAAGGAGATATCGAAATTCCAGAAATAAAACATAAAAACGACGAGCGCAGCAATCCGCGAAGAAACGGAGAGCGTAGCGAGCCTAGTTCTTAGCTTCATAAATCACTTACTCTCTCCATAAGTTTGTGCAGTTCCAGTTTCTCCTCATCTCTCACCGCCACGTGCTTGAACTCGGCCGAGAGAGAGAACACTCGGAACAGCTCTATCTCGCAGAGGGTCGGCTTGAGGAGCTGGCTGTAGCAGGACATCGTTTCGTGGGTGCAGTAGAAGTGGGACGCTATCCGGCCGAGCTCGGTGGGCTGGAAGTGGCCGGATTTGCGCTCGTATTTAATTAGGCCGGCTCTGGAACAAAACTATATTTTAAGATATACTCGGGAACGGAAATAGATAAAGCCGAAAAAAACCTGATAAGAGCGAGACTTGCACAGGAGGGTTCCGTACCAACGTAAATAACTATTTCGCAAAAGGATCCTATTATTTTTATTTGTTGTTAGGCGGCAATGATGATCTATACCCTGTCAGAATTTCAACTGTTTACCTATTACGGGTCAAGAGATACAGCCTCGACAAAAGTATGGGGCCCATTAATTTTAATTAAATTATTTGTTGTCAAAGTTGCAAGAGAAATACATATTCTATGAAAGTTTCAACTGTCTTCCTTTTACGGTCTATGAGATACAGCCCACTGACAGACGGATACGGACCCTTTAGATACGGAACCCTAAAAAGGTTTTTTTTTTATTTTACCCATTACGTCTTTACCCCTTTCTGAGTACATACAGTGCTACAGAAACCTTACTGCCAATCTGACACTCACTTGTCTAGCAGACTGGCCGCGGTATGCACCAGGTCAGCACGATGCAGCTCCAGCAGGCTGTCCTGCTGCACAGCCTCGGCCGAGATGCCGTACAGCGCGGGTTGGCGCAGCATTCGGATGTACAGATACGTGTAGCCTGTAACAAAACGAATATAATGTTAATACATTGATTTACATCAACAATACAAACAAAGATTAAAACAAGACACATTAATAACATAAATACCTTTACAAATAAAACGTCAAGTGCGAATTGGACTCGCGCACCAAGGGTTCCGTACAAACTTGTACTCGTTAGTAATCAAACTTTTTTTTGTGAATTAACAACGAATTTACGGTTTTTTTTTATTTTTTCCTTCACTTGTGCTATAAGACATTGCTTCTTGCCCAATTTCATGATTCTAGGTCAACGGGAAGTACTCTATAGGTTCTTTTTTTTCCTTTTGAGGTACGGTAACCTAAAAATTGCTGTACAAAGGCCCCAGACTCCACCAAAGCGAATATAATAATCAGTGATCGGAAATTCGGGCGCTTATTTACCTAAAGTTGGTGTAAGACACAACATGGAGCAGTTAAAACCATCTTTCTCGGGAATACTTTCCCGTAAATTCCCGGGATTTCAGAACATTCTAAAATAATGATTTTTTCACCAGAACCTTATTTAAAGACGAAATATAAGACACTTTTATTCTGACGCGAAAATCGATTTTTGTAAAAAAACGCGTTCAAAAAAGGTGTCTTATAATTCGTCTATAAATAAGATTTCAGTGAAAATACATTCTAGAAAATTCCAAAATTCCCATTTGGAATAAAACAAGTTTGGGTTCATCTCACAAAACAGACAATTATATACCTATATCTTTTTTATAATATTTGTTTCTATTATTCTTACGCAATTATCAAACAAATTATAAATGCGTATGAATAAGTGTTTTAAATTTCGTGTTGAAAAAGGATTTTGGCATAAAATCATAAATATAATTAAAAATGTTTTTTTTTTCAGAAATATTGACTTTAGTGAAAAACACGTCAGAATAAAAGTGTCTTATATTTCGTCTATAAATAAGATTCCGGTGAAAAATCATTATTTTAGAATATTCTGAAATCCCAGGAATTTACGGGAAAGTATTCCCGAGAAAGATGGTTTTAACTGCTCCATGTTGTGTCTTACACCAACTTTAGGTAAATAAGCGCCCGAATTTCCGATCACTGATAATAATAATAAATCACATTTATTTCAGACATATCACAACACAGTCCATATAACGAGTTAAAGACAAAGAGAAAAACACATAATACAATAAAACACTAAACACTAACAACCAACAACCAACGTAAATAAATAAATGAAAAAAAAAAAAAAAAAAAAAAATGAACGTGAACTTTCGTCCAGTGCTGCATAAAAGGGGAGGCTGTATCCAGTCTTCCTGCAAAGACCTATAAAAAAATATGAATATGAATATATCCATAGCGGACGGAGATGAGAACAGACGTTTTTCAGGCAGGTGCCAGTGATATGCCATTCTAGTGCGGCGAGCGAAGCGAGCTGCATTGAGTAATGACGTTTACTGACCAGCTGTGACTTTGCTGATTTAGGAGTTATTATTGTAGCAAGTGGTTGGTTATGTATGTTCCACTCACCGAGCCAGGTGACGGCGTCCCGGATGCTCTGGACAGTGCCCAGTACGATCTCCGCGTTCAACATGTCGGGCAGCTTGCTGACCAGCTGTGACTCTATGGGCAGCTGCTGGTTTAGAAGAGACAGGTAGTATTGTAGCTCCGAGTGGTTTGTTATCAGGATTCCTGGGGGAGAAAGAGATTGTAGATAGTACAACTTTAATCAATTGGAGGCGCGCACCTAACCAGCTGTTGCTGCAAATATACATATATTATGATGCTGAACTAGAAATTCCTATATAAAGCGAAATATCAAGCCAAGTATGGCTTAAAAACAGCTTACAATTTATGTTGTCATATATTACGATTAAATCTACACTTCGTCTCTGTAACCTTATATATTGTCATTGTCATATTGTTGTATATTGTAAAAAATAATATCGCTGTGCGGCGGTGGCTCTGTCCAGATCTAGGACAACCATAATTCTTCAGGGGATTCGGTGAACAACAAGCGAGACCAACGAGTCTTACGGACGGTTCAATCTCGTATGTTTGTTTATCCATTTCAGTTTATATTTAGTAAAAGTTTAATGACATACCTTCTCCTTTAGTGTCGTACTGCGGCCGACCAGCTCGACCCAGCATCTGCAGCACGTCGAGCGCTCCCAGCTCGCTCCACCGACCCTGCGACAGGTACGGTCCATTTATTATCTACCAAAATATCTTCCAACATGTGGACATATTTGATGACAGCTTAAGTTCAATTTATAATCAGTTAAGATCCTATTTAAGTTTTCACTAGTTTTCTATCCTGAAGTTTTGTTGTTTTGTATCATAGATAGTTAACGTTTTGGACCAAGTAGTCTGTAATTTGATTATTAAGCTTGAATAAATAAATAAAATAAATAAATACAAAACTCCTATAGAGTCCACGGGTGATCGGAATCGGCTTTTATTTCGGTCAACGAATAGAGTATTTGACTACATTGAAAATAAGTTGCAAATTGTTTTCATTCTAGTCAGTGACAACGTAACAAAGCGTAATCAGGTTTTTTATTTTTATTAAAAAAAGCCTATTTTAGTTAAAAAACGGGAGTAAAATGACACATTTTTTGATATTATGATCACGTGATCGAAAACGCTATGTGATTGGTTGGACAGTGTCAATGAGTTCTTCATGTAGGTGTGGTATGGAGGGGTGACGTCATAGCTTGGAAAACGGTAGCCATGACAGAGATTATCGCTTTGGCACGGCATTATTTAATTCAAACTTTAAAATTAGTTTTCATAATAAAGACTGGCCTTGAAGAAATATTAATTACACTTTGCATTATTTTTATAAGACAATACGTTAGAATTATTTCCCTGTAGTAGTCAAGTAGCCTATTTACAGCAATAAAGAATATGACAGAGAAGAAGAAGAAGAGATTAAAGTGAGTAGATGTTACCTTCTCCGGCGAGTAAACCTGCGTGCCCTTCACGATGACCGTGTGAGCGGGCAGGTTCACCCCCCACGCGAGCGTCGCCGTGGAGACCAGGACCTGGGGCAAACAATCATCAAGTAATTTCATAAATCTACAACACCGATTCCAAAGTAGTCTGACATTATTTTAAGTAATTTTTTTGTATCTGCATGTCTATTAATTTGTTTATATTATATAATTTTGCACACCAAAGCTGTTTAGCTGGTAAGTCATCGCAAGGGACATTTTAAAATAAGCATACCAACTTGTAACCCGTTGTCTGCAAATAAATGATTTGATTTGATTTGAAAGCGAAGTGGTGTGAAGATGGGTAAAATGTACCGACAGAATTTCTAATATGCTTTCACATGCTGAAGTTTGCATGCATTATGCATTCGGTGCCGGCTTAGAATTATCACTACACAACTCTTCCCGCAGGTGTCTAGAGAGGCGACTAAGGGATATCCACCGGGGGGCGGCCAGCAGCATCTGTTATTATGGATCACAGTTCAGTGGTCGAATGGTTCTGCAGAAGGATCTGCAGAACCGACCACTGAACTGTGTGACGAAATACGTATCATAGATGTCAGCCCCTGTCTGTCGGAGACCTAAGAAATTTACTCACCCATCTGTTATTCGATAACTAATTAATACATCGCATATAGGTTGTCTAGCTAAATCGAGTAGGTACCACCTTCTCGAGTTGTATTTTCTCATGTTTGAGAGTCGTGATTCCCCCGTGGATTCAAATGTTAAGTTTTTAGCGCGACCGTGAAGAGGGACAAGGAAGAGTTGCGCACACCTATCCATGTGACAGACAATGGAGGATGCAGAGGCGTGATATTAGAGGTATAGATTATTAAGAGGAGAAATTTAATTCGATTTTGATTCAGGCGCTTCTGATGAGTCGGAATTAGATAAAATAAAGACAGCTTCAGTGACACAGTAGGCAAAGTTAAACTTTCATTAAGCTACTGACCTGTATATGTCTATCAGCGAACAAGTCCTCAACCAGCGTCCTGTCCACACGACTCATCCCTGCATGATGGATGGCGAACCCGTACGGAAGCAGTTCCCGCAGCTCCGGGTTCTTCACCTGATCCGCCTCTGTTCTCAGCACCTCCATGCTGGCTGAACCTTCCCTGGAAAAGTGATAGGATGCCCCTATATGATACTGGTATTATATAGGGGCGGGTGATACAAACAAAGTTTACCGTTTACGTAGTATCTAAATACCACACGCTCCGTTTTGCTTGCGCAATTCAGTTTGTGCAGTTATCATTGGGCAAAATAACTGAACAAAGTAGAGTGGCCACACGTGCAAGTCCCTTCACGAGGGACTTGACTTTTATCAGGATGGTTTCAATTTTTACTCAATAAATAATCATGATGATGATGAACGCCATTCTCAATATTCTACCTGATGGAGTATATAGTATACGAATTTTGACATATTTTTCTACGATAAGACTTTTTTAAATCGACACAAGTAACTTTCACCACAAGACTTGTCAAAATGTTACTGCCGATGGATAAAAACATAGTTTTAACATTGGGAACCGGACTTAAGGGTCCGACATTTGGGTATAAAAAACCCTGGCTTTATGCAGCTACCCGCTTGTAGTACACAAGCGGTTTACTGCGGTTTATATCTAAAGTCCGGACGCAAAGTAAATGAAATTTCGTACAATGACCTCTTTGCCTACTGTCAGTGGTCACAAACAGTTTTGCATTACCTAAGTGCGGGATATAAGAATATGCAATAACTAATTCTAGGTTTTTAAAATATAAGCTCACCTCAAAAACTGTCCAAGCGTATCTTTCTCCAGGCACATGTCGCGGATGGCTCGCGCCGTCTTGCCGGTCTCTTTGCGCGAGTGGACGAACACCAGAATCTGTAATGAATCACGTCGGGGTCACCAGTTTGGGGGAGAAGGTGGAATTTCCCCCAAATAGTTGCAAAGAGAGATCGCCCCTCTAACAGGGAGAAATATTGTCTGAACTACAAAGCTAACGTCAATGGAGGTGCTCAATGAAGGTACATTACAGAGATAACTATACGAAGGCGCAATTAACCGACCGTCTCTTTCCAAAGGTTCTCTAGCTACTAACCTGGTTTCGTCCAGCATGCTCCATAGTTTTCTCGTAAACGATGTCGTTCATGACTTGGAACCGTTTGAGAGCTTTCTTCTCCGTCACTCCGATGTATTGTTGTTCTAAGGCCACTGGTCTGTAGGGGAGAAAAACAATACTATAAACTTACTAGTGATTTATTTTTCGCTTCTTCCACTAGTGGACAAAAAAATTGAAGCGAACAAAATCAATAACATTTTGTTTCTTATTTGATAAAAGTAACTATTTATGAAGCTGTTTATGTATAAAATTTGACTTGTCTAAGTGCTTATTTTTAAGAAACAAAGTTATTGAATTTTTACTTTTTTACTTTTGAGAATAGATAAATAGATAATACTTTATTGTACCAGACAAACACATAAAACAGTACAGAAATAAATGCAACGAGTAGACGAAGTATCAGGCGGCTTTATCGCTGTGAGCGATCTCTTCCAGGCAACGGGGGTGGGATGGACTGGACATCTAAGAACAACAAAGACGGAATATACAATATTGTTACAATATTACTATTATTGTACAACATTGTCAACAAATTTGAGGAAAGCTTTGTCGTAGATCCACATTAATTAGTGTATTAAAATACTTTTGGTAATATTACCAAAGAAAATTTCTTATTATCTTCAAGACAAGAGTGGATAGGTATCTTCAAGTCTAGACCTTCGTGATACATCGTCGGCCACATCTTCACTTTCCATCAGGTGAGATTGTGGTCAATTTTTTTTTTATATTCTATGGACCTTTCATAGACTATAAAAAGACCTGTTAGAAAACCCAGAGTTTATTTTAAACTTTTGTTCGAAAGTGGCAACTGCAACCATACTGACAATAACCAAAATACGCCTCAGGTATTATTTTAGTACTAGCGGTGCGCCCCGGCTTCGCACGGGTATATTCTATCTCCTATGTTCATCAGGGGTAATATAGGATTCTAATGGTGAAAGAATTTTTCATATCGGTCCAGAAGTTTCGAAGCCTGTTCAATTCAAACAAATCTTTCCTCTTTAAAATATAAGTGTAGATTTACAAACCTGAATGAGTTGTCAAAGTAGAACAGTCCCTTATCAGGTTTGACTCGGAGGAAGGCAGCCACATCTGTGTAGTTTGGTAACGTAGCTGAGAGCCCGACGAGACGGACCTGAAATCAACAATAACAATTAAAACTAGTCACAATTCTTTGTCAAATAAGGTACCACCATCGGAGGAGGCCTTTCCAGCTTTTTCTTTTATTTATTAGGACAACGAGAACGTGTCTCGATCTACGGAGGAGAGACAGGCTTTAAACCCGAAATTCTCTCTCTATTTATTAGTGGACGAGGATAGGCTGATGATGAAGACTCCTACCTGTTCTTGAGTCTGCTCCACAGTGCCCAGCGTCCTGGCGACCAAGGCCTCCAGCACGGGGCCTCTCTCGTCGTGCAGGAGATGCACCTCGTCTATGATGATCAGACGGACTAGGGATGTGAAGGAACGCTCGCCACCTGAGGGCAATACACTAGTTTAATAAAAACGTAAACAACTCGATGCTCGATCAAATTTAAAGAAGATTTCAGTTTAAAGATCTCTATTTCTCATTTACAACAAACATGTTACTTACATGAGAAACTACGTCTAGTAATAATATGTTTTTTTCTTTCTTTTAAATCATTTATTTGGTACATGAAGGTTTTGCAGAACATGGAATGTCACCCCCCTAATTCTAAATTAATAATAGTGTTTGATAAAACAAGAACCAAATTTTCGTCATTCTAATTTTTTTCTAGTAGTGTTACATCCTCGCCTCGATATTTTTGCAATTTAGAGTTCTATAGGCTTAGTACCAGTAGACACAATAAGCTTACGGTTTATGTAATCTATAACCATTGGCCTCTTTTACGAAAAAGGCTTAGCCAGGTAGAACACACAAACGAGGTGTAGCCAAAAAATGCGACAGTAAGTACGTGTCGTGTCTCATTTTCCTATTCACACAGGTCACGTTCGTGCAGTCAGTACGGGGAAAGAGGCGCGAGCAACGAACAACGAACGAGACGGATTTAAGCACAAGGCGTAACGTAACATGCTCGCTGTGAATGGTATATGACGGCTCGTAACACCGGTCGGTACCTGGCTCTACACAGCGTGACGAGTGAAGTGAGCCGCGCTGTGTACTGTGAGTGAGTCGTCGTTTCGCTTGGCTCCCGGGCTGAGTTAGCATGTCGTTGCTAGAGCAGTACTCAGCGTGACGAGCGAAGTGAGCCGCACTTCGCTCTTCACGCTGAGTACTGCACTCGGCTCAGGGATTTTCTGTGACTAAGTAATACCTACCTTTCCTTGTAATGATATCCCACTTCTCGGGGGTGCAGACGATCAGCTGCGTAGCGTCGATCTGTTCTCTCGTGAGCTGGTGGTCGCCGGTCAGCTCGGAGACGGTCATATTGTACGCTGAGAGGCGCTTTTTGAAGTTGCCCACCTGTGGAACAAGTGAGATTGTAGTGGAAGGTAGGTAGCTAGCAGGCTTCATTTTGTGAGATATATTGAGAAGTTCAGTTCGGTCGTGGAATAACGTTAAAACCACCATCCTATAGTTATTTTTTACTATGGTAAACATGTGGTACTATTCGTATATTTTTTTTTCTATTTTTTATTTTACTTTTAAAACAACTACAACTAAGAAATTAATAAATCCCAAAAATTTTACGATCCCGACGGGATTCGAACCCGCACCTTCCCCTTCAGCGCAGGGGTGCTCTTTTTCCAACTAAGCTACGTGATCTTATCTAGTCGGCCCGAAAATCTTTGGGAGTTCTTTCGGCACTTACGCCGTCAGCGCCACCTACAGAGGAAACAATGAAGTTATCCAATTCTGCTCAAAGACCAAATTTACATTTAGTTCTTTGACGAGAGGTTTTGCCGTTGCTTGATTCTAAGGTTTTTATTTATTATACTCTGGGTAATTTCTAAGAAATTAATAAATCCCAAAAATTTTACGATCCCGACGGGATTCGAACCCGCACCTTCCCCTTCAGCGCAGGGGTGCTCTTTTTCCAACTAAGCTACGTGATCTTATCTAGTCGGCCCGAAAATCTTTGGGAGTTCTTTCGGCACTTACGCCGTCAGCGCCACCTACAGAGGAAACAATGAAGTTATCCAATTCTTTTATTTTATTAATTTCTTAGAAATTACCCAGAGTATAATAAATAAAAACCTTAGAATCAAGCAACGGCAAAACCTCTCGTCAAAGAACTAAATGTAAATTTGGTCTTTGAGCAGAATTGGATAACTTCATTGTTTCCTCTGTAGGTGGCGCTGACGGCGTAAGTGCCGAAAGAACTCCCAAAGATTTTCGGGCCGACTAGATAAGATCACGTAGCTTAGTTGGAAAAAGAGCACCCCTGCGCTGAAGGGGAAGGTGCGGGTTCGAATCCCGTCGGGATCGTAAAATTTTTGGGATTTATTAATTTCTTAGAAATTACCCAGAGTATAATAAATAAAAACCTTAGAATCAAGCAACGGCAAAACCTCTCGTCAAAGAACTAAATGTAAATTTGGTCTTTGAGCAGAATTGGATAACTTCATTGTTTCCTCTGTAGGTGGCGCTGACGGCGTAAGTGCCGAAAGAACTCCCAAAGATTTTCGGGCCGACTAGATAAGATCACGTAGCTTAGTTGGAAAAAGAGCACCCCTGCGCTGAAGGGGAAGGTGCGGGTTCGAATCCCGTCGGGATCGTAAAATTTTTGGGATTTATTAATTTCTTAGAAATTACCCAGAGTATAATAAATAAAAACCTTAGAATCAAGCAACGGCAAAACCTCTCGTCAAAGAACTAAATGTAAATTTGGTCTTTGAGCAGAATTGGATAACTTCATTGTTTCCTCTGTAGGTGGCGCTGACGGCGTAAGTGCCGAAAGAACTCCCAAAGATTTTCGGGCCGACTAGATAAGATCACGTAGCTTAGTTGGAAAAAGAGCACCCCTGCGCTGAAGGGGAAGGTGCGGGTTCGAATCCCGTCGGGATCGTAAAATTTTTGGGATTTATTAATTTCTTAGAAATTACCCAGAGTATAATAAATAAAAACCTTAGAATCAAGCAACGGCAAAACCTCTCGTCAAAGAACTAAATGTAAATTTGGTCTTTGAGCAGAATTGGATAACTTCATTGTTTCCTCTGTAGGTGGCGCTGACGGCGTAAGTGCCGAAAGAACTCCCAAAGATTTTCGGGCCGACTAGATAAGATCACGTAGCTTAGTTGGAAAAAGAGCACCCCTGCGCTGAAGGGGAAGGTGCGGGTTCGAATCCCGTCGGGATCGTAAAATTTTTGGGATTTATTAATTTCTTAGAAATTACCCAGAGTATAATAAATAAAAACCTTAGAATCAAGCAACGGCAAAACCTCTCGTCAAAGAACTAAATGTAAATTTGGTCTTTGAGCAGAATTGGATAACTTCATTGTTTCCTCTGTAGGTGGCGCTGACGGCGTAAGTGCCGAAAGAACTCCCAAAGATTTTCGGGCCGACTAGATAAGATCACGTAGCTTAGTTGGAAAAAGAGCACCCCTGCGCTGAAGGGGAAGGTGCGGGTTCGAATCCCGTCGGGATCGTAAAATTTTTGGGATTTATTAATTTCTTAGAAATTACCCAGAGTATAATAAATAAAAACCTTAGAATCAACTACAACTAGTATGTCGTCTTGCTTTGATAGGTATTTTTTTCATTTTGTAGTTGGCGTCGTTTTCTTCTACAACGCGGACTACATTTTGTTAGAACTTATCGGAGGTTTTTTTCGCGGAATTGTTACAAAATATTTTCATCCTTATATATTGCAATGGATTTCCGCAAAGTAACGCCTGAATCTATTATTTAGCCACTTCAATAGCCTTAAAAGCTCTTTTAATGGCCTTTGCCTTACAATTGCAAATTACGAAGGTCATTCAAAGGGCTTTCAAGAGTATTATAATTAATTAATTAGTGTAATTGGCAATCGCCGCCGTTCTAATTAAATAAATAAATGAATGAATTATAGGATGGGCGGTTATCGCATAATTCCACAGCGGGAATGGATTATCACCAGATCAATTCGAGTAATACCAATCAAATAATATACCAACAAAAATTCAACTCCGACTGGACTTGAATCCCGCAGCATTTCCTTACAACGGGAATGCACTAACCACTGCGCCACAAGCTCAAGCGTCGTAAGAGTCGAAACTCTCCTTTCGCGCCGTTAGCGCCACCACCATCGAGATACCTTTAGTGATTATCTAGAACTCACCATCTCCTGCACGAGCGACCGCATGGGCGCCACGTAGATCATCTTAAAGTCGTGCACGTTGACGGTCCCGTCATCGTTAACGTGCTTGCCCACCTCCCTCATTATCGTGAGCAGCGCCACGTTCGTTTTGCCGGCGCCGGTCGGTGCACACACTAGCAGGTTCTCGTCGGATTCGAGGGCTGCTTTGGAGATTCGACTCTGTTGGGAGATAATAGGGGTTTATATAGAATAACATAGGATTGGATTTTCAATGGAAAGAGGCCAACCTAACGACTTTGAATATTTTTAACTTACGCGATTTGAACACATATTTATAAATACTATTTAACGGGTATTTATCGCGTTTAATTGCCTTATTTTCCCGACGTTTCGACAGGTTTACACACTGCCGTGGTCACGGGATGACTCCTAAGGACTTTGGTTGTCAAACTAGGCCTAGATCTCAGTACTCACGGGATTCCCGAGGTAATAAACTCGAACACAAATACCTACAATTCAATTTTCTTCGGTTTCTTGAAAGTGAAAACACGAATAAGAAAAAAAATAGGACAAAAAAACATGAAAGTGCACTATTTCGCACATAATTTGTTCGAAATCTCAGGAATCCTGCGGTCTATTGAAATTACTTGTTTTGATTCGTAGGTTATTATAATATGAGTAGTAGAATGGATAAGTAGTATTACCAATTATTTGGCTCCGTGGATCAGTTTCTTCATAAGTTGTGTAGTGTTCTTGTCATCATCATCATCAGCCTTTATTAGTCCACAGCTGGACATAGGCCTCCCATAATGAAGGCCGAAGCACCCTGTCTTCAGATTATCGCCTCCAGCATTTGAATATACGTATGTGAATCCTATCCTTCAGAGAAACTCCGAGCTTAGCTCTCTCCATAGCTCGCTGGGCGACTTTAAACTGGTGGACAAGCCCTACCGTGAGAGTCCACGTCTCAGCTCCACGGTCACGACGGGTAGGACGCACTGATTGAAAACTTTCAAGCCTTGCGGTATGGATGACGAGAAGACTCGACATAGTTTCCCAAACGTTAAATCTTGCATTATGCTAATGATATTGTACCTGGATCCGGTTGAGAGTCTTGAACCCGTCGAAGGCAGGCTGCACGTACTTGGGCAGCTTGTCGATCGCTACCAACGTCTCTCCCTCGTCGAACGGCTTGGGCTTCAGGGCTGGGACGTGGACTTCTTCATAACCTGGGACGGAAAGAGATATTAGGTTAATAAACATCTTAGTAGAATACAATGCAATTATTTAAGGTGGTTAAATAAATAAATAAATAAAAAATAAAGCTGGCCAATTCACACAGCATTATCTAGCCCCAAACTAAGCAGAGCTTGTGTTATACGCGGGTTGGCGTTAGATTAAATTTTTGAAATGGTTTTAACTTTTTTCTGCGTTTTACAAGCAATAAAATTAGCGGAAAAGTAATTTGCCGCAAATAGTAAACCATTTTCTATGAAATTATGATAAAACCAACTTTGATTCACTGTTATTTTTGGAGCATTTGGGAAAATAAGAAAAGTTTAAGGTCAACATTTTCCCAAATGTTGACCTTAAACTTGTCTGGGGGGAATGACACTATTTCTAATTTCCTCCCATTTCCAACAATTGGAGATGTGGGGGGGGGGGTGTATACCTTTCTTCTGCTTCCTGAACGAGCCAGGAGGTAGCTGGCATCTCTTATTGGCCATGAAGTGCGCTCCCGCTGCGAACACCAAGTCCTCAAGCTGCAGCACACAGCGACTGCCGGCCACCTGGCCTGCAGAGTCCCCGTCGGTCTTCTGTCGCTTGCGGGGCGCTTCGGATTGGGTGCCGGTGGCCTGGAGAAATGATAATCAAAGACATAATTTACCAAATGATAGTATTAAATTTATTTATTTTATTTATTGTAATAAAGTTTACAAAGCAGATTACAATCAATTCAACGTCAGAACATATTTAAATCACAGGTTTTTATCTAAATGTAAACATAAATTCTGAAGACAGAAACATTAAGTACCTAGATTACATATAATAATAACACATTGACTTGTAACTCGTTCTGCTTGCTCTCAATAGGTCATGGCTGAAAATCAGTGCTTTTGCTTCCTTTTCAAAATATTACACTGAGCCAAGGCCTTTTTGACATACTGCAGCAACATAGACACCTTACCTAAATTTAATCATTGTTGTTTTTTTTTATTTCAACTATATTTTATTATTGTTTGTTTTTACTAGTGTACTGTATAATTGTTGTATTTTGTATGTGTGTGTCTGAAGTTGCAGTCTATCTATCTATCTAATTGATAATCCTAAAAATAGGTAAATGTTATTGTAAGTCGATGCTCACAGAGTGAATCATTTCAATCAAAGAAGTGTAATAGGTGTTAATGTCAATAGAGGACCATAGACTAGGACAGTCTATGGAAGAGTGTAAGATTTTATGAAGGTAGGTAAGATCTATGTCTTTCCTGTGATCCTTAAAAGTGGTAATTTAAAAAGTTCCGAATCGATCATCACAATTTTTGAGTGGATCTGTGTGAAACCAGCTAACTCACCTCGTCATCTCCCTTCCCGGTGTCCAGCTGCGCTAATATCTTCTGCAGATGTGGTTTCTGGGACATCTCCTCGCGGATGGAGGCGCGCTCGCTTTCCGACTGGGAGGAAGCCAGCTTGGTGCAGTACAGGACTGTAATGGAAGTCAAGTTTTAGTTTGTAGACGGAGTAAAGGACTAATTTAGTTTTGTAGTACCTTATTACAACAAAACGTATAGCAGAGATAATCTAACTCCTAAGGTTTTTTGTTATCTCGACGACCACGACGACCAATGTGGCGCGGTGGGCGAAGGTCTGCCTGCGACGCAGGAGGTTGCGGGTTCGATTCCCGCCTCAGGACAAATGTGTGTACGATCTGCAGAGATTTGTTCCGGGTGTTTTGGTCGTTTTCTATGTATAATAAAAAATATGTATATAATGTATTGTATTATATTATGTATATCAGTTATCTAGTACCCATAACACAAGCTCTGCTTAGCTTGGGGCTAGATAATGCTGTGTGAATTGTCCAGCATTATTTGAATTATTCATTAAGGCCGCTAATTCTATTGCCTTTCTATAGGAAAATATAGAAAATTACAATCAAATAATAGAATTCAATGAAAACTAGTATTGACAATTGAAGCAATTGAGCTAACTGCAGACTGTTGTTGTTCTATGTAAGGATACGTTTAATGAACTGAATGTTTTTTATGACTATAAGATATCTATTTATTTATTTATGTCACTTACAAAAAGTTAACGTATCCACAAAAACGAATCTAAAACTTTGGTATCGTTTTTACGAGTAGGCTCGCTGCGGTAGGTTCTTTTAGTCGGCTATTACGACATCCACGGGCAGATTTGGGGGGGTCGATTTCGACGTCGCGAACTCACGGCCAATAGGTAGGTACATTAATATTTTTGATACTAACCTGTATATCTATACTTGTTGAGGAGTTTAACAAACTCGAAGCAGTCGTATCCGAGCAGCAACACTAGTCTGTTCTCCAGGTCGCGGTCGTCCGCCGCCTCTCCCAGAGCTTTCAGCACTTCGCTGGATTTAGCCTGGAATTCATTTACATATCACTTAACATAATCAGTATAAACAGACTAGAGTATATCTGTAGGTTTTTTAGGGTGCGGAAGGTGGAATTCGTCTAAATCGTAAAATGAAGATCTTTCTTGTACCATGCCGACCCATCTGGCCCTCATGCCCGGGGTCTTTCGACCGATAGTAGTCGCATAACGGTTGAATCAACCGTTTTCGAGACCTAGGAATTGGTTATTTCTGCTTTATTAACAAAGAAAATTACAATCACATAATGGAAAAAAATTATATTTGAATTATATATTTTATTGAAATTATAATAAGATTAGAACTAGTATTTACAACTGAAACTACCTGTAGATTGTTTGCAACAGTCTGCAGTTAGCTTAATTGATCCATTATACCAGTCGCGCGTGTCCCCAAGACGCTGGCTGCATAGACCCGCTGCATGGCAATGCGCTGCGCCAGATACCAGTTCTCAGGTCACGTGTCGCTTCGACCAGACGCTCAAATATTTTTTTAAAAACCTCGAGAGCCTCGGTACCTCCCCCCCCCCCCCCCGGACCTAGGGTCTCGACTCCAAAGGGTGTAAATGCCTAGGCTCTGTTAAGATAATTACCTGCGAAACCATGGCGTCTGAGAAATGTTTGGATAGTCTCCGTTGAAGCCAGTACGCGTCGATGTCCATCGGGTGCAGGTTCTGATCCCGGCGCTTTTGGGATTGTTCCTCGGATAGCTACAGACAGGCAGATATTTTATTAATACTATAAGATATTAAAATAATGAATATTAAAATTCATTAACAGGGTGGCACGAAACCTGTGTACTAAGCCGAGAGGAGGTTATTTTTGTACGATTTTTTTTAAATATAGTTTTTTTTAAGACTTTTTCTGCACATTTTATATCTTTTACGTGTATTCCTTTCTACATTATTAATATTGTTTTGAAATGTAAATGAATTAACATTGTTTTTTTGCAGTTATTTAATGACAAAACACTGGTATTGCTGAAAAAAAAAACAATAAAACATTTGTGAAATACTTTATACTTAATGTGTATAATAGAACACGACTAAGAAAAACAACTAAATTTTTCCAAAAAAAAACGTCCTGTGTATATGAAAAAAGACATCTTCAATGTACATTATTAAACATAATCTGGTTTGCCAACCATTACTTGTTCAAGAGTACTCACATTAGCATGTATAGCGTTCTTCTTCCCCTCTCCGTCGCTGTCCTCCCCCCCGGAGCTCTCTTTGTCCTCTTCATTGTCTGTCCCCTCTCCTTCTTCTTTTTCATCTTCGCGGACCTAGAGATGATGGTAACATTTTATTTGATTTGGTTTATACTACTTAAGCAGGTTTCTCAAGTTTGTCTTTGGTAAATTAGTCTATGGCTCACTGATTTCATACCACAGACATATAGGCTCGTATTATGAAAGCTTACTCAGTCGTCCTTTCAGTGGCATACGCGTTACTACGTTACAGAAGACTCAAGCATAGATCGATGACAGAGCAAGCCTTCATGTTGGCCTAGAGTCCCTTATAGTTGCCGACAAACATCTTGTCCTATGAGGGGCAGCGAGAACATACATATATATTTTAAACTGGACGCGACCGCACTCTATCGCACTTGAACAACGACTGACTAAATGTCACATAGGCAGTGTGCGAAAGAGATAACGCTCTACGAAGCGGAAATTAGCCGATTGTCCCTTTCCAAAGGTCGATGTGCAAAATTTATCGGCGGGTACTCTCCTCCTGATTTACATAAAAAGACATTGGTGTTCGCTTGGATGCGCTTTAGGTCCCACTCTGTTCCTACTCTACATAAACAACCTCACCTCTCCGTAAGCATCCTCGTCATCTTCCTCGGAAGATTCCTCGAACTGCACGTTAATGCCGTATGTCTCATCTATCTCGGTGTCGCCTTCCGTACTGCTAATGTTGAAGTCTGTTATCTTCTTACCTGAGACATAAAAGGAATACAATTTAAGGGGCCTGCGGATGATGATTTGTCCATACAAACGTACTACCAAAATGATATGTAAGTCGAGCATATTTCCACCACATCATAATGTTTGCTGTATTCGAATAGTATAGATCTAGGTCACTGGTTGTTTTTTTTTTTAATAATACACAGATAATGTAAGCAAAAATATGCAACATGTGATTTTGCATTTTTTTACGTCGAAAACGACATGTTTTCGTCCTATTTGTTTAAAAAAACAACAATATCTTACGTTTTCTTTGTTAAGGAACATAGCTTATATTGTGTAGTTACAGAATAACAACACTATGTCGAAAATACAAAAAGTTTTCAGTAATCATTTTTGGTATTACGAACATAATAATTTACGAATTGAAGTTGCGAGCAGCTGTCGCCGGATTCTTAAGAAGTTTTAACAAATCACATTGTCGCAAAACGTCGGAATGGCTGTGACTATTTGACAGATGGCGGTATGGTCTGGGTAAAGTCTTACACCCTAATAAATGATAAGATATTGTTGATATTCGACGACCTCTGTGGCGTGGGGAGGCGAAGGTCCACCTGTGACGCAGAAGGTTGACGAATATTTTCCTTTACTTGTGCTATAAGACCTTGCTTCTTGACATATATCATGATTCTAGATCAACAGAAAGTAAACTATACTGAGTGCATGTTTTTGTAAAAATTTAAAAAAAAATTGGCATAAACAAACGGCTGTAACTTTTGATCGCGTTGATTTAGTAGTTTCAAGTTTATATCACGGCTCCAAGAGGTTACGGACCTGAGTATGTAATGTTAATTTCAACGCGTTCCTGAGAAAAGTGGGTTGATAGACGGACAGATGGACAACAAAGTGATTCAAATAAGTGTTCCTTTTTTTCCTTTTGACGTACGGAACCCTAATAAGGTGTCTAATTTTTACAACGATAGATGATGCTGATTAAGCAGTTTTTTATGATGTGGTACACAAATTTTTGTGAGACTCTTAAATGTACAGTTTACTAAATATTAAACCATAATAGACAGGGCGCTATGGCGCTCATTAGGGGAGGCCTAGGTCCAACGTTGGACTACTATAGGCTGATGATAATGAAGAAATAGTCATGAGGTAAAACAGTAAATTTCATGAAGTCAAACAGTAAATTTTGCAAGAGGTCAAACAGTTAGAAATAAACGTGTATAAGTTACCTAAATTAACTAGCATCGCGAATCTCTCGTCTGCCACAGGTCCCAGCAGCAGCTCTATCTCCTTCTTCTTGTCCAAGTCTTTCAGCTTATCGTTCTTTAAGACTACCAGCACCTGGGAAAAAAATTGTGTTTATGCTATTTATTTATTTATTCAAAAACATTACTTCCATTGTTACAAGTATTACAATAGAGCAGTCAACTAAGCTATGTTATGATGCTGTTACCACAGAGAGACTCTTGAAGACTGTTTATGGGGCCCGTAGCACATATCAGCCGCAAAATCATAGCAGCGGAGCCGCAAAAAAGCCGCAACATTACTACATTTGTCGCCGTTCGAGAAGCGGAGTATAAATTTTTGGCTGCCACAAGATACACCCGAAATTAACGCGGTATTGCACGAAATTGTGAACCGAGCGCGGAGGTGTAGCTTGCATCCGAGTAGATCGGCAGAATCGCGCGGGAAAGAGATAGAATCATAGTCAAATCTGCGCGTTAGAACAGGCAGATTCGCCTCTATTTCGCTTGTCGTACAACTGACAAGTCATAACGAAACTACTGCGGTTCGACTGCTATAATTTCGCGGCGGAAATATACTACGGGCCGAAACGAGGCCTTAGGCTACCATTCTGTCACTAAGCTACCAAACAGTGTCTCACATTCCTGTTGCACGGAAACTAACAATGATTCAACTCTCAAGAGATTGTAGATAACTTATGTGCGGTGATGGTCAATTTAAATGAATCTAAGGTCTGTGTTCACCAAAAGATAATCGGACAATAAGGCAGCTTCATCGGTCAACTACGACGTTTAATGTATGAAGATGTGTTTGGATGGACATAGGCTATGTATTTTATCCCAGAATTTCCACAGGAACGTTAACTATGCGGGCGAAGCCGCGGGCAGCAGTTAGTTATGTCCTGCTTTAAGCAGGTTGATTGCTATTCTGGAAGCTGGTGTCGATTCTCCGTACCTCATCCACAGCTCCACACAAGATATCCCTCGGCTGGTCCCCGAGCGAGCCCTGCATGAAGGACAGCAGCAGCTCGTAGGCATGCCGCGTGTGCTGCGCGCGAGGGCGGTACAGCACGCCTGGTGCATCGTCCGCCCACGTGGCGCGGGAGGATTTGGACTTTGACAGCTCATAGGACGCTTCGTCGCGCTTTTGACGTCTGCGGATAAAAATAATAGGGTATTACAATAATTTTGGAAAAGTGTCTATAATAGATTCTATAGTGCTTATAAACGACATAAAAAAACTCGCAGTGCCATAAAAATGCATTTAAAATTTACATTTTCCGGTTTCGCGCGTAATTTGACGAAAACGCCGGACGTAGTGGAGGCCATATTGCTCTGTGGTCATGACGTCTGTTGTCTGAATACGGACCTTAGCAAATGTGCTGATGTTGCTGATGACAGTTGATATTTTTTAGTTTACATACTCAGCCGTATTACGTAATAACATTGCGCCTACATGAATGTGGTTCATGACACCATGAACCACATTCATTTACAGATAATAAAAACTGAAAACATTGAATTGAATTTAAAAAATTATTTTATAAATTTATAAAGTAAAACTAACATTTTCAGACTGCTTTTTGCCAAAGCTATCTCAATATATATTTTTCTCAACATTACTAATATTATAATGATGAAAGATTTGTTTGCCGATTTGAAAAATTCTTTTACCATTAGAATCCTACATTACCCCTGATTGACTATAGAAAATACCCGTGCCAAGCCGGGGCGGACCACTAGACAGAAATAAAAGTCTGCTTTTGCATGAACTTGGAAGATTTTTTCTATCCAAAACTAGGGCATTTAGCACCCAGCGAGTACTTACTTAAGTTTTTAGGCACAAGTAAGGGTTAAGCATGATTTGGAGGTGTACTAAGGAGATTCAATATTTTCTACGAAATTCAATTCAAATTATTTATTTGTAAGAAAGTTTAGTAGGTACACAAGTAAACACACATTCTTACAATGTCAGGTACTTAGAGCTATGAAACAAAGAGATATGTATGAACTTAACAAAGATAATGATTTTACAGCTGAAAGTAAATAAATTTATAAGCCTTTTTGCATTCCATGTGCAGAGCTCCCAGACTCTTTTGTCATCCAGATAATCCCTAACACTATACAGTTATATATTTATTTACTATAGTATTTTCTCATAATAAATTCAACACTGTGACATACGTCACAGGCTGCTAGTCGATAAAAAAATAAGTCACATACTTAGCCTTCCGCTCCTCAGCTTTCTCCGGCTTGGTCCTCTGAGCGCGGTCCCCCATGCGAGTTCCTGTGAGCTTCCCTGTCAGCGACAAGACCTCACCTGTTGCCTCATCGCGTCCACGACGCTCGATGAGCCTTACATCCGCTTGGAGGACCAAGTTTGAGTTCTGTGAAGGAATAATTTAAGTGATATCGATAGGAAATGCTGGAGTTTCTGTATAGAAACTAAGTTTATGTAGGAAAGATAGAAGAGCAAAGAGCAAATCAAAAGAGCGATTCAAGAGCAAAGCCCCAAGAAGGAGAAAAGAAAGCCCTGTTGAAAATCTGGGTTCTGATCATAGAATTGTAGTTCAGTTTGTTTCTATTCTTGAGTTTAACTAAAATCTACAGCATTTTAATCATAGAATATTCTATATCACGCAGATTTGACTGTAACTAAGAGTAATGTGGTGTAATTACACAATAATACGCAAGCTAACGTATCAAAACAAAACTTACAGCTTTGTACTCATATTGCAGCTGCCTGGCAGCCGCATCAGCCATGATGTTTTCTTATGTACACAATAAACACGAAACACAGGCATGTAATCACTGTAAAATAACAAATAACTCTTTATTTTCACAGTAAACTCGATAATTTATAATAGTCAGAGGTTAGGATGCCTCAATCAACCCCGTTTATTAGTATTCATTCCAGTGTTGCCAGATGGAATCTGAAAAAAGCAGTAGATATTTTAGTAAAAAAGCAGTAGATTGGGAAAAAAAGCAGGTAGATTTTAATATGTTACAAATTAGTACCTATGTATTGTGCTTTACGAGTATTTTTATGCAAAAAAAAACATAACAAAGCTACTAACCCGTTTTTTTTAAATATAGGAAGCGTTTTCTTTACCCACATGCCCAAACTGTTTAGCTTTGTGCAAAGCGAGGTCAGGCGGCCTGTCGGCTGTGCTTTGCTCAGTTCTTTTCAGTCTGATCGAACTTTGATTTGTGGTTTTGGACATACATTAGTTAGTGCATAGTAGAGTAATAACTGGATAAACAGTCTCACTCGGTTTGCATTTTGCTAAAGTTTATCGAACGAACGAACGGACCGACCAATCAATCGAAAACGATGAACAGACAGAAAGAAAGTGGAAGCCGGAAGGAAGAAACGAAGGAACGAACAAAACAAACTCTTCAGTTTCATTCATCCGTTTCAGTTTTGTGAAGTTTGTGAAAATTTCATTGGCAACTTGTCACGTGACACTGAGAGCATATGAATAAAGACTAGACTTGCTACTTGCTAATTGCTATTGATGCTCGGAAAAAGCAGGTAGATTTCACAAAATTTAAGCAAAAAATCAGTAGATCAGTAGACGATTCCAAAAGCAGGTAGATCTACTGCTAAATCAGTAGATCTGGCATCGCTGATTCATTCATCTATGGCCTCAACATAACATTTCAACTCAACAAACAAAACGCCATTATTATGATTTTTGTCTATAGAAATAATATGAAAATTTAATTATAATGTTGCCAACGCAATCGAAACAATGATGACTGCTTTTTTAATAAGGCGTTGCAAAAATAAATAAGTGTTCGTGGAAATGCTGGTAAACAAACATAAATAAAATAAAAACTTATTAATTTAACTCACATAGCATTCACATGTGCCTAAAGTTAATTACCTACTATGAAAATGTTACTCACATGTAACATAAAGCTGAGTTCTCACAAAATCCTCCCATCATGTTAGAACTTCCTGCCACTCGTGACTTGGTCCATTTGGTTCCCAGGGAACCTTTGACAAGGATAAAAGTGTCCTGTTTAATCCAGGTTTAAAATATCTGTGTGCCAAACATCGCCATAATAATATGAGTAACAAACATGTCAGTAAAGAACCATAATGTGTAGGTACTAGTCTTTAGAAAAGTAAGAGACGACAACGTAGTGACGTAATATTATTCACATCACATGGAAGTGAATATTTATAGATATAATGTATAGTATAATAGTAGGTAGATCTTTAGTAGTAGTTAGTAAGTATTTATCATAAGAAAAGCTAAAAACTTTATTGCACCTACAAAAATTTAATTATTATTATAGTAATAATAAGTGTAAGTAGGTGCTTTATTGTAAAAAGACTCATCTTAGAATATGGCAGCCTAATCTGGAACCCCTACTATGAAAATATATAGGTTTTCCAAATGCATCGAAGCGTAAAGACGGTCAAAGACGTCCTCCAATGGAAAAGTCCATAAACTCGTTTAACGGTGCTCGTAAATACCCGTTTTATACCTTCTTGTCAACAATAGTCTCTTCGATGCTGCTGATAATGATCTCATACGGAATGCAATTTGGTGCTAGAGCCAAATTAAGACCATTTTCTAGAACGTTTACTGTGTCGTTATCAAATTGAGTATCAGATAAATTAATAAAGGGCTACCACTGTATTATCCATTAATTTAAAATTTATGCATTCCTTAAAAACGGTAAACAATTACTCAAATGAAATATTAGTCTGGCTATGTAAATCGTAAAAAAATATGTGGTAGGTATTGTCGCTGATAATTTAGTGCATTTCAACCAAAACTGTTTTTCATGCGAAATTTATATTTATATCGAAAAAGAAACCAGTTTATTTACATAAATTCTAATCGATTACTACTCCTACTCGACTTCTACAAGTTTTACTTAGGTAGGTACCTATCTTATTTTTTTAATCTGCACATTTACGTTCGTTGCCTTAAATATGTGTTAAATACCTTGATCTTTGCATTATGCGCACTCTAAGCAAAATTCGAAAATAGAAAATTCGTATCTACACACATCAAATTTATTGTTAATTACTACACGGAACGGTTTTAGTTTCACATTTTCGATACCCCGTAAAATAGGAAGGCTCTCTCTAGTTGGACACACTGTATACAGTAGATTTGATTTTTCATCATTGAAAATAAGTTATGTCAGTGTCAATAGAGTTGGTTTTATAAGGTTGGTACGCGTCAATTCTCACACCTTAGAGTATAGGTATATAGAGACGGCGTATTGTTCTATAGGAACTTTCGGTTATACAAATATGATCTAAATCGATATTGTACTCATAAACCTATAGCTATCTCGTTTTATCTTACCTACAATAACCAATGTAAAAAGAGACATCAATATAATGTGCGAAACCTATTTTTGGCAACATTGAAACGTGACGTCATAGCAAAGCATGATTGAGGCCGGTTCGCCATTTAACTTTCAGGTATGTAAACTGTCAACGAGAGTTGCATTTACAGTAAAAATGCTAAAATTATTTGAGTTCGGGACTTTTTCATGTGAATACTTATATAGTAAGCGAAAGAAAGCTAATAGGAAGATGCCAAACAGCAGTTTGGTAGGTTGCGGCTTAAAAACAAGTGAAAATCGTCCAAACATAACATTACACCGGTACGTATTCTTATTTTGCTAAATTACCAAATAATACAATAAATACCGCATGTGTTGGCTGTCATAGGAATAGTTTACATAAAATTCATACCGAATGTAGCTTATTTTTGTAAGTTTTGAGTGTAATTAAAGAAAACATGAAACTGTTTGTTTGGCGATAGTGTTGTCCTTCAAGGCATTTTTCATAGGTATCGATGTTTTCAAGTGTAAATTGTAGTGTATTAATTTTCAACTGGTTTTTTACGTTCTAGGTTACCCGAAAATTACGGTAAAAGAAAAAGTGGCTGGACTCAATTGGAGTAGAAAATTTGAAGTTTGGTACGAAAGATATTTTCGTTCGTTCTCTTCATTTTGAAGAAACTTGCTTCAATCGAACTTTAAATAACAAGACTGCGAGAGGATGCCGTACCGTCACGAATCTTTTTAGTAAGTATTTTACTTGACCTTACTCCCACAAACTTCTATTGCAAAGTAATGCATGTATGCATTAACAAACTTGACTACCTTTATTTTTCCAAAGGGCTTAAATTTTGATATTAATGAATATTAAGTTTTAAGTAAATAAATCTGACCCAAAGTAATATTAAAGCCTACCATACTTCAAATCCCCTCTAAAATGTACATTTCCATAAATCCTCCCTTAGCAAATTATTTCCATGCAAAATAAAGCTATTTCGCAAACGATGTGGCACGATGTGGTGTGTTTTTTTTTAGAATTTCTTTAAGATTTTAGATTTTTTTTCAAAGTTGAACTACTCAGTACCTTTCTAGAGTCTATAATTGTAGGCTGACTGAAATAATGTTGCATTATAAATTTATTCTTCATGTTTGTTTCAGCCACTAGTGCCAGCGCGATCCAGTACTTTAATAGAAATAATGTAAATTTGAGATTTATACTGTAAATGAATGAGACTGATTACATTAGGTACTTGTAAAATTGAAAATTTAGGTGTAGTATTAGTTGAATTTTTGAATTAGGTAGGTATATTGCAAATGTGTAAATGAATGAGACTGTTGCATTGCTTCTACAATCGAAAATACAGGTGGCGTCTGTGTTAAATTTTTGATTTATACTGTAAATGAATAAGACGGATTACATTGCTTGTTTAATTAAAAATGTAGGAGTCTGTGTTAAATTTGTGATATAATATAATAAATGAATGAGACTTGTTGAATTGCTTATAAAATGTGGTGTCTATCTTTTTGTGATTTATATTATAATAATAAATAATACTAGCTGTTCCCCGCGGTTTCATCCCCGTTAAATTCGAATTTCATATAATATCTAGGAGGATATTCCTGTAACTCTACCACGGGAGTTTGTTATTTTACTAAGACAAAAAGTAGCCTATGTTACTCTCCATCCTTTCTTAGTTAGGTTCCGGTTTCTTAGTTAAGCCGTGACTGAATGACAAACAAATACACTTTCGCATTTATAATATAAGCATAGATAGCGTCTACGCTTTAGCGTAGACGCTATCTATGTATGTGTATCTATGTGTGTGTATGTGTATCTATGTATCTGTGTATGTGTATGTATGTGTGTTGTAGAGCGCGTCTGTATCTTTAGATACAGATTACACATTGTTATACCCATATTGTTATACAAATATAAATATACTATCTCACAAATCACTGTTGCATACAAACAATATATTTTGCAATTAAGTAGCTTGTTGTTTCATTTCAGTAGGTACCTTTTTTTCTTAAATGAACACAACGTTTATTAACAAAGAAAATTTGAATCAAATAGTATAAACAAATTAGAACTAGTATTTACCTACAATTGAAACAAATGAGCTAACTGCAGACTGTTCAATAAACTGGTTTGGTGAACTTTGATCTTTAATTCTAAGGAGGTCTGGCACGTGTCTAAACGCAAGAGTCTTGACTCGGAAAATACATGAAAAAATTACCATTGTTATAATAGCTCATTTTCTTAACTTCTCAGTGGTTGCGTCTCATGAGCGCGGTCGAGCCATAGTTGGGTACGTGCATTCACATACTTTGTATCTCTAATTAAAGCATTCTATGACTATATGATTATAGAATTCTGTTTCATAATCGTGGTGAAAACAATAAAATCACTACGAAACTGCTAAAATATCGTCACAAAAATACTTGTTTCGATAAAAATATCGAGGTACAAAAGGGCAGCACTACGGAAAGGAGCCATTTTAGTTTCTAGGTAAGTTTAGGTATACACGTTTTTTTCGTAGGTATGCCATCTCTAGGTATACTCTAAGTCTCACACTCTCACACACACTAGCATCACGACAGCGCATGCATGGACGCACACAACCACACGACACGAGGGATTTTTTCATTAGGGATTTCGACTTCGACCTAATGATTGAATGAAAATCCGAATATTCGCTCAGAAAGACAGAAGACAGCAATCGAACATTACCCTTCGATTTACAATGGCAGTAAGGATGTTTTATTTTCATCTTTTTTCGAAATTTGAGAATGAATTCACTAATTAGATCTGCAGTAGTAGCCAGCCGGCCAGCGGTACAGAATGAAAATTAGTCTATTTGACACTCTGAGGAAGATAGTTGTTCTGAGATTTGACATGAATCACAAAAGCTTAAACAGCATTTTTAATTTTTATGTTCATGTGTCGTCACAACATGTCAAAGTCACGTGATGTAAACAAACAAGTAGGTACCTATTACTTAACTGCACACGTGCGAGTTAGATTGGTACACTTACACTTAGCTACAGTCAACGACCAAAATAGCTAAAAAGAAGTTCGATTAGATACCTATTCAAAAATGATTTTAGTTCCAAGTATGATATGTATAGATATTATAGATGCAGGTAAGGTCTATGCCAAAAATTGCGATCTTTTGTTAGTTTGTAAAATTCGAATAAGTACTACTCAAACAATGTACAGTCAGCTACATAAGCACAAAAGACCTCGTTTATAATAATACTCGAGGTAAACAACCTACTAAACTGTTTGGAATTTTGACCTTCTCTATTACGTATACCTACCTACTCTAGCCCAACTCAAGATGTTATGTTTGTAAACATTGCCACCTTTAAATTCACTCTTTTACGATCTTATGATCGCACTAGTCGATTTGAGCTCGTTCTTACAATGACAAATGATGGTTGGCAAAAACTTTTCAAACTCGACACCAAAAGAGTCGTTTTGATTTTGTGTTGTAGTACGCGAGTTGTTTAAATTTTCGACGTCCTCTGTGGCGCGGTGGGCGAAGACCTGCCTGCAACGCAGGAGGTTGCGGGTTCGATTCCTGCCTCGGGACAAATGTTTGTACGATCTGCAGACATTTGTTCAGGGTGTTCTGGTCGTTTTCTATGCATAATAAAAAATATCTATCTATGTATTGTATTATATTACGAGTACCCATAACACAAGCCTGCTTAGCTTGGGGCTAGATAATGCTGTGTGAATTGTCCAGCATTGTTATTTCTTATATTTATTATTTCTAAATTACAAACATTGCATCTTGAGAATAGCTTGAGTATAATAAGACCACCTAGCAAAGTGAGCAGGTACTGTAACGTAAACATAAACCTCGAAACTAAAAGGTTAGAAAAAATAAACCAACTAGGTAAAACATAAAATGTAAATAGTCATACATCGGTAGCTTAATATAGATGCACGCGGGCGCCGCGCGCAGTTAGTATAATGTCTGTGGTGCACGCACATTTCATTTGCGAATTTCCGACCGAGTTCAGGGCGCGCGCAATCCGTCTGACAGAAGTCAGTCATTGAACTTTTCAGTAAAGTACATTTCGTTCGTACATACGTACATTATAGTCGCTCGACCTGGCGGGCGAGCGAGACGAAATGTACAGTTGAGTTAGTGACAGCCCTAAAACTGTGATAAATGTGTATCAAAAATGGCGGCTCAATCAAATGGTAGTGGAAATCTGGTTGAAGAATTCGAAGAATCATTTCAGGTGAGATTTCTCATATCAAATTGTTCGATAAAATGTAGAAATCTTTGTAAGACACAGAAAATTCTAACCTCATCAAAATAGATTTGTTTTGACATTTGAAAGTACCAACATAAAAAAAATAATTTTGGAATAGTTGAAGCCTCGTATAGTGAAAAGCTGCGACTATAAACAAATCTATAAGGATTTTTGTGTGTACGTGACCTTATTTCGCTTACGCGTCTGCTACCAACCCTAGACGAAGGGATTTGCTGCAAGCGCATCGCATCTTTAAAGTCGTCGGCCATTTTACTGATTATGTTTTCACAATTACGAAAGATAAAGTCGCGTGTGATTATTCCGATATTGGACTGAAACGAGAGACAATTACATATATTTTATGTGCAAAAGTGATGATGTACTGTGCTGTGTTGAAAGTTGGTGTAATATATCGAAATAAGTGATGAAACTTTGTTGATTGGATTTGAGAGATTTGTGATTGATACAAGCACCATGTCTTCGGCCGGGGAAGAGGCTGGATGCTCCTCGAGTGGCGTCACCATACAGACCTTCCGTCCGACATGGGAGGAATTCAAGGATTTCAACAAATACATCCAGTACATGGAATCGAAGGGTGCTCACAAAGCTGGGCTTGCGAAAGTGATTCCACCACCGGAATGGGTCCCTCGCAAGTCTGGCTACGATCTAGAGCAGCTCAACGTGATTATACCGTCGCCGATCTGCCAGGTAGTCACTGGCAAACAAGGTTTGTTTCAACAGATAAACATCCAGAAAAAATCGATGTCTGTAAAGCAGTTCGCGGTCATGGCAAATTCTGCCAAGTACTGCACCCCTCGCCACTCCAGTTTCGAGGATCTGGAGAGGAAATACTGGAAAAATGTTACGTATGTGGCACCGATTTACGGAGCTGATGTCAACGGCAGCATAACAGATCCAGATGTCAACGAATGGAACATAAACAGGCTTGGAACTATCCTAGACTATGTCAACACCGACTACGGTATTGAAATTGATGGTGTAAACACTGCATACCTCTATTTTGGCATGTGGAAGACCACATTCGCCTGGCATACTGAAGACATGGACCTTTATTCAATAAATTTCCTCCATTTCGGTGAACCAAAAACCTGGTACTGCATCCCTCCAGAACATGGCAAAAGATTTGAAAGAATAGCCTCTGGGTTCTTCCCGACTTCAGCTAAGACCTGCCAAGCATTTCTACGCCACAAAATGACACTAATATCACCTCAAATACTGAAGCAATACTCTGTACCAGTGAATAAAATAACACAGGAAGCCGGGGAGATAATGATAACATTCCCGTACGGATACCATGCAGGTTTCAACCATGGGTTTAACTGTGCAGAGTCCACAAACTTTGCCGCTCCCAGATGGGTGGAATACGGAAAGCGAGCATTGCAGTGCACATGCAGCAACGACATGGTAAAGATATCAATGGACACATTTGTAAAGCGTTTCCAACCTGAGAGGTATGACCTTTGGCTGACAGGGCAGGACATTGGCTGTCACCCAGAACAACCAGAAAAGATGGTCCCTGCTCCACATCCATCAGGCCAAGATATCCTCTGCAATAAAAACAACACAGAACTTCCAGAATCCTTCATCCAAGCTGAAGAAGAAGGTTCCAAGAAGAAGAAACGTCATCCTCTACACTTGAAAAGAGCTATGGCAAGCAAGAGCATATCGGAAGGTGCTATAGCTGTCTCCATCCTAGGCCATGATGTTATGGATGATGATGAAATGACCATGGCTGAGGGAGACCTTGATATGATGACATCCATGAAGCGACCAAGCATGCCACAGCCCGATGATACACAACTAGATGTACTAGAAGACATCTGGCTGAAAGGTGATGAGATGGAGCCATCAGAAGCACAACTACCTGATGTAGGCTACATGGATTCAGATAAGGACTCTGACTATGAGGATCCTTCAGAAGAAAGAAAGAAGAAAGCTGCTGATAAGAAGAAACGGAAAGATGTTGATAAAGATAAGCCAAAAAAGGCGAAAGAGAAGAAATCTAAAAAAGAAGCTGGTGAAATAGAAATATATGATGAAAAAAGGAAGAAATCTAAAAAAGAGCCTGGTGAAATAGAAATATCAGATGAAAAAAGAAAAGCACTGAAATCAGCTAGTAAGAAGGTCAAAACTAAGAAACTGTCGAATGAGCAAATCGGTGACATGGAGGCTCTGGTCTCCAGTTGGAACACTACACCACACGGCGACGAGGTGGTCATCCCCGCGGCGCCAACTCCTGAAACCGACGGAGACCCTCTCAAAGAAGGTACAGACGCCGCTGAAGACAAAAAAGAACCAAAAAAGCGTAAATCATCCATAAAAAGTGACAACGGCGAAAAGGTTGAGAAACCTAAAAAAGAACGCGTCCAAAAAGAGCCTAAAGAACCCAAACCTAAAAAAGAACCTAAACCAAAAGTGGAAGGCGCTGAGAAGAAACCTTGCAAACCCAAAACTCCCAAAAAGGTTTCCAATTTCGAGTACATGTCGCCGCTTGCCCCCGTAATGCACAGAGAGTTTAAATCTACGTACAAGGCGGTGATTCGGCCGGTGTTAAAACCTCCAGGGATTCCTCAACAGAAGACTTACAGTCACATGATTAACAAACAGAACGACACCCCAAGACCAGCTCCTAAATCAGCACCTCCTACAGTCTCTAAGCTAGCTCCAACTCAAACAGAGACCAAACCAACCTTACCAGACACAACGTTACGAGTACCTAAACTGATTCCTCCACTAAACAAAAACCCAAGCGCTTTCGAAGGCGAATTCCACAAATTCATGACACAAGCATCACACGATTCAATACACAGTATGAATGAGCCTCCTATGCTAAAGAGAACAACCAAACCTAAAGTCACTAAAACTAAAAGAAAAGATATTCCTTTACCAGTTGGACAATATAATGATAACATGTTCCTACCACCCCAACAACAACAACACCACCAACAACAACCACCCTCGCAAACTCAGACTCAACCAAATTACAGTTTCCCTCCTCCCCAACCAGAAATGCAGTTTGACCCTAGAACTGATCCTAGAAATCAGTGGCCAACCCCGGAGTCGTACTACCAGGCCTCCTCCATGCAAAACTTGGCAGCATTTGGCCAAATGAACCAATACTACAGAAGTCCATACCAATCACCATGGCATTATCAATAAAACAGTATTAGGGTAGTTTAGGATAAATAGAACACACCTATTCTGTTATTCTTGTGTCTTAAGTGGTTTACCCATCGAATATTGTGCACTTGAAGATGCATTGAGTTGGTAGATTACGTTTGTATCTGCTTTTTAAGCACTAGCAATATTTTTAGCATATTTGTCAAATACCTATGGAGTGCAGGTATTTTAAAAGACCTAGGTAACTCAATCAAGAATCCTAAAAAAAAATCTTAGGGCGATCATACCCGATTCAAACTAGCGCCGCCACCTAGTTTATCTTATTATTCCGTTTAACAAAAGAAATTTCAAAAATCCATCGCACAGTTTGTTGTACCTATTAAAAGCATTTTTTTGTTGCCTCTGTAATAGTTTTATTCTATTTAGTTTAGGCAGTGAATTGAAGTTGCGCTTGTTGACTACCAATATCTATTTTCGATTCACGGGGGTCTTTGATTTTGACTGATAATTTTAATGGCAGGTTACATACATAAAGAGTTTGTATTAATTTTAGCATAATTTTAGTAAAATGGGTTCACATCTATCAGAATTATTTACAGTTGTAATAATCAGAGAAAGAAAACAGATACAATTTGTAGAAAATCTAGTCTCAAAACCTGTCAATAATTTTGTGAATTGATGTGAACTAACTTAAGTCAGCTTTACTTTTGTAGGTTAATTGTGTATAAAATTTTTTGTAAGTAACTTAAAGACAATTTTTTACTGTGAAATGTTAATATAAATTCGCGTTATTTTAACAAATACTTTTAAGTAAAATATATTACAAGAGATTGAGTAACAACTATTTTAACAAAAGACGCGAATTTATATTAGATTCTGGTGTAAATTTACCTATTTATAAAAAATAAACAATTAAATTATGAACAATATGCAAAAATTTCTAGGTCGAGTCCAATGAATTTTTGCGTCTTACCCTCTTACCTTTAAACCTTTCATCTCAACCTTATAGTACATTAGAGGAAAAAGCACTGTTAAGCCATTACTCAAAGTTTACAATGGTGGCAATGCATTTCAGATCAGCTCTAAAACGACAATTTTAATTTCTCTCTTTTTAATTAACGATCGATGAGAAAGGGACTGCAGCAGTGCTGCTGAATGTTTTTGACAACACCATATTTTTAAGTTTTAAACAGATGCTCTTCAGGCTTTTCTGTAAAACATATATATTTAATTGTATAAAATATTCATAAGTTTGTGAGTATTGTACGAGATTCTATAAACAAAGATAATAAGATATAAAGTGTTAATGACTTAAAATAATGTTATTAACATAAAAATAAAGATATAAAGTGTTAATGACTAAAAATAATGTTATTAACATAAAAATAATTTATAACGGGATGTTTATCATGATTTGTTTTGACTTCATATATTCCGTGATCATGGCGCATGAAGCTGTGCCGAAATATTTAAATAATTACCCTTAGAAACTAGAGGATTTCCTCTAAATAGTAGAATGATAGAATAAAATAAATTTATTAAATTTGTCATAGTAAAATCAGTCCAGTTAACTGTAAATATTTCTGTAAAGAATTTCAAAGTTAATCATACTGCACACTTCGCTGTGCAATATGATGAACTTTGTTATTGTGGTATGAGAATCCTCTCACACGTATAGTCTTGGCCGATGATAACTTAGTCACAGAAAGTGTTTTTTTATGTATCATTTCCCCTCATTTCTGTATGTTTTATGAGAAAACAATTTCTTTACCTAATTTAATATCTGTCAAGATTGTATTTCTTAGGCTCGGCGCAAACGGGCCACCAACCACAGCCACTGGTGGCTGTCCCGCGTTACCGCCAGATTTGTAACATTGGCAGAAGTGCGCGATGGCCACCGGTGTTCGGAAGCCGTCACATTTTCATAACCCACTCTCCGCTGCGCAGTCTCGCTAGACGCCCAACTGTGCGGGGGTGGAGCAGCGCAACAGTGGCGCGTATCGGTGTCTTGTGTGGCCCGCAGCGACCATAGTGCCGAGTCCCGGCACTGCTGCAGCGAGTGGCCTCCACCGGCTACAGGTTTGCGGTGCGTCTATACAAAAATGATAAAGTGTGTCGCTGTCGCTGGCTGAGGTCGGTGGCCCGTTTGCGCCAAGCCTAATGTGTTCTTATTAATTTCTTCGCGTTACCTGCTATAATTTATTGTATTGTATAAAGTAGATATAAAATTGAATTTAGGTATTTTTATGATGTCCACAAGTTTTCCTCTAAATATTTTCAGTCTGAATTAAATTCTTGCCAATATTTAAACAACCATGAGAAATAATTGGCTATCAGGCCCGTATTATGAAAGCTTACTCAGTCATCGATCTTCTAAGGCATAAAGGTCACTCAAGCATAGATCTATGAGTACGCTTTCATAATAAGGGTTTTCGAAATTGCTCGGGAGTGACCTGTTTGAATTGTAATAAATTAATATTAAATATAATTTAGCCTTTTTCTTTTCAAATCCAGAGCAATCTAACTAGGTATCTTGAAATGTAGGTTAGTAGTTTGTTTGACCTCGTTTTGGAAATGGAACTTGTCTGATTGAGAGTTTTTTGGATTTGTCGTCTTAAATTAATGTTAAGTGTACCTAGAATTTATGCTGTTTTAAAAATGAATTATGAATTAAAATAATGAGAAATATGTATTTGTTTCCGTTGTTTATCCTTTCCTTCTAATACCAAGTACGGGTAGGTATATCTAGGTATTTCGCTTTAGTGAAAGGTAGGTATAGAAGGCGCAATTTTTATGAATTCTCTGAAGTAAACAAGTAGGTAGTACGCGGAGTGGCTGCGTAGTAACGTATTTTAAGGTTCCAAAAAACCCGAAACTCAGTGCTTCATTTCCTTTAGACCTTACAGGACTCTTGGACACGTCACAAAACTCAGATTACATAATGTATAATTTGTTGAAATCGAACCAGTAGTTTCAGCGCTACGTGGGAACAAAGAAATCGGCCACATACATACAAACATACAAATATACAAACATAGGGTGCTAACCTCATAACCCTCCCCTGTTGGTAGTCGGGTAAAAACTATGAAATAAAGCGATCACTTTGATTTTTGTCCACTTCAATCTTTTTAAAAGGGCGTGATGAGCCCTAGGTATACACTTATTTCATCTGTGGTTATGGCACAATAACTACTTATAATGAGGAAATTTGTTTGAATTGAATAGGCTCCGAAACAACTGGACCGATTTGAAAAATTCTTTCACCATTAGAATCCTAGACAATAAAACAAAAAAAAAATATATCTAGTCATCCTCAGTCTATATAAGTCCAACTGGTCCCGTCTTCAGCTTGCCGCATCAAGCATCTGCCAGCAGTCTCGCAAATCGTCATCTCAACTGATCGGAAGGCGTCCTACACTACGTTTGCCGAGTCGCGGTCTCCACCCAAGAACACGTTTACTCCAACGGTTGTAGGTTCTTCTCGGGATATGGCCAGCCCACTGCCACTTCAGCTTGCTAATCCTTTGAGCTATGTCGATAGATAACCTTGGTTATCTGTCGGATGTAATCGTTACGAATTCTATCCTTCAGAGAAACTCTGAGCATAGCTCGCTGGGCGATTTTAAACTGGTGGACAAGCACCACCGTGAGTCCACGTCTCAGCTCCGTAGGTCATGACGGGTAGGACGCACTGATTGAAAACTTTCGTTTTTAAGTATTGCGGCATGGATGACGAGAAGACTCGACGTAGATAACCAAACGCTGGCCAACCTAGCTGGATCCTCTTCTTGGCCTCCTTATGAATCACCTTGATTCTGTTTGTACTATTAATTCTACCATCTGCTTGCCAGGCATGTCTGAACGTGCTGACGAAGCAGGAGGCGTCTCCGTGCGTCGAAAAGGAGGAGGTCAAGGTCGAGGTGGAACGGTTCATTGACCTCGCCAGGCAGATGGAGGCATTCTTCTTGCAGAAGAGGTGAGGGTTTTCTTTTTAACTAGCTGTGCCCGCAACTTCGTCCACGTGGAATGCTCACTTTGGACAGCATTAGGTATCTAATTGGAATTATTTTACATTATTATTATCTACATTATTATGTTTCATAAATCGATAAGATCATATAATTGTCATCGAACTTCACACAGTTAATTTGATTTTTAATTATATTCCATAATTTGGGGTTGGTAGTGAACGCGATGAAGAGATCACAGGACGCCCATATTTTCTCACATATTATTATGGGCATATGTGAGAATTTTTTTTTTGTTATAAATCGAGTTATTGTTTTGTTATAAATCGAGGTGATCATGACTCCTTAACTTTCTGATTTGGCTCCCCTCCCACCTTAAAAAGACACCCTGTATGATGTAAGAATGAAACACAGATAAACTATAAAATTAAATCATTTATTACACTCAAATTAATAAATCGTTGTATTATACAAATAATGAAGTCTATACCGAACGGATGTTATGTGTTTTTAAGCGACCGATGTCGGGTACCGGTTCCCATACAGCCATTTTGGTAAACAATATTGAAACAGACGCGAAATAAGTACCTAGATATATCGATTAAAATAATAGAATAGGATATTTTACTCTACAGGGTGGGCCAAAAAGTGACGTCATATAAAATAAAAACCGGGCAAGTGCGAGTCGAACTCGCGCACGAAGGGTTCCGTACCATTATCTATAAAAACGGCAAAAAAATCACGTTTGATGTATGGGAGCCCCCTTAAATTTTATTTTATTCTGTTTTTTGTATTTGTTGTTATAGCGGCAACAGAAATACATCATCTGTGAAAATTTCAACTGTCTAACGATCACGGTTCATGAGATACAGCCTGGTGACAGACGGACAGCGCAGTCTTAGTAATAGGGTCCCGTTTTTACCATTTGGGTACGGAACCCTAAAAATGCCTCACACTCCCCGGGCACGGTAATGTTATCTATACAGTATTGTAACTCGGCCATGTCCTTGAAATAACTACCTACCAAAACAAAACAAAAGCACGCGATAGGGCTGCCCGCCTGCAGTATTTTAATTTCATCTAGGCACCTACCTACTTGAATTTCTTTCTAGTTTTGTGATTAGGTATATATTTTAATACATATAAAATAAATGATAATAAAACCGGCCAAGTGCGAGTCCGACTCGCGCACGAAGGGTTTCGTACCATTATCTATAAAATCAGCAAAAAAACACGTTTGTTGTATTGAAGCCCCCCTTTAATATTTGTTTTATTTTAATTTTATTATTTATTTCTAAGCTGAATATAAAACTAAAGTACCTTATTTAAATAAAAAAATCTCAAATTGCACGCTTACTGCTTACAACATTTTTTACCTATATTGAAAAGAAAAATCAATAACTTATCATTCGTAATGACAATTCTGTCAAACAAAAAAAAAACATTCAAATTAGATAAAAAATAGTTTCATACCAAAAAGTTCGTTGGTCACTGCGCTGCGGCGCGCGGCGCATCCCCGACTGGTTGTACCTACCACGATCCCGCCCTCACATGAGGTGACAGTTATGACTCATGTTCCGGCCGTTTGTATGAAGACAGAATACTGTATAGATAACATTACCGTGCCCCGGGGGTTACTTGAAAATACCCCATTATATTCCCCGAGTTATGATTTTTTTTTCGTTTTGTTTGAGAATTAGGGCGGAACGATGAACTTATGAGGAATGATGAACAATCTGTCCAGGTTCCTCCTGTCTGCCATGAAGCCGGAACTGCTGGTGAAGGAAGACAACAACGAGTTGAAATGTGAGCTCCAGCGTAAGGAGGAACTGCTGCGGCGGCATTACGACAAGATCACGCAGTGGCAGAACTTGCTGGCTGATCTCCAGGTAACCAGCCCATCAGCCTGTACTGACTGGTCCACTGCTGGATATAGGCTTCCCCTGGTGCCTTATTGGCACAGGAATTCTTATTGGGATAAGAATTCCTGTATTATAACGCGACGACCTCTGACGCGGCGGGAGGTTGCGGTTCGATTCCCGCCTCGGGACAAAACTTTTTATGATCTGAAAATATTTGCCTCGAGTGTTCTGGGTATTTTTTATGTATAATAAGAAATGTCTATCTATTTATTGTATTATATTATATTATCAGTTATCTAGTAGGTACCCATAACACAAGCTCTGCTTAGCTTGGGGCTAGATAATGCTGTGTGAATTGTCCAGCTTTGTTTTATATATTTTATTATTTATTCAGACGTACGGTACCCTAAAAAGACAGGTCGCTATGGCGCTCATTAAAGGAGACCTATGTCCAGCAGTGGACTAACAAAGGCTGATGGTGATGACGAAACCCTAACCATCTGACCAGTGAATCCCCAGTTGATCCGTCGTTCCTTTCCCCAGGGTCACACAGTGTACAACAAATGCCAGCAACAGCCACCTCCGCAGCCGATCCAGCAAGCAGCATCGCCGCGTCAGCCGTGCGGCATGCAGCAAAGCGTACAGGTAACTATCCTATCACATCTCAGAAAAAAAACATAGTAGATATCAGCCCGGCCGGGGAGTCAGAAAGTTGGCGGTGTTTCTCCCCTCGGAAAGAACGTAAGGCTGTTGGTCCTGCACCTGTCCTCTACCCGGTCGTGTCGGTCTACCTTCCTAATCATCTATCATCATAATATCCTGCGCACCCGGCTAGTCTCCGTTGGGCGCGGGTTCGAGTCCCGCCGAAATGGGATTTTTTTGGGAACTTATTTAATTTCATAAGAGCTTATGATATTAGGATGATTTTAACTATGAAATGCTAAATCGGCCATTTTGTCATCCCCAGGCGCAGCAAATGGCTGCCGCAGCGGCGGCGCAGCAAGCAGCGTTGCAGCAACAAGTGTTGCAGCAACAGCAGGTACCGCGGCCGCCGCACCCCCCCGCTTACCCCGCACAGCAGGGGATGCGGAGATAGGACCTTATGTGTATCGTGATAGGATTTACATTTAATGTCTGTGGACTCATTTTCTGTATTAAGGCAAAAACAAATTACTTTTGTGGCCTATCTTTCTGGGTCTAGACGAAATACATTTTAGATTGTAAAAACGACGCAATAAAGTTCATTCAACTTGTACTTCTCCGTCAGAGTGAATTTTTTGTGCTGGGCGGTAGCGGTATTGGATTAATGTGCGCATACCTCAATAGTTCAAATCCATCACCGTACAGAATATACTACTACATTTAGTTACTTAGGAGGGCAAGATATTCCATTGACTCTTGGACAATGAAATAGGCTATATATAAGTCTTTACAATAAAGTTTAAAATTGACTGCACTTTGTTAAAATTCTACTCAATGTTAAGCATATTTATAGAGGTATTAATACCGTCTTAAACGTTTAGAGCTTACTAAAGGCCGTAGCACACCTCCACCGCGATACCATAGCAGCAGAACCGCAGTAGCTTCGCAATGACTTGTCAGTTGTACGACAAGCGAAACAGAGGCGAAACTGCCTGTTCTAATGCGTAGATTTGACCGTAATTCTATCTCTTTCCCGCGTGATTCCGCTGATCTACTCGGACGCCAGCTACACCTCTGCGCTCGGTCCGCTATTTCGCTGTAATACCGCGTTTGTTTCGCATGTATCTTGTGGCAGTCCAAAATGTAGAGATATCTAAGATTAATACAGATATTTATTCCACTACCCAACCGCGACAAAATATGGAGTAATGTATCGCAGCGGAACTCATGTTGCGGTTTCGCTGCTATGCTATATTTCGTGGCGGAAGTGTGCTATAAGATTTTTGTCTTGGGGAACAAAACTCAAAACTAATTTTTAAAAATCTAGATTAAAACTAATTATAAGTTCATAGAATAAGAATAATCTCTGTGTAGTTAATTTTTGTGTGTAGTTAAGTTTTAGAGTTGATAATTATCTAACTATCAACTCTAAAACTTAATTAAGTTACTACTTAGTTAGAAGCTCTTTTTTGCACTTTTTGTTGATTTCATGTATTCATTCATTTATTTTGATAAAGTTATCTTCTTTTATTTTTTGTGTTTTATTTATTTTTGTTCCTTTGCACAGTTTTGGATATATTTTGGCATGTTTCAAAGGTATGTGGTTTTTTATTTTTTATATTTTAATGTATGTCTGGAAGAAGTACCTATTATATATTTTCTAAGTTTCACGATTAATAGCTTAGTAGATAAGGGTCCCAAAAAGGCCCTATTCGCAATCATATTTTTTCGTGTTTTTGTTTTTAAATACCTTTGCAAAGAGTTAGCAATGAGGCATTTTCGAAAGACAGAATTAAATCATATTTATCTTAGAACTCTTGATATTAATTTAACACAAACGCATTCACTGCCCAAACGGTGGTGCGAGCCGACGGCGGCGGTAGCGCGGCGCGGCGGTCGATAGGCGCTGCAGATATACATATTCGTGCGTGCGGCTGGGGCCATGGAAGTGTTAATTCCCCTCTGCGAGTTCTACTATTGAGGCGCGGCCTGCCTCTGCGTATCGGTACAGAGGCTGGGCAGTGAATGCGTTAAGAAATCGCCTCATTATTCTTTAGAGTAAATGGCGCTAATTTCTTTCACAACTGCCACTCAACTTTATATCTTAGGAAGTGAAATATAGTATATGTATTTATATATAAATAAGCTAAAGGTGGACGTCCACAGATGCAGAGCAGCCTGGCCCAGAACATGTACCTGGGGCGCGGGTACAGCCCCGCGCTGCAGGGCCCGCTCGCGTACCTGGAGAAGACCACCACCAACATAGGTAAGTGTACCTAGAGTTGCAACAGAACATGTACCTGGGCCGCGGGTACAGCCCCGCGCTGCAGGGCCCGCTCGCGTACCTGGAGAAGACCACCACCAACATAGGTAAGTGTACCTAGAGTTGCAACAGAACATGTACCTGGGCCGCGGGTACAGCCCCGCGCTGCAGGGCCCGCTCGCGTACCTGGAGAAGACCACCACCAACATAGGTAAGTGTACCTAGAGTTGCAACAGAACATGTACCTGGGCCGCGGGTACAGCCCCGCGCTGCAGGGCCCGCTCGCGTACCTGGAGAAGACCACCACCAACATAGGTAAGTGTACCTAGAGTTGCAACAGAACATGTACCTGGGGCGCGGGTACAGCCCCGCGCTGCAGGGCCCGCTCGCGTACCTGGAGAAGACCACCACCAACATAGGTAAGTGTACCTAGAGTTGCAACAGAACATGTACCTGGGCCCAGCGTGGGAATTATGGGCACTACCCCCTTAAAATAAAAAGTTTATCACACGGATATTTTAAACTAGTTTTATCCCGCGGCTTCGCACGCGTTGTTTAAGGTTATTTCTGTCTCATGGGAACTGTTTTATGGGATAAAAAGTAGCCTATGTTTTATTCCAGGCTTAGAAATGTAGTATGCAAAATTTCAGTTAGTTCGTGTGGCTTCACGCCAAACCGACTGAACTGATCGGGCTGATGTGCATAGATATAGTAGTTCTAAGCCTGGAATCACACACAGGCTACTTTTTATCCTGTAAAACAGTCTCCAGGGATACAAATAACCTTTTCATCCCCCCATCTCGGAAAGAGTATTTTCCATCGTGCACACGATGTTCTAAATTCAATTTACTTTATCCGCTAGCGGATAAAAACGGCTTTCACACTCAGATATCGAAGAGCAAAAATATTCTTTCCTCGCTGAGGTGGGATGAAAAGTTACGTGTTGCACTCGAGTGCAGATTTTTTACCTCGTGCTCTTTTGATTCCAATGTTTGATTCAATTTTAGGATCCTTCGCTTGCTCGGTCATCAAAATTGAGCACGCGGTTAAAAAGCAACTTTGCACTCTTGTATAACAAATAATAACTATTAAGGTACCTAGCTCGTCGCGGATTGGCGCGACTTTTTTTTTGCGGTTTTAAATTTTTTCTGCTTTTCACTAGCAAATTAGCAATAAAACTACCGAAAAAGTAGTTTGCCGCAAATCATAAACCATTTAAGTACTATGAAGTTATGATAAAATCAACTTCGATTCAATTGGTATTTTGGGAGCATTTGGGAAAATGTACAATTTTAGCACAATATGTATTTTCCCAAATGTGACTCCGATGGGTAGGTATTAACTTCGACAGGTCAAAATTTATTTTTGCCGATAAATACATTATCGGAGGTCTTTCGTCGTAAAAAAAGATTGGTCTCGATTTGTGTTCTCGGAGTACCTACACAAATATTGAAATAGTAGTAGAAATAGTTTCGTGTAATTCATTACAAATACAAAAAAAAAGTTTGCTAAAATTATTTAAATATTCATACTTTTGTACTATAATTATTATCAGTCACAGAAATGTGGTTCTAAATGTTTCTTTTAATCTACTGGGTAACATTGGATTATGTTTTTATCAAGCTTAAGGTCCAGTTGAAACAATAAAACCATAAAGTAGGAATTCGTTTCGTTTTTCCTTTCGTTGCATTTCGTTAGGTACCTACTGTTGTTGTTGTTGTTGTTGTAATGTCATATTGTTGTTGTAGACATGGTGGGTCTGGGTGACGGGAGGAGGTGACGCGGCCGCGGGAGGGGCAGGGGGCGGGGCCGCGGCAGAGGACGAGGTAAATAATTATTAACACATTAACTGCCCAGCCATAATAACCGGCCAAGTGCGAGTCGGACTCGCGCACGAAGGGTTCCGTACCATTATCTACAAAAACGGTAAAAAATCATGATTGTGGTATGGGAGCCCCCTTAAATATTTGTTTTATTATATTTTTTTAGTATAGCGGCAACAGGAATACATCTGTGAAAATTTCAACTGTCTAACTACCTATCACGGTTCATGAGATACAGCCTGGTGACAGACGGACAGCGAAGTCTTATTTATAGGGGTTAGGTTACCGTTTTTGTAGATAATGGTACAGAACCCTTCGTGCGCGAGTCCGACTCGCATTTGGCCGGTTTTATTTGTTAAATATTTTTCTGTTTTCTATTATCGAACCTGAATCCCCCTGAAAGTTTGGTCCTTCATTTTCGTTACACCCTGTTTAAATAAAGCTGTTTATACTGTGTATAAATTTTGACTTGTCTTAGTGCTTATTTGTAAGCCAAAAGAAATAATGTTTTTGACTTTTACCTGACAACAACCTGGGTCTCTTCAAGACGAGAGTGAATAGTTAAATATGATAGTGAGGTACAATCGACGGTCTTATCGCTATCGGTTCTTCCTCCAACCTTCGGATGACCAGAATCAAGTTGATCTAAGCTGATGTTTCTTCCAGGTCGTGGCGCATCCCCTGAATATGGAGGCAGCATGACGCCTCCATAGCGCACCCCTCCGGCGTCGCGTTATATACCCATGCAAACATACATACATACTCTGATGCATATAGTCATATATACAATATACCTACCCACTTAAGTACTCACTTACATATTTACAGGGCCGAACCGGCCATATTTTAAGAACCGGTTGTTTCGATTCCAGGTTCAACATAAAACCGGGTTCTTTCGGTTATTTCGGTTTTTACAGGATTGTAGGAGACACTGGAGCCGCTGCCCTGTGCCCGTCTCCCCGCTTTCTATCCGTACCCCTAATTTCGTGCGACGCTTTGTAGTTAGTAGTAACTTGTGATTGTCTTTGATCTGCGATGTTTACAAATTTTCAAAAGAATCGAAAGAACCGAGAACCCGGTTCTTAATATTTTGAGAACCGATTATTTCTGTAGCCCCTTGAATAGGGTATTCCCGGTTCTTTCGGATCCGGGTGAAAACCGGTTCCGATGCCCTACTTACATACTACAACTGCAAATAGATGATTTTTTCATGTGGGCCGAACTTCCTAGCGACGAATATGGCATAAATCGAAATTACGTAGGTACTATTAAATTCAATACGTTTATTTCAGACCACAATGAATATGTTATACATACCTAATGTCTAAAAAGTTTCCGAATTAAGAATATACTTTCGTAGTTTGAGAAATTCATGAATGTAAGCGGGTTAAGGTGGTTCGTCTCGGGTTGGCGCGAAATTAATTTTATTTTGTGTTTTTGATTTTTTCTGCGTTCCACAAGACTTCATTCTGACCGAGATTCAAAACTTTTCGTGGTTTTTAATTTTTTCTCTTTTTCCATTAAAGTTGGTTTTATTATAAGTTCATAGAAAATGGTTTACGATTTGCGGCAAATTACTTTTTCGCTAGTTTTATTGCTTGTGGCACGAGGAAAAAATTTAAAACCACGAAAAATTTTGAATCTCGGTTAGAATGAAGTCCCTCGTTATGGTATGAAACGTGGGTGTTCTTCCAACACAAGCAAGGTTCGTTGTTACCCGCTTACATTAATAACAGTAAGTAGTACCGTAGGTGCGGTGCCGCAAGAGTTTCGCAATGTCGTTGTCCGTTGTCCGTTGTACGAGATGCGGAACAGATGCGCAACTGCTGCGGACCTCGACTTGCGGCTCCGCAAATTCGATTCTGCGCGGTAATGTGTGACGGGCGTAAAGCACCAAAACGGTAAAATCGGTAAACGTACATAAATACAACCGAACATAGAACCTCCTCCTTATTATGAAGTCGGTTATAATATCAAGGTGTCCAAAGCGTCGCAAGATATATCACTTTGCTTGCTTGCAAGTCTAGTACGTCACTATTGGCTTCCTGCAATTTAGAGGTTATTTAGCTAAGGCATTTTTGTAGCCAATAAAGGATTTGAATTCGTTATTATTGTTTTTGTTTTAGGGTTCCGTACTGAAAGGTTGAAAGCGATGTACATACATTATGTATTACGTCAGGTGCTGGCGTAATGTACCATTCCCCCTTCTTTCCCCGTACTGACCTCACGAATGTTCGCTGACCCCTGTGTAACACGTTAGGGTCAGATCAGATCACACCGAGACGCGACACCGCCGCCGCCGCCCCGTGCGCACTTTAATTCTAAATGTAACTTTATGTGCTACGCAAAAAGGTACAAATTTTATTGACATAATACGAAAACTCCCCTCGGCGCCGCGCTTGCGCCATTTGTATCTTATCTTTTTGCGTAGCAGTAAGTTATATTTTGAATCAAATTGCGTGTCGCGTCGCGTCTCGGCTTGAGCTGTTCCAGTAGCGATGGCTACGGAGCCATCGCTACTCAATCGTTTAGTAGTAAAAACAAAGTTAGTCAGCTTCTGTCAGACGGGTAGGTTTGACATTTTTGATTGTCTGTCCACCGACCTTCCAGGGAGTGGGTCCCACAAGGACAGCTACTGGGCCGTCAATCGCTCCATACCTACGAATGCAAGTGGCAGCCGGCCAGTGCCGATGGACAGTGAACGCCTGGACACAAAAAAAAGGCTTACTACAAAATATCAGATTATCTAGTCGATAAAAAATCTTGGGACGACTTTTGCTCCAACTCGAAAACTAACATTCTAACAAGGTAAAAGTTTCTTGTTCGCTTCTTGTTCACCTTAAAAAGATTGAAGTGAACATAAATCAAAGTGGTCACTTTATTTCCTAGTTTTCCGTATGTAATTTGTATTTTGTGACGTGTCCAAGAGTCCTGTAAGTTCTAAAGGAAATAAAGCACTTTGATATTTGATATTTATACTGAAAAGCTATGTAACTTTTTAAACTTTTTCTTCTACTAGGGCATTTAAAATGACTGCGGCAGCATCAATAGGTACTTGAATATTTTCTACACTACTAGATACTAGGTATTTCAACGAGGAAAGATTTGTTTCTTTGACCGCCCTTCGCGTCCAATATAACAATGCCATCAGGTGGCTGATGGAGTGGCTTCTGTAGCGCATCGAGCATGTTCGCAGAGGCGACGCAGGGCAGGGCGGCGCAGGGTCGACGGGTTCGCTGCGATCCTGTGCAAGAGAACGGCGTCGCAGATGCGCAGGGTGCATCACCTACCTACAGGTCATTGCAGGAAGGCTGGACACAGCCTCCCCTTTCATGCAGCACTGCACAAAACTTCACATTGGTTGTTAGTGTTCAGTGTCTATTGTATTGTGTTTTTCTCTGTGTTTTGAAATGTGACTCGTTATATGGACTGTGTTGTCTACCTATGTTAACTTTGTGCCTGCCATGTCTGAAATAAATGTGATTTTATTTATTTGATTTGAATAGGCTCCGAAACTACTGGACCGTTTTGAAAAATTCTTTCACCATTAGAATCCTACATTATCCCTGATGAACATAGGCGGTAGAATATTTTCAAATAATCTACCCGTACGAAGCCGGGGCGGGCCGCTTCCTATGCAGACAACTGTCTCGTAGTGAGAACACGTCGGTAAAGTGACAGTAACTGTACAGACAGCAGATGGACAGTTGATGTCAACCAGGTGGATAGTAACTGGGTCTGTGAAAACCAGGCTTAGGTGGTAGCCTACGTCACATCTGCATGTCTGTCTCTATATGACAGACATCTCTGTAATCGTAAATAAGAAATAAAACCAAATTATATGCAAAGCGCACGTTTATTACAAATTAAAACATAATTGTTCATGTACCTTCCATTAAAAACATTTAAAAATCTAAATTCTACCCAAAAAACAATTAAATGCTTTAAACACTAACAAAATGGAGGTTTTTAAAACGATTTTACACAAGAATCATATATCGGGTACATTTTACACAAGAATCATATATCGGGTACATTTTACACAAGAATCATATATCGGGTACATTTTGCTAACGTCAACATAAATTATTGATTTTGATTACAGATTCAAACTTGCACATGTACATATTAAACTAACAGGGTCCCAATTCTAATGAAACGCTTCACTATGACAATGTCATCGTCGCGAATCGCCACCTAGAATCCTTAGAAAGAAACGTGCGGTGCTATTTGCACGGAGAGAGTAGTATTGGTTCTAGTCCAGATTGTTTTCAACCTCTGCAGTTGTGAAGTGCATCCCTCCATCTGTAGTCTCTTTCATCTAATGTAGAATACCATAACGAGTCTATAGTGGCGAATCTTCGGTAATACCATTGTCATAGTAAAGTTATTCGTTTATTATAATTAGGGCCCAGGTTGTTATATATTTTTCAACTTTTTTATTATCTTTAGAGGTGGTAAAAATAGCGTTAAAAATCTCCTAATTAATTATTATTATTCTAATTATACAGACACTACACTGTGTTATTCAGATCTCTACTCTATCACATATTTATATATAGAGCCCATTTACAAAGGGACATAACTACCTACATAAGTACATTTATTTCTATTTCAAATGAGTATTGGGTTGAAACTTGATGTTGTCTCAATATGAAGAAAAAATAAAATAAATTACTTTATTCTTAATTTTTGTAAACATTCATTTTGTGATTTTTATTATTTCACAAATATTTGAAGTGACATTTTCATCGTGAGGTTTTTCTTAACCAATTTACAAAAAGAGAAGACTTTGGATTTTGACACTTGTAAGAGATGAGCACTCAGTAAAGATCTAGAATTCAGACACGGAACTTTATATTTGTAGAATACACAAACATATGCCCTGAGGCGGGAATCAAATAAGCTACCTTTTAAATTTCAGGCGGACCTTTGAAAAGTTTAAGAAAAAACTGTAAAAGACAGTTTTGTCCCTTTTTCTACCGAGTGAAAATGTTCGAACAAATATCACAATAGATATACCTAAGTTAGTACCTAACGGACTAAGTTTTGTGACTTTTTCTACCGAGTGAAAATTTTCGAATTCGAAAAATATCACAATACATATACACCTAAGTACTTCTAAGTTAGTACCAAACGGACTAATGCATCTATTCTCTCGAAAATTACTAGATTTTACCCAACATACAAACTAACTTCGAAATGTATGTAACAGGTAAATCGTTCAACTGTTTCATTGTCCTTAGCTCCGTGTACCAACATACATTCAAAACAAGAAAATTAGTAAACACAAAATAATATTAAGTATTATGCCATTCAATAAATTATAAAAAATAACAACATAAATTCGCGTAAGCTACGGGTTCCGTAGCACATAAAACATCAGATCTCTTTTTTTTAATACTTATTTTGACTAATGACACTACAGAACCCTAAAAATCAGTCTAACATAAAAGGAACCCAATTGTAATCTTGTACTTTCAAATGATTAGAATATAGATATCTTAAAAAATAAAATTTAAATAACCTTAAATAAAATCTAAGTATGTTTTCTTGGAAAACTAACTACCATTTATTATTGTAATAAGTAATTATTATTGAATTATCTGCCTAGGATTTCCTAGGCCTATCAAATTGCATAGAAGAATAGAAGGTTTTGCCCCTGATTCGAAAGGGAGGCCAACAGTTGGACCTAGAAGGGCCCCATTCTTGCCCTGCTGTGGGAATACATTGTTACTTAGGCCTTATTATAAGAAAAACCAGTATAAAAATAAAATATATTATTTAACTGTTTTTAAATACTCACCATTTCGCTGTATCAAACTATAATCTGTCATACCTAATTATACAAATTATAATGAAATTAAAATAAATAGTAAAAAAATCACGACAGAACAGATGGCTGGACGTGGTAGATAACACTGGAAGAACAGGAGGCGTTTGTCCTGTAGTAAGACAATGCGGACTACAAATAATAACAAGAGCGAAGATACATCGCTGTTCATTGAGACTAGAAAAAAATATTTCGCATTTCGATTACGGACATAATTTACAAAAGAGATTAGCAGATCATAGAAACTTCCTACGGCAGGAATCGAACCCGTAACCTGCTTTTTAGACGCGTACTACGCCACGGAGCTACATTGTTTTTGTTTTTTCAAATACTACACATAGATAGGCAGAATCATGTACTTAGATCTTACAATAGTTTCGTACAGAGGAGGCCTTGTTTTTAACGTGGTGTTCCGCAAGGATCGATATTCGGTTTGTTTCTCTTTGTATTCTATATCAAGTATATGGATTAAACATGTTTGTAAGTATGTTACTTCAGTAGTCTCTCTTGTTCATCAGTCGGCGCGTACGCATGTCCGTTGCGCGGCTCGAGGGTAGCGCGGGCCAAGGGCGACGCCGGGACTGGGTTCGGAGATACCTGTAAACATAAATTTTAATAATACATTGTATGAATTAATTTAACAAAAAGATAAAGGTATTTACAACAGAAACAATTAACTAACTGCAGACTGTTGCAAACAATCTACTCTCTACTGATCCATATCGATACCAGTCGCGCGCGTCCCCGAGACGCTGGCTGCATTGCCCCGCTGTATAGCAATGCTGATGCGCCGCGCCAGATACACACCAGCTCTCGAATCAAGCGTCGCTTCGACCAGACACTCAGATATTTTTTTTAAAACCCGAGACGAAATTAATATTATCCCAAAAAAATAAGACCTAGGCGGGACTCGAACCCGCAACCTTCGTAGCGCGTTCCCGTACCGTGTCAGTACGGGATCGCGCTACGTATTGCGCCGCAAGGTCAAGTAACCGTCGAAAATCTTAGGGACTCTTAGAACAAAGGCAACACCTCTCGTCAAACGAACTAAATGTAACTTTGGTCTTTGAGCAGGTTTGGTTAAACTGTAATGTTACCCCTGTAGGTGGAGCCACCGGCGCTACAGTCCGTAAGAGCTCCCAAAGATTTACGGTTGAACCGACTAAGGTTTCGTAGCTTACATGGTTAGAGCACACCCGTACTGAGGGTGGGGCGCGGGTTCGAGTCCCGCCGAAATAGAAAATTATTGGGAACTTATTTCATTTATTTGATTGTTGTGTATATATGTTATGCCATGGTGCTGAAATAAATGATTTTTATTTGTTTTATAAAGTGCAATGTTTATGGAAGGTGAACTCCACTGACCTGTCGCGAAGGTGTCTTGTGCTCGCCGGTAATGCTCAGATCTTCATCCACTGACATCAGGAGCTGTATGTAATATTAAACGAACATTTACAATATATCAAACGCTACAACATTTATTCTGTAAAAATAAAATCACAAAATACAATATCTACTGAGGAAAGGTTGGGATGGGAAAAGAAAGGATATGACTTCAGCCAAGACATCAGTGAACGTTGACGTTAGTGTTAACTACGAACTTTATTTGTGTTGAACAAATAAAGTTCGTAGTTAACCCGCTTACTTGTATACAGTGTGGCGGGTGCCACGCTACATGTGTACTAAGCCGAAAGGGGATGATTCTGGACCCGGAGAGGAACGATTATATTTTCCTCATATTCGTGTTATTTTACGCGTATTCATACATTATTGGTATTGTTTGACATTGAAAAGGATTTTTATATTTTAATTGTAATATTTTTATGACCAAACCCAGGTTTGGCTGAAGCAACAAGCAAAGAACATTTGCGAAATATTTAATAATCAGATATATTATAAACGTGAAAGTTTAGATGGATGGATGGATAGATGGATGGATGTTTGTTCCTTTATCACGACAGAACGGCTGAACGAATCTGGATGAAATTTGGCACAGAGATAGATTATAGTCTGGAATAGAACATAGGCTACTTTTTATCCCGGAATTCCCACGGGAACGGGAACTACGCGGGTGAAACGGCAAGGCGCTGCTAGTACCAAATATTTAAAGAGTGTGTGTAATGCCGGGTACAGACCAACCGAGCGAGAGCGAGCGAATGCAAACGATTGGGATTTGACAATCGGTACGTTCGTTCCATATTGCTTTGATGTAGCGACAGCCGCCGGAGCACGGCTGAAGACGACCGAAGGCCCTTGTTTGGACTCGCTTGTTTTCGCAATGACGTCCACACTGGTACTTTTGCGTTCCTTCGTTAGCCTTCGCTCGCTCTCGCTCGCCTGGTCTGTACCCGGCATTATACTCGTAGAACACGAATAGGAAGATTATAGAATATACAGGGTGTTAGTGTAAACAGTCTTATCCTTGAAACCACGTATGTACACCCCTAAAATAAGACGATACAAGTTATTATTAAAAATAAAAGTCAATTAGTTTCGATGGAATTTCATAATTCATTTCTCTGCTATCCTACGTGATTTCATGGACACCCTAGTGACCTTATCACGCCGCACCGCCGCCCGTTCTCGCCTGTAGCCGGCCGGTGGTGTAGGTATCGAAACCACTCGAATCGTAGGTACCTACAACTTGTGATGGAACTTTCCCTTCATACTTTTCCTGGCTTAGGACAGGCAAAAATAGCTACTCTAAGACATTTGCCAGTAAGTAGGTAGGTAATTTTGGCGTTTTTTAAAAGATCATCATCAATCAAGTTTATGTACCTACAATTCAATGAAAATGTACAGTTTTATGTACAGTTTGATTTACTGACATTAGGCATAAAATGTTTTCAAAATGGGCTCCATTTACAGTTACGCAAGCCTCGGTGAACTGGCCGTAGGCACGTAGCCTTTGTGTAGCCGCTAGGATCGTTTCCCGGCTTGGCACACGTTGTTCTGGGAACCGCTCTGCGTACATCGTACGAGCCAAGTTAATGTTGTCACCAGCGATGGCATAAAGTCGCACCATTTCAGTCCACTGTTCATTGATGTGAACGACATCGTCACTTCTCTACTTAACACAATACGCGAACAAATCGGCACATCACAAATTAGCACGGAACGCGTCGTGAGTCGTGACGTGCTCACTACCTAGCAGGCGGGCTGTGACTGACGAGTACGCGCCGGCCGCGAGCGGGCGGCGCGTAGGCGGCGCTTTTATGTCGGCGCGCGAGCGGCGTCTTTGTTTGAAACCGACAAAGCAGGCGGGCTGTGTGTGACTGACGACGAGTGCGCGCCGACGGTGTAGGGTGAAATGCTTTTATGATGTATGAGGATTTTTTTTCAAAATTATGTGAAAAAAAAAGTTTAGTTTTTTCATCGGTTTTGGACTCTGCTCATGATTCTGAACCTCTGGTTTCAAGGATAAGACTGTTTACACTAACACACTGTATATTCACAAGTTGGTTCCCTTGGGGTCCAGAATCACCCCCTTTCGGTTTAGTGCACATGGTACTTGGCACCTTGTACCACGAATTCGTCAAACTACGATAGTTTTTACAGTAAAGTCTGCTATTGAAGAAGACCAAACTATTAATCTATAAATCAATTTACATAAAAAGATCAATCTACAATTTTCCAGTTACAAGTGATAATGCAATTCTAAGAACATTTCTAAATAATATCATTGTAAAAAAACTAGACGTCTTGACTTTGTAACAAATATCAAAATACCCTCACATTAAGAATTCTTCTCCAACATCTTAATAATCTTAGAGAGTTGAAACATCATTATCTGCTCAGTCTCCAATCTCCGAGACTCTATCGACAGTCTATGCTCTTTTATGTCCTTCTCATAGTCTATGGTGTCTCGTTCCAACTCGAGATATCGATCGAACGAGTCTACTGAATCGATTTCATGGTTATTCGATCTCCCTTGGCGGGAGGAATCGCATTCGTAAGTATAATCGGTTGGATAATCGAGTCGTTTGTAATCGATTGAGCGTTTGTGGGATTCAGGTAGGTTAGATACAGGTTTGATTACGATTCGATCGACGCATTTCGAATAATCGACGTCGAAATCTCGACTGAAATCATCCGAACATCTCCGCTCTCGATTCTCACATAAATGACTTGCTAGTTCTCGATTCGATTTTGAATCAAAAGCTTCTCGAGGTCTTCGCTCGAAGCTAGACCCTTCTCGATTAAGACAGGCATGCTCTTGACTATTCGATTCCGAATCGGCTTGTCCGAAACAAGTCCCTTCTCGATTTTCACTCCGGTTATTCATTTTAGAATTGATTTGCCGAAACATCTCTCGAGGTTTCCGCTCGCAGTTCGAGACATGTTCTTGGTCACACGAGTGGCTCGGTTTGTGATCTAAATTGGAATCTTTTTGTATCTGACTGGTCGCGGATATATTGTGAAATGTAATAAGGGTCGAATCGGTCGGGAAACTGGCCTTCTTCTTTTTGCATTGCTCTGGGGAGAGAGAGAGGGTGTTAGACTAGATAACTGACCTCAAATTTAATTTTAGTAGTTTAATTATTTTTTTATTAATTCCACCGTAGGTACAGTCAGCTGCGAAAATATGTATACACTCCCATGTTTTGAAATTTGACTGAATAGTAAGTGTAGAGTTATTGTGATAATTTATATATCGTATTCTGACAAGAAAGATGACTACTTAGTATGAAAAATGTGTGCGTAAACTTTAATGTGATAAGTTCCGAATAAAATAAAAGTGAAAACTTGGAAGTGTATACATATCTGAGCAGCTGACTGTACCTGTTGATACACTTGATGTCGTTGTAAAAAATAAAACATCAAGTGCGAGTTGGACTCGCACATCAAGGGTTCCGTACAAACTTGTACTCGTAAGTAATCAACCATTTTTTTTGTGAATTAGTAACGAAAATACGATTTTTCGATTTTCTCCTGTTTCTTGCCAAATTTCATGATTGTAGGTCAACGAGAAGAACCCTATAGGTTTTGTGAGCATTTGATTCCCTTGAAAAATGGGCATAAACGGCTATAACTTTTGATTGCGTTGACTTAGAAGTTTGAATTATATCGCGGCTCTAAGCGGTTATGAACCTGAGTATATGATGTGAATTTCAACTCGATACCTCCACGCGTTTCTGAGAAAAGTGGGTTGACAGACGGACAACAAAGTGATCCTATAAGGGTTCCTGTTTTCCTTTTGAGGTACGGAACCCTAAAAATTGGTGTATTTTATACAAAGAATAAAAATAATTATCAAAAGAACCAAATCATAATTGTTTCAACAGCTCCTATTAGATACCGGACTGTTAGTATTTCGTGCGACAGAGATAACGCTCTACGAAGCCGAAATTAGCCGATTGTCTCTTTCCAAAGGTCGATGTGCAATAGTTATCGACGGGTACTGTACTTAATACAATAAATAACATATACACTAACCAAACTCGATGTGAAATCTTTGTAAACAAACCACGACACACATAACAAAAGCTCTCTTGCTTTGCGTCGAGTTTCCGATATAATTGTACGCAATAGTTATTGACGGATTTCGAATCGATAAGTAATGTAAATTTCTTACGAAAATAACGCTGCAGGGGTGTACACATTTATTGAAAGAAAATTACAATAACAGACAGAATTAAATATTTACAACTAATGTTAAGACTTAAATCTATTTTCTAAAAATCTAGGGCGTCACCAGAAGGCAAAGTGCTGTAGAGTGAACTTTAGGTTAGGTATGTACGGTCCGTTTACAAAAATTCTACATAGAATTTGACTAGTGACTAGTGTATAGATTTTACAATTAAACACCCAGAACACCCGGAACAAATATCTGGAGTTCGAAGAAACATTTATCCCGAGGCGGGAATCGAACCCGCAAGCACAGAGGTCGTCTATACCACAGAAGGTAAAGAAGGGAAAGAATCTAACCAATTTTGTCATGAAATCCCTTATCCAAAATAGTTTTGTCAATCCAAAAGTTATTCCGGACGCACACTGCACAGCTGTGCGCATCTATATCCGTGGAGGAGTGCTTGTCCTTGTTGGGCCCATCGTTGGTCACTTGCAATTCGTTGGACCAAGTGTTATCAACTAACTTTCTAGGCCAATTTTTCGTCCATTTGCTCTCTTTGGTTAGTGTCGTACTGTCTTTAGTCCAGTTGGTATCATCTTTTGCCCAACTGGTCCCGTCTTTGGCCCAACTGGGGTCTGTATCTTTGGGGGTTCGCCTTTCGTTGGACCATTCCTGGTTCCAGTTCTTAACGAAAGCGTTTGACGATTTGGACAAAACTGTTTCGTTTTGGGTAAAGTTTTCGGATTGTGTTTTTTGGTTTGTCTGTGAAATAAATAGGTTTTATTTTAAGTTGACTTTTTCTAGGATACTCGTAGGATGACCACCTGCGAAGACAGCAGACAGGGCGCTATGGCGTTCGTTAGGGAAGGCCTATGTCCAGCTGTGGACTGTGGATAGGTTGATGATGATCTATCCTTTATATAATTTTGTATCTTTACCTGTGTCAAAAAGTTACATGGTTTATTGATGAGTTGTAATTGTTGATGACGAACAATGTAAAACTGTCAATAATTTTCAAACAAATCAACAATCAGATAAGAAATTTTTTATGATACAGGGTGCCAAGTAATATCTATGTGTAATAAGCCGAAAGGGGTGATTCAGGACCCCGAGGAGGGGATCAACTTCTGTTCTACGTTTTTTTACTTCTTTTGATAAATTTTAGTTCTTTTACGTGTATTTTTACATTGTCATTTTTTTAATTTAAAAGTAGTATTTCATGTAAGTAATATTTTCATGACAAAACACTGATTTTGCAGAAAAAACAACCAAAAACATTTGTGAAATATATTATACTGTTTAAATATTGCAAGTGTATGAAAAATAACACGATAGGAAGAAAACAAACTATAAAATAAATGCATTTTTTTTAAATAATATTCGAAAAAAAAAGTATGATCCCCAAGTTGATCCCCTCCGTATCCAGAATTACCCCCATTCGGCTTAGTACACCTGTTACGTGGCACCCTGTATATACAGGATTTGAGTGTGAGAGTTAGAGAAAAAAGTCAACAGAATCGGCACCACACTAAATAATAAACACGAAATAATTATCTAAACATCACAAAAAAAATTCAAACATTTTCGTTTTGGATCGGCCATTGGCAGAATAGACTCCTCCTCAACAGGAGGAGAATAGGCTAGTTTAAAAAAAAAGTACGTCAGTTAAATTATCAAAAGATATTGGACACGTACCTACATATTTTTTATTTTGTCAATTAAGAAATTAATAAATTAATAATTAATAATTAATAATTGTCAATTAAACTAAAAATTATGAAGTTATGGATAAGACCAGTAAAAGTTCCGCGTGACGTCACGCCGTTACACGTTACGTTACCGCACACTTGTTGGCACGGGGCGTGACGTCACGAGCCCAAACATTGACGCGCTCCATCTTTGTAATATTTGTTTAATTGACAAAAGAAAAAATACGTGTCCCAATATCTTCTGATAAACTTACCGACGGACTAAATTGTTTTTTTTACGAGAACACTACGCTATTGTGTCAAATCAGACGCAGAGCCATAAATAAGAAGTTGAAGTAGTATTACCCTATCGGAGCCAGTCTTCCCGCAGGTGAGCGAGATGATCTCTCTGCCCGCATCGCAGTTGGGCACTTGCGTTAGTTCTATTATGTTTGTTCTCGAGTTTAACTGCAATTCATTCAACTATTACAAACTACCTACTGTTTTATGGCGTCACTGTCTGGTCCACCCTGTAGATACTGTTGACACTGTTGGAAAACAATCTTGAGATAGCTCAACTGATCCATATCAGTTGAGTAAGGTACTATGATACACATCCTATGACCTATTTGTATAATACATTTTAAATGCAAACTAAACTGTAACAAAGATTTAACTTTGTAGGACTAATAGCCTTATCACTCTGGCGATTTGCGAGCGATTTCAAAACAGCTAGCACGCCTCGACAACGTAGCGAGCACGCCGCGCTTGCATGCCATGTTGCAGCCATTTTGAAAATGGCGTCGAAAGCGCTAACGGCGGCGTCGTCGCAGCGTGCTAGCTGCGTCGCCGCGGCGTGCTCGCTGCAATCACATCGTTTGGTAATCCGCTCGCAAATCGCCAGAACGATAAGGCTGTACAACAACTGATGAAAAATCATAATATTTCTTACCGATTAAACACAATGTCGTGCACCGTCGTCGTCACAAAATATAAATTTTACGTACAATTTGAATATTTACAACCTTGTTAAAGCCAGACGTGGAGCTGAGTATCTCCTCTTTAGTGGAAGCGGTACTGGTTGACTTTCCTAACAACTTCTTGGATATTATTGATATAGGGATGTTTGCGCTGGAAGTGCAGTAGAGACGCTGGAAGGAAACGGGGTGAAAGGAGGGAGGGTCAAGAGGGGGAGCTTCGGCGGTCAGGGACAGATTCATTAGGAGATAAGAACTAAGTTAAAATCTAAGAAACTAAATATTATCCAAAAAAACTATTTCTGTGGGACTTGCTTTTGGAATCGTATAAAATTTGACTTGTCTAAGTGCTTATTTTGTAAGCCTAAAGAAATAAACTTATTGGATTTTAATTTTTTTTTGAAACTAATTTAATTTCTTAGAGTTTACCCAGAATGCGAGGGTTTACGCACTTTAATAACAAATAACAAAAATCTTCATATATTTTGATTGTATGCAAAAAACTACAATACCCTTATCCCTAAGTTTAAACTGTTTTTAAAGTTTTGCTGGATAAATTGATAAATACCAATCCCTCGGGAATATTTTTTATGTGACCACCTCGGGATCATCCTCTATTCAACTGCAAAAGAATCATCCAAATCGGTCCATAAATGACGGAGAAATCAACGGACACAGATTAAAAAAACTATACGGCCAACGTAGAACCTCCTCCTAAGTCGTTTATAAATAGGCCCCTGTCCTACAAACCCAATATTTTTGAAATGTATTTATTTTTAATGGTCCCACAGACCATCTACGTTAGATGTCTACTACGAAGGTTAATATCAAACATGGTGCAGTACTCACCTTATCAACCTCTGTGTCGAACTGCTCGTTGGTACCTCCTTTGGAAATGTTGCCCTTCTCCATGAGGGTGGCGCGTTTCGCCGCTAAATACAGAGAGCTGGAAACACAGAGAAAACAAAACTTAGACTTCTTATTGTATCCATTTCGTAGACATAAAGTATCAAAATAAAAACCATTGATAGGATAGCAGCGGTGAGCAAAACGAACTAAAATCACAGTGGCAGTTTGGGTGATTTGGTTGTATGAAATAGTAACTTCAAGCCAAACTGTCAAACCGATGATCCTATTGGCGTGAAACTTGATAGGTATACAAATAAGACATGTGAAACATGCTGATAACTTAGTGATACCAAATTCTACGAGGGAATTTTGAGATAAGGAGGTCCAAAGGGGGGAAGAATCAATAAATAAAATTGGGTCTTAGAAGAAAGGTGCGACTATAGACGCACCGTTTGACAGTGAGATAGTAGAGAGAGGTGATGGCGCGCACGGAGTAGTCTGGCACGAAGGTGTGCCGCAGCATAGAGTCCATGTTGATGTGGAGAGAGCTATAGGGAGGACTATAGACGCACCGTTTGACAGTGAGATAGTAGAGAGAGGTGATGGCGCGCACGGAGTAGTCTGGCACGAAGGTGTGCCGCAGCATAGAGTCCATGTTGATGTGGAGAGAGCTATAGGGAGGACTATAGACGCACCGTTTGACAGTGAGATAGTAGAGAGAGGTGATGGCTCGCACGGAGTAGTCTGGCACGAAGGTGTGCCGCAGCATAGAGTCCATGTTGATGTTCTGGAGAGATCCCATTGCTGATGGGGTGGGGGATTCCGCTGGAATAGACAAATAAGTTGGTACTGCTGCAAAAAAATCCATTTCTAATATGACAAGACACAATTTTATAGTGGTCTGGTTGGCTCTGTAATTAGTAATAGCGACGCCACACACTAATTTGAATACAATTCAACCAAAATTCTAACGACAAGCGTGCAAAGTGCTTGATTTTCCTATCAAGCACTTTGACACACAGAAATTTTATATAGGTATGTAAAATGTAATTTAAAAAATATATATTTCAGCGTCGTTTGAGTGAAGTGTTTATCAACTGTGTTGAGATTAGTAATTATTAAAAATTAGACAGTTTTCTATAAAAATCTGTCATAAATCTTTCCCTTAAACAGATATTAACTTCTTCAGCCAAGCAAGACCCACCAATCTACTCAGAATAAGTCGTCGGGGATCGGCATTCAACGTGAGTTGCGATGATACTAGACGCTACTGCGAGAGACAACTCAGAACCGAGATGCCTGGAGAAGTCTTCAATAATCAAAATCCACTTCGGGTCACAAGCAACAGAAGCACCAAGTTCTAGTTATAAACAGAACAGACTAAGGCCCGTATTATTAAAGCTTGTTCAGTCATCAATCTGTGCTTGAGTAACTCTTTTCTATGGCATAAACGTCACTCAAGCATAGATCTATGACTGAGCAAGCTTTAATAATACGGGCCTAGGATCTCTGTGACGTCACTCTGTAACTCACGCTGTCCTATGTTCTGCGTGAGCGCCTGCACCCCGAAGTATGTGAAGGGTCCTGCCTCGAACACCAGGTTCTCCCGTCCCACCGTCACCTCCACGCGACCTTCCAGGATCAGCACGAAGTAGTCCACCTGGGGGACAGCACATGACATACATGCATGCATCATACAATTTTAAACCTGCATATGTAATGATATTGAGAGACGTCATTCTCAAATGACGTCATCACTCATGCTGTCCTGCTCACTTTAAACAGATTAGCGGTCGGCATTGAGATTTTAACGTCATTTTCAATATCATTTTTAAGATACGCGGGTTATACTACAGATTTAAGGGGCCTGCAGATGATGATTTGCCCATACAAACGTACTACCAAAATAATTTGTAATTCGAGCATATTTCCATCATATCATGTTGTTTTTTGTATTCGAATAGTATTCATCTAGGTCCCTGGTTAGATTTTTCTTGATAATACACACCTATAATTAAATGTAAGCAAAAATACGCAAAATCAAATTTAACATATTTTACGTCTAAAATGACATGTTTTCGTCCTATTTGTTTTGTATTAAAAACAACAATATCGTACGTTTTGTTTGTTCATAGCTTATATTGTCTAGTTACAGAATAACAACACAACGTCGAAGATTCAACAACTTTTCAGTCACCATTTTTGGTATTACGGAACATAATCATTCACGAATTGAAGTTGCGAGCAGCTGTCGCCGGATTCTTAATGTGACCGCGGAATAGTACAAGAGAAGGCATTATGACTAGTGTTAGTTACCGGTTTCCCCTGCTGGAAGACGTAGGTAGCGATGTCCTTGCGCGACTTCTCCTTGACCTTGATGTAGTGGATCACGTCTTGTCGTAACAGACGACGCAGGACTGTCTCTGATACTGTGTCACCGCGGAATGCTTCTACACCTGGTGAGAGTAGAATAGGATCCATACTATAATATTATAAATCGAAAGTACCTCTCATCTGTCTGTTACCTTTTAACGCCTTAACAAAAAAAAACTTTTTCTTACCCGGGAAACTACCCTATTATATGTCATTGACAATTATATTTCATAGATAGACTATGATATGTCCTAGACAATTTTATGACACAGACAATTATATGGCTTATAATTTATCGAAGGTTAGGCACGGTTATCATTTTTCTTGTAAAATTCGTTGACGTGTACCTTAGAGCTTAGAAACCGAAATAGCTCTTATGAATAGTTGTACTTACTGGTGTTCAGGAACTGGAAGGTGGCCAGGGTGAGTTGTGGGGATATGTGGATCCGCTGGTTCTCATGGCGCTCTGCGAAGGCCGCGAAGTCCTGCAGCTTGTTCTGGGGCTGCTTGCGGCGGCGTTTCGAGCGGTTGTCCACTGGTGGAAAATTTATTTTAGAAAAGGTTCGGCAATTTTTCGACCCCCCCTCTCCCCTTGGTGAGATGTCGTGAAATTTGAGTCGACCCCCCCAATAATCTCACGTGAAATTTTTCAAAACACAATTAAGACCTGGCGTCTTCACAAACGTATTTGTTATGATGGGCAGAACCTGCAGTTCACGTAGTGTTACTAATTTACCAATAACTCTGTATTTGTAGTGGATACTTACTGAAGACATCAGTCTCGTCCACGATCTCGGCCTGTATCATCTCCTCGATGACGTCCTCCAACGTGACGAGTCCTATCGTCTCGTAGAACGGATCGCCTTCGCCTTCGTTGTTGATGCGGTGGACGAACGCCATGTGGCCCTTATGTCCTGGGGATAGAGTTCGTTATTGATTACATTTATCTATAAGGGTGCTGATGTAGTGACTAAACGTTATGTGGCTCTTGCGTCTTGGGGATAGAGTTCATTTGAATAAGATCTTAGTGATTTCTGTTAGGTAAGTTTGTAGAAGTCTGTTTACTAGAAACCAGCTTCTGTTCGCGGTCTACCGTGTTATTTCCTAAACTCCACTGCAGCATCGTTCGGTCTACTACCATTTTCCCTACAGTCTACTCCTTTTTATAAACTCTTCTCCTCGGTCTTCTGAGTTTCTTCTCGGTCTACTCCGTTTTTTTTTTCATACTCTCTGCAGAATAGCTCGGTCTACTACTTTATCTTACAGTCTACTGACTTTTCTTCCCTCATCCTCTCGGTGTACTGATCTACTTACCGTCTTTGAACTGCTTGAACATGATATCCAGCGTGACGTCTTCGAAGACGAAGTTGCATGTGTTCTGGTAGTACTGGCAGAGCGTGCGCAGCGGCGTGTTGTCGTCGGGATCCACGAAGGCCAGGTCCTTGATGAACAGCACCGTCACTATGTTCCCGCGAGTGCCTTCGTACACCGGGATGCGGGAGAAACCTGGAAGCGAAATACATAAATTGACATGCTATGATGATGATGCTCCTCTGGCCGAATTTCGGCCAATTTTAGGGTTTCGTACCTCAAAAGGAAAAAAAGAACCCTTATAGGATCACTTTGTTGTCCGTCTGTCAACCCTCTTTTCTCAGAAACGCGTGGAGGTATCGAGTTGAAATTCACATCATATACTTAGCAACCTCCTTTGTTCGTAACCTCTTGGAGCAGTGATATAAATCAAACTTCTAAGTCAACGCAATCAAAAGCTACAGCCGTTTATGCCCATATAGACCTCCACCTATAGAGTACCTACTTCCCGTTGACCTAGTAGAACTATGAAATTTGACAAGGTCTTATAGCACAAATAAATGGAAAAATCCGAAAACCGTAAATTTGTAGTTTATTCACCGAAAAAATAATTTTTGAATCTCGCCATGGACCAAAAACCTATAGAGTACTGTCCGTTGACCTAGAACCATGAAATTTGGCAAGGTATTTTAGTCATGTAATTAATATAATGTTTCGTTACGGAACCCTCGTTGCACGAGTCCGACTCGCACTTGACGTTTCATTTTTTTTATCATCTTGTGAGCATGACGCGAGTTTGCAGACGCTACCGACAGTGTGCCTCAGGTACCCATTCCACTTACCCAATAACTTTGTCCAATTACATTTGACCAATGAAATCCAATTCCTTTGATCAAATGTTCTTCATCCAATTTACTAACAACATCAATATTGGATCAAACATTTGGACACTAGTGTCTGCCCGCAGCTTCGTACGCGTTGTTTCTATGAAAACGTTAAAAGGTTATTTCTTTCCCATGGAAACTGAAATTTTATAGATTAAAAAGTAGCCTATGTTTTATTCCAGGTCAAGAGCTACGCCTATGCAAAAGCAAATTTCAGCCCGATCTGTTGAAAAGTTTTGGCGTATATAAATAAAATAAATAATGCTGGACAATTCACACAGCATTATCTAGCCCCCAAGCTAAGCAGAGCTTGTGTTATGGGTACTAGATAACTGATATGACAGTTAATTTTCGATCACGATTATTGACTAATTTCTAGAAACAAGATAAAACATCCTGTATGTATACCGTTACGTCACAGCTCTCAATCATAAATCACCAAGGACATCGCCGCTTATTTATGGAAATACGAGATTAGAAATATGTTCTGGAGACGAGCCAAAGGTGTGAGAGCTCTGGAGATGATAATATTTGAGGCAATAAAATACATCTGGCTTGAGTTTCATGAGCGAATGTGATATTAAATAAAAAAACGTCAAGAGCGACTTGGACTCGCGCACCAAGGGTTCCGTAACTGAATATAATATTAATTTAAAAAAATTGCCAAATATCATGATTCTAGCTCAACGGGAAGTTGGTACCCTATAGGTTTTGGTCCATGGTAGAATCAAAATATTTTTTTTGTTATTAGATTACAATATAACAGTTATCCCTTTACTTATGCTATAAGGCTTTGCTTCTTGCCAAATTTCATGGTTCTAGGTTAACGGAAAGTACCCTATGGGTTTTAGATCCATGGCGAGTTTCAAAATATATAAAAAATATTTACGGTAGTCGGATTTTTTCCTTTACTTGTGCTGTAAGACCGTGCTTCTTACCAAATTTCATGATTCTAGGTCAACGGGAAGTACCCTATAGGTTTTGTGTGCATGTGATTCCCTTGGAAATTTCAAAAACATTGGGCATAATCGGCTGTAATTTTTAACCGCGTTAGAAGTTTGATTTATATCACGGCCCCTAAAAATTACAGATTTAATTTCAACTCGATAGCTCCCACGCGTTCCTGAGAAATGAAGGTTGACAGAAGGACAAGAAAGTGGTCCCATAAGGGTTCCTTTTTTCCTTTTGAGGTACGGAACCCCAAAAACAGTGTAAATATAAATATTCAGGAACTTGCAGTTGGTTCTTACTTTTTGTAAGATAAGAGACAAATATCAAATGTAGGAGTAGTAGAGTAGTAGTAGTAAGCCGTTTGGGGTGGAAACATTAGGTCCTTGGGGTCCTGGGGCACATGGAGTATACAAAGATCTAACAAAACTCTTAATAGAGTCCACAGGTGATCGGAATGCTGGCTTTTATTTCAAGCAACGAATTAGCATTGCCATTCAACGTGGCAATGCTGCCAGCATTCTGGGCACTTTGCCTTCTGGTGACGGCTTAGATTTTTAGAAAATAGATTTAAGTGTAAATATTAGTTGTAATTATTATTGTATTGTATATTGTAATTTCCTATTAGTAGTAAGTAGGTAATTGACATCAATTAGGACACTTTGACTGCTTCTGTCACTATCGCCATAATCCGTGTAATTTTGACATGTCTATCCCACTTCTATAAACATCGACTCACTTGTAGTATATTTATTGACTATGAGCTTATTTTGTAAGCCTAACGAAATAAAAGATATCGATGTTGATGTTCACCAACAATTTCGATGTTACCTGTAATTTTTGCAATCTGCTGTGAAACTATGGATATTTATTTATGGTAATAAAACAATATTTATTAACAAAGAGTATTACAATAAAATAATAGAATTAAATTAAAACTAGTATTTACAATTGAAACAATTGAGCTAACCGCAGATTGTTGCAAACAATCTACAAGTAGCTTAACTGATCCATATCAATACCAGTCGCGCGCGTGCCCAAGACGCTGGCTGCATTGCCCCGTTGTATGGCAATGCTCATGCAATAAAATAAATATATTCATATATTTTTAAAATTTTTTCCTGCCACCGTCGTGTCTTTGTTGTTCTTACATGTCCAGCCCATCCCAAGGCTGCCTGGAAGAGATCGCTCATAGCGCTAAGACCGCCTTTGTACTTGCAGCAATATTTCTGTCCTGTTATCTGTGTGTGTGTGTGTGTTATACAAACACGGAAAACAAGTTGTCAAATATGATCTATGTATCTATGTGTAGACTCACCCGACTTGACGATCTCGGACATGGTCTCGAAGTCCAGTATGCTGGTGATGGGCAGCATGAAGGCATCCTCCAGCTTCGTCATCACCTCGGCCACCTTCTTCTTCCTCAGCTCCAGCGCGCCGGAGATGATATTCACTTCGTCCTTGTATCTATGTGTAGACTCACCCGACTTGACGATCTCGGACATGGTCTCGAAGTCCAGTATGCTGGTGATGGGCAGCATGAAGGCATCCTCCAGCTTCGTCATCACCTCGGCCACCTTCTTCTTCCTCAGCTCCAGCGCGCCGGAGATGATATTCACTTCGTCCTTGTATCTATGTGTAGACTCACCCGACTTGACGATCTCGGACATGGTCTCGAAGTCCAGTATGCTGGTGATGGGCAGCATGAAGGCATCCTCCAGCTTCGTCATCACCTCGGCCACCTTCTTCTTCCTCAGCTCCAGCGCGCCGGAGATGATATTCACTTCGTCCTTGTCGAGGTCGTTCACATCTGTCGTTACCTGCAACTTTCATTTGCGTTCAACTACATATACCTCTACTATGGTTCTTAATATACAATACGATACAAAAAATAAATTAATGACAAATAAAAAATCATTTATTGCCTAAAAGACTCTCAACCTAAACAGAAATCTCACTAATATTATAAACGTGAAAGTTTAGATGGATGGATGGATGTTTGTTCCTTTATCAGGCCAGAACGGCAAATCGGATCTGAATGAAATTTGGCACAGAGATAGATTATAGTCTGGAATAATACATAGGCTACTATTTATCACGGAATTCCTACGGGAACGGGAACTACACGGGTGAAACCGCGAGGCGCTTCTAGTAAAAAATAAAAATAAATAGGCAAAGGGAGTAAATTCAGCTTTGTGCTGCAATATTTTTTTTTTATTGTACTTACATGAGAAAATAACATTAAAGAGATATTACATTAGATAAGTACAATGGGCGGCCTTATCGCTTAGTGTATTACTAGTAATTTTGTAACTGTGTTTGTTTACAGGCCACTACGTCTGAAATAAACGATTTTTTTACTGATTTTTATATTAGAAGCGGTTTGAGGATGCAAAGTTGTATAGTATCATAGTTAGTGTTAATACCTTGACCAACTCCTTCAGCCGTTCCCTATTGTAGACGCTGCCGATCTCTTCTCCCAGGAAGTAGTCCAACAGTTTGCTGACCGGGAACGACAGGGGCGCTGTGATCGCCATCACCGCCTGCAATCAATACATTTCACTCAACTAAATATATTATAAATAAATAATACTGGACAATTCACACAGCATTATTTAGCCCCAAGCTAAGCAGTGTGTGTTATGGGTACTAGATAACTGATATACATAATACAATACATTACATAGATGGATATTGTTTTATTTTTCATAGAAAACGATCGGAACAAAAATCTGCAGATCGTAGAAATATTTGTTACAAGGCAGGAATCGAACCCGCAACCTCCGGCGGACCTTTGCCCACTGTGCGCCACAGAGGTCGTCAAACTTCTTTGTTATTAGCAATATGTCTGGTTTGACCCTTTCCTGCCAGTGTCTAGTTCAAGGAAACTTCAGCTAGTCCGGACGCAAAGCAGAAAGAACTTCGTACAATGACCTCTGCCTACTGACAGTGGTCACAAACATTTTTGCATTACCTAAGTGAAGTATTTGAAGGAGAAAAAAAGTAACTTATTAAATATATTATTTATTTTGGTTTTAGTATGAAAACAGTTACGTATAAAATCGAGTTATAATTAACTAGCAGCGCCTCGCGGTTTCACCCGCGTAGTTCCCGTTCCCGTAGAAATTTCGGGATAAAAAGAAGCCTATGTCCTATTCCAGACTATAATCTATCTCTGTGCCAAATTTCATCCAGATCCGTTTTGCCGTTCTGGCGTGATAAAGGAACAAACATCCATCCATCTATCTATCCATCCATCTGAACATTCACGTTTATAATATTAGTGAGATTATTTATTTGGTAGAAATAAAAAATAACATAAATCAGAATCCGATCTCTCTGTATATGTATATCGGAGTTACTGCTTTTCGACGACGTCTCGCGTGTCTCATTAATAATAACAGGTTAATGTACGAAATTCTTTCTGCATCGCGATCGGACTTTAGCTTCTATATACATTTCCTCTGTCCTCTTGTCGATTTTAGCCAACTTCTGTAAAAAAATAATCTACACGATTAAACATTATTTAAAATACACTTCTGTATTTTTTCCTACAATATCCCTTACCTTAGTGACCACAATGCTCTTGGCCCCGACCATGAGGCCATGCCTAGAACAGATGGCCTGGGGGGTTATCTCTCCAAGCAGTACAATAGCCAGGGTTGAGAAGATAACCGCGAACAGGCCTGATGTTAGCTCGTCTAGAAGTATCGTGAAGGTTGAGTTTACGGCGACGTTTCCTGGGGAAGATTATTGAAATTGAATATGGATCAGTTGAGCTACCTTTAGATTGTTGGCAACCGTCTGCTCAATTGTTTCAATTGTAAATACTATATTCCGATTCAGAATCCAAGATATTTTATGTCAACAAAGACTGAATGAAAATTAAACAAAAACTAATAACAATAACGATATACTAATAAAAGGAAACATCAAGGTTATCACTAAAAACTAAAACACAAACATCAACAACGCATACTCTCTATGCGGAGAGAAACATGTTTAAATTTGAATTCGAAAACGAACGAGAGAACAATTAAATGATGAATGAAAGCTTTCGAAACTAAAAATTGTTTCGAGCTTCTGTGAAAAAAGTGAAGTAAAAGTCATTTATTGGCAAAAACACATGTAAAAAGGTGACAAATAGTTATTTAAGAGTCAACATGTTTGACCAAAATACACTGGTGTGCAAAAATAATTAGAGAGTATGGCATGCAGGTTTTAATTTAATAGTACATAGCAACAGCAGATTTATAAGAGTATTAATTTATCGATTTGAATTTAGTATACCTAGCATACAATTAGATTACATCATTTAGAATCGCGGTCGCGCGATGACTCACCGAGTAAGATACTGCATAGAAGGTAGTTCCCGTGGTCTCGAACCGGCATTATCGCTCGGGCGTACTTCCGCTCCTGTTCTGAACCTGTTACAAACAAATATTGAACACAAATATTACGTTTGTTTCTTTGTTAGAAATGGCTCCGGCACTTTTGTACTGAATGATCCAATCCTGGGAATTTCTTCAATACTAAGGTTTTTTATTATAGTGCTTACCCCGGTGAACGCTTACCCGCACTTTAGGTATCTCTAAGAAATAGGATAAGTTCCCAAAAATACCGGCTGCCGGCGCTATAGTCCGTAAGAGATCACAAAAATATTCGACAGAACCGACTAGGGTTTCGTGGCTTAGTTGGTTAGAGCACACTCGTACAGACGGTGGGGCGCGGGTTCGAGTCCCGTCGAAATAGAATTTTGTTGCAACTTATTTCATTTCTTCAATAATAGTGAGCTACATTTTTTTTAACTTGAAGTGAAATAAGGTACGTTTTCCCAGAGCTGCACAACAAACTAGAATGAAATTTACTAAAACGATCTCGAAAACATGAGATTGAAATGTGATTCGATTTTATGTGGGGCTTAGAAATCTTGTGTAAAAAAAAGCATTCTCCAGAAACTACAAGTTAAAACTGACCAAGTGCGAGTCGCACACGTAGAGTTCCGTACCATCGCGCGCGGGTATAAAAAAAACTTAATAACGAAATTTATTGTGGATCGAAAAAAGGTAACAAATATCAAAATGCTTTATTTCCTTAAGAGTTTAAGACCTTACAGGACTCTTGGACACGTCAACATGACCCGGTCACCAATCCAAGTCTTGACCGTAGCAAGTACTTTGTTTCTCGGACGTAGTGAACAGCTCTACTGGCAGTAGCCACTAACTATCTACCTGTGTTTGATATAATCTTCAGCTCGGTCCGGTCGAGCGACATGAGTCCGAGGTTCAGTCCGGAGAAGAGAGCCGAGAACATGAGGCAGGTGAGGATGAGAGTGAGTGAGACCCACAGGGGCAGCAGTTTGTTGTGGGAGGCCAGCATCTTCCATGTTTCCGCGCCTGAGTAACAAAAAAGTGAGGTGTAGTAAAGTATCTCACTAATATTATAAACGTGAAAGTTTAGATGGATGGATGTTTGTTCCTTTATCACGCCAGAACGGCAAAACGGATCTGGATGAAATTTGGCACAGAGATAGATTATAGTCTGGAATAGGACATAGGCTACTTTTTATTCCGAAATTCCTACGGGAACGGGAACTACGCGGGTGAAACCGCGAGGCGCTGCTAGTAGTACATAAATAAATAATGCTGGACAATTCACACAGCATTATCTAGCCCCAAGCTAAGCAGAGCTTGTGTTATGGGTACTAGATAACTGATATACATAATACATACAATACATAGATATTTTTTTATTATACTATAAAACGACCAGAACACCCTGAACAAACATCTGCAGATCGTACAAACATTTGTCCCAAGGCGGGAATCGAACCCGCAACCTCCTGCGTCCAGGCGGACCTTCGCCCACCGCGCCACAGAGGTCGTCAATAGCATAATATAATAGACAATCATCATCATCATCGGCCTACTTATATGTATCAGAAGAGTCATTATCTGCCTGTTTTTTTCGATGCTCTATTCCTTTTAGCGCTTCGTTTTTCATTGCGAGTAACCAGGTGTAATCATAACAGTAACTTTAAGGCTAGCCTGTAAATTTTGAAATAAACATTCTTATTACTGTAAATAATTATACAAACAAAAACATGTATGTTGAAATTATGCCAAGTCTCCTCTCGTAATATTTCCGTCGTAATAAGTATTGAGAACACAAGAAGAGCCAAGTCAGGCATTTTATTACCTTCGACTATGAAATTGGCAAATAGGCTACTTGATTACTACTGGGAAATAATTCTAACGAATTGCCTAATAAAAATAATGCAAAATGTAATTAATTTTTCTTCAAGGTCAGTCGTATAAAAGTTTCAATAAAATAATGGCGCGCCATAACGATAATCTCTGTCATGGCTCCGGCGACATAACTAGATGACGTCACACTACTCCCAACACACCTACAAGAACAACAACACGCACTGTAATCCGTGATAGGCGTGACGTCACCAGCGATGCAACCAAACGCAGAGCGTTTTCGGTCACGTGATCATATATCAAAAAATGTGTTATTTTAATCTCGTTTTTGTTACCTAGCATAGGCTTTTTTTAATAATAAAAACCTCAAGTGCGAATTAGACTCGCGCAACGAGGGTTCCGTAACTAAACATTATACTTATAAATAAAAGCCAACATAAACTACAAATATAAACAAAAGACCTTGTTTCTTGCCAAATATCACGATTCTAACTCAACGGGAAGTAGGTACTCTTTATTTAAATCGCGGCTTCAAGAGGTTACGAACCCGAGTATATGACGTGAATTTGAACTATATCCTACCTCCAAGCGTTTTGAGAAAAGAGGGCTGACAGACGGACAACAAAGTGATTCTATGAGGGTTCCTTTTTTTCTTTTAACGTACGGAACCCTGAAACTCACATGATTATGCTTTGTTACGTTGTCACTGACTAGGATGAAAACAATTTGAAACTTAGTTTTAATGTAGTCAAATAGCCTATTACCTACTTACAGCTAGTAGTCAAGGATAACTTTCGATTAAGTAATTTGACCATTACATAGTCGAAGGTAATAAAATGGCTGATTTAGCTCTTCTAATGCTTTTACTGTGTATCATTACGAGGTGAGGCTTTGAGGGTAGATATTCCTTCAAATAAATTGATTAGAAACTAATTAATAAAACACTGTTTTTTACCGGATTGATCGCGTATATTTTATATTTGTTTATAACCTGACGTTTCGGAGGCTTTTCAAAGTCTGCCTGTGACCATGGAAGCTGAAAAGCCTCCGAAACGTCAGGTTATAAACAAATATAAAATATACGCGATCAATCCGGTAAAAAACAGTGTTTTATTATGAGTTCTCGCGAAAATAACCTTAGAATATACTAGAAACTAATTATTTGAGGAGTCTGTTAACTATATTAGGAAGAGTACCAATATTCAGGCTCTAGTTTTTATTTGTAACAGAGATATTGATAGCTGTTCTGTGGGTCAGGCAGCCCAATCCTACCTTGATGCAGATACTTCTCCTCATCGCTTCTGGGGTCCACTATACCCGGCTTCAGGTTCTTAGCGCATATGTAGAGTCGGTCGCCCGTGATCGGGGACGGCACGGAGATGTCGAACAATGCTGTTCTGTGGGTCAGGGATCCTTCTTTTACCTGTAATTTTATATATGCTTAGAAATATTATGTAAAAAAACTCAATTAAAAAAAATTCTAACAAACAGACAGAACAAAACCAGCCAAGTGCGAGTCGACTTGCACACGGAGCGTTTCGTATTATCGTGCGTACAAAAATATATCGCAAAAGAAGCCCTAATAAACAGTTTTTTTGTGGATCGAAAAAAAAGCAAAAAGTCGACACGACGCGATCACCCATCCAAGTACTGACCGCGCCCAACGTTGCTTAATTTCTGTGATCGATACACAATCTGGAATGAACGTGGGCCCTCTTAATTTTTAAATTAATTTTATTTTTATTAAAGTTGCTAGAGAAATACACAATTATCTTTTACCTTTTACAGTTCATGAGATACAGCCCGCTGACAGACGGACGGACAGTCATACAGCAAAGGCTTAGTATTAGGGTCCCGCTCTCACACTTTACGGAACCCTAAAAACTTTACCGTGATCCAATGTCAATTAATGTAAGTGGTAAACTATGATATTAATTTGTAGAATTTCACCAAGTTCTTCGCAAGTGACCCCTTACAAAGGTCATTAAGGCGAATATGAAGGCAAAAACACGAAAATTAGGTGTTTTTGAACCCGTTTTCTGACAAAAATATTGATTGTGGAGTTTTGAAATTTATATATCCTGTAACACATATCTTGAAGAAAAGCTTGGCGGTCCCAAATGTTTTCCGTTAATTATAGTTTAGTTGTTATAGTGTTAGTTATAGTGTGTGTTTAGTTGCTTCGAACACACTTTTTATCGGTGTCTCAAATTCGATCAGTACTAAACTCAGTATAGTGATTCACATAGTTCATACCTATCTCTTGGCGGTCCATTATCGTCGAAAAGCAGTCAAAATAACGATATTAAACGTAAAAACGTATTTTTGCCTACAAAATGTGTGATACAAACCTGACCAGTTACTTGTCACCTAACCGCAGAGGATCGTATTATTTGGTTGATTAGGGCACTACATGGTATGCTGAATCCAAGACAAGCACTCATTGCTGCATACGGGCGCGCGGACATGCCCAAGGTCATTCGCCTTACTATTCGCCTTAAGGCAACCAACGTACTTGCCATTTTCGCGGATTATTTACTAAACGGTCACGACCAGTCATTATTAATCAATAACTCTATTTTGTGGGAGTTAAGGTTGTTTTTTGAACGTCACTAGTTAAACTGGGTGGATCATTGATTGAAGGCGGTAAGCTGTTAGCAACTATTTGTACAGTTGTACTCTAAGAAATTAATTAATTTCCCAAAACTTTTCGATTTCTGTGGGAATAGAACCCGCGCTCAGTACGGGAGTGCTCTAACCAAATAAGCCACGAAATCGGTACTCGCCGAGTCGGAAATCTCTGAGACCTCTTACGGACTCTAGCGCCGCCGCCGTTAACTCCACCTACAGGGGAAACATTGAAGTTATCCAAACCTGTTCAAATACTAAAGTTACATTTAGTTCGTTTGACGAGAGATGGTGTTGAAATCTTTTTATTTTTAGAAACATATAATTTCTAAGAGATTACCCAGAGTGCAAAGGCTTACGCAGTATAATACAAAAGCCTTAGAATTGAGCAACAGCAACCCCTCTCGTCAAACTTTGAAAGGGTTTGGATAACTGTAAAGTTTCCCCTGTAGGTGGCGCCAACGGCACTAGAGCCGTAAGAGGTCCCAAAGATTTTCGACGTAACCGACTAAGATTTCGTGCTTGGTTAGAGCACACCCGTACTGAGGGTGGGGCGCAGGTTCGAGTCATGCCGAAATCAAAAGTTTTAGGATTTCTTTTTTAATTATAAATTTTATTTGAAGTTGTCGGTTCTTCGCGATATATGGCCGGCCCACTGCCACTTCGGCTTGCTAATTCTTAGAGCTATGTCGTTATCCTTGGTTCTCTGTCGGATGTATTCGTTACGAATCCTATCCTTCAGAGAAACTCAGAGCATAGCTCTTTCCATAGCTACATTACTCGTATGACCTTCTCTAACAATAGAAAAATATACTAAACTAAAAGATTGTGTAAAGAAATATGACACACCCTGTATGTCGCGGACGGCTTAATTAAATTATCAGCTTAGCAATGGATACGTGTTAAAGAAACCGTTCCCTTTAGTAGAAATAACATACGAGCGATGGCCTTTTTACCGACTTGGTCAGGAGGAGGCTCTGTATATATATGTACGTTCGATTGTATGTCTTTTTATGGATGTTCGTCGATTTCTTTGTCGAAACGGTTATGCATTGTGACTTCAAAAGAACTGATTATTTTAATGTCTTTTCTCTATTGATATACAAGTATATCTGCATATTTATTTTTGTATTTTATGGTAGTACTAAAGTCCGATCGCGATGCACATGGAATTTCGTACATTGACCTGTTACTACCTATCTCTGTCACTCCCGCGTAAATATAATACGTCACGCTCGCACAGATGCAATGACCAGGATTGTAAACCTTTTGTCACAAAGACCCACCCACGGCTTGCTTGACATATTTAATAATTTTTATTAACGAACGAACGACATTCCATCTTGGGATGCATTAGTGATCGCTCAGTTTTCGGACACAGTCACAGGGTCAGTTATAATATCTTAATTTGTTGTTGTTTGTTAGTTTTTGCTATCTTGTTTCCATTGTATAGTGGTCTGTTAACTTCAGTAACTCCGATACAGAGAAATCGGATTTTGATTTATGAATCATCATTTTTTTCTTTCTACCAAATAAGTTATTAATAAAATTATAACACGATTTTTAGTAGTATTTAATAAGCCAGTAAATATTTTTTCTCTCTTTCAAATATTTCTTATAAACCATGCCGGGTTTATAAGAAATATAAGAAAGAGAGAAAAAATATTTACTGGCGTGTAATGCAAAATTGTTTGCGACCACTGTCAGTAGGCAAAGAGGTCATTGTACGGAATTCCATCTGCTTTGCGTCCGGACTTTAGCTGCTGCTCGCTGTGCGGCTGACTGTACTCACCAGATACTCTCCTTTGAGTAGAAACTTGCAGGGTTGCCCCCACTGCTGCCTCTCGTGCGTGAACGCGATCACTGTGCCTGGAGTTAGGCCTTCGCCGTACACCCTGTACCAAAAATACTGTTTTAAAACAAGTACAGTAGTACAGAGAACCAACTACAACCCACTGGGGTTTGGAACATGCTCCCTGCTGCTGTTTCTCCGGTTAACTACAACCTGGGTCTCTTCAAGACGAGAGTGGATAGGTATCTTCTATACCTTCGTGATAGATCGTCGGCCACATCTTCACTTTCCATCACGTGAGATTGGTTAAAAAAAAACAACTGCATAGAACTTCCTTGGGTTCCATTCGCTGGAGTCGCAATCAAACATTGGCTCTACTTTCATCGAATCAAAGAGTTCCCATGGGCTGGAAATGACCTTAAGGTGGGCCTCTAAACCTCTAAGCTCCCATATAAACGTACTATTCGATTCGTTTGGAAACTACGTCCCCGATTCTAATGAAATTTGCATACCTACATAATTGGATGGAAGAAAAAGCTATGTTTGTATCGTTTTAGTTTTTCAAAATACAGAATCATCATAAACCCGGTGGTAGTGGTAATGTTCGTAGCAAAAGACAAAGAATGAGTGTAGATCGGTATGTCTGCCAATAAAAATCAACTCGCAGTGACTTTAGTTCTTCCGTGATCATGGCGCATCAAACTGTGCCGAAATATTGGAAAATTCAAAAATTTAATCATGGTTAATATCCCGTTCTTAATGATTACTATGTTAATAACCATGATAGTTGAATTTATGTATATCGCTATTTTTGGGGAACCGATTTACATTTTTATGAGTGAACAACAAGTTTCCATAAATATATTGACATGGTACTGTCATTATGTTTATTACGGATGGAGGAGTCAGCCACTATGCTCGGTATCCCCTCATCCACTATCGTCGGCTCTTAATAATAACTCTTCGACCCTGATGCTGTTGATGACTAGCAGACCAGCAGGTGACTTCAATTCTACCCTTCACAAATCACTGTCTATCTAGTACCAAGTCATTTAATGCTGTCATCTGGAGGGAATCGAACCCGCCAACTTCTGTTACAAGAGTTTTAGGAGTCTTTTCAATTCTGATGCTTTCGATGACCTGGACACCAGAGAACAGCACCCGTTGTCTGTCCTTGGATCGAACAATGAAAACCAAACTTCAATATACCAATAACCAACATATACACTCTTCTGCAATGAGACCCAGGATGTAATTGACTTGGACAGCATCAAACCAGCAACCTTCAGTCCAAGTTACCTCAGAGTGACGGCGGATTCGGCCAGCACGCTCGGTATCCCCTCATCCACTATCTTCGGTTCTTTAGAAGACTCTTCGACTCTGATGCCTTCGATGACCAGAACGCCGGCAGACGACGGTGGCAGCGGCGGTGGTGGTAGTGGCCTGTCCATGGATCGCACGCTGGTGAAGTCTACCTGCAGAAGAGATTGTTTATAAGAAAGACAGAAAGGAAAGGGAAGAATATATTAGTCATGGTACCCATATTACAAGCTTAGCAGGCTTAATGGCGGGAATCTAACCACGCGACGCAGGAGGTTGCCTGCGTCGCAGGCGGACCGCGCCACATACTCTTAGGTATAGTAGGTACCTATATAAATAAATCGTTCAACAAAGTTTTTAATAACACCTACCTCTGGCATATCGTTCACTTGGCGTCGCCTGCGCGTCTCCACTTCCATATTTGGCTTTACATTGGCATCTGCTATTAGATTCTCTAACGTGTTTATAGTTATCATATTATTTATATCATGGGTTTCATTCATAACATTCTGTGAATCTTGAATAATTACTACATCTATATTTTCATTTTCTTGATTATTTATTAGTAGATCTTCATTATTACTCATAATATCATGAGTATTTTCAGCAATTTTTTCATTTTCTTCTGGTCTTTTTTCTGCTTCTTTGGTTTGAATATCAATATCTATTTTGTTTACAGCATTTTCATCGCAATCTTCTTTATTTTTCTGTGTTACCTCTGTATTTACATTTCCATTGGTTTCTTTACCGTTTCTTAAATTATTATTATTATCACTTTCTATATCATTAGACGGAACTTCAAAATTCACATTGGGTATATAAACCCCTTCATTATTAGAATATATTGGATTCCTCTCTACTTCAATATCATCGACTACATATTTATCGATTGAATTATTTACTGGTATATTAATACTGTTAATTATAGATCTATCTTCCTGTATAGATTTATTAATATTATTATCATTAAATATATTTCTATTTTCTAATTCATTAAGGGGTACGAATGTACCATCTATTAATACTTCTATATCTTCGCTTTCTTCTCTAGTAGGTCTAGCTACACCGGGCAGGTGGTTTACGTCGATGTCGTGTGTTAGGTCTGCCCAATCATTGTTGGTCTCTTGGATTTGTTGGGTTTCGATTTTTTCTTCAGTTTGCGTTGATTTTTCTGACGTCGACCTGTGGACAAAGAAAATTGTTAGTCGTTTCACGTGTTGATTGTTGAAACCTAAACCAACCATATTGTTTCGTCTTCATATCTTTATCTTTTTTATGTCTTGGTAAGAACATTTTCCAAAAAACATTAAAAAGATACTGGGTTCAAATTGTCGCTCAATATTCTATTGGTTTTGTGAATCCAGTCAAAAAACCTGTTTTACAAGTAAGAAAAATTATATATTTTGGTTTATTAAATTGTTATAATATTTATGACTTCAAATCGGAGCTTACAAACTTATTTATTTCCGCAAGGAATCGAAACCACTGACGAATATCAACCAATGAGATGAATATTTTTGCAATTATAGTGCGTAGCCTCGCTCTGGGGTAATTTTCTAAGAAATTTAACAATGTCCCAATACATTTCGACTTCGAAAATTATCTTCTAAGGTTTTTGCTATTATAGTGCGTGAGCCTCGAAGACCATTCATGTCGTCACACAACTTCGATTCAGCTTTTTGGCTTGAAAGGCGACTTCATTGAGTGTTCCCGGCAATTTTTCATTAAAATTCAAAATCAAAATCAAAAATTCTTTATTTTTTTCTAAGAAAATGTCAAATTCAAATAAAGTGGTACTTTTGATTTCTGTCGCTTCGGTATGTAGACTAAAGTAAAGAAGCGACTAAGAAAGCTTTAGCCTGTTATAGTAGTTATTTTTCGAGTTGGAGCAAAACCCGTCCCAAGCTTTTTAATCTTCTAAATAATCTGATATTTTGTAGTAAGCTTTTGCACAGCAAGGTTTTGACAATTTGTTTGAATTTATTTATTGATAGATTTTGCAACTCACTATTCGTGAAGCCTTTCAAAGTTGTCATTCAAGAAGTATTTTATCATTATATAACTATTATTAATGTCTAAGAAATTTAATAATGTCTAATTCCCAAAAAATTAGTTTGTCACTTATTACAAATTTTCTCATTCGATTTGTCGGTAACAGAGCATTGATGGTTTGATGGTAGCTTTACCATCAAACAAAAATCCCATTCCATCAATCAGTGAAAGAGCCCCTTACACAGACATACAAACATAATAGGAACTAGCCCCAAATATATGCCAAGGGCGCGTCCCCACATAAACAGGGAATATGGAGCCGGCGCGGCGGCGGTGTAGCACTTCGCTAGGTCAAGGCCGCGTCATCGGACTGACGACGACGGGTGCTAAATGGCAAACGCAAATTTTTCAAAATGATATTTCTCCTTTATGAGTAAATAAAAATGTATAATAAAATATAATGTTGCTAAGTAGACATTCAATTATAACGTGTGTATTAAAAAATATTGAATCTTTATTACTACTTGTGTTGTGACAGTTCTAATGTGTTTAGAAACGTCACCTGTAAAAGTAAATAGGTACACAGAATATGGTAAATGCTAGATGCCCGTTTCGTTATCATGAGTTCATTACATCTCCTGTATCTATTTGTCAACCGTTGCCGTAGGTTATTGTTATTGTTATATTTTTGATTATTTTGTGTCGTTTAAGTGTTATCTTCCGTGACGTCACCACACGGCTCTGTCGGAACACCAGTGTTGGTTGTAACGTGTTTACGACTAGCTCATGCTGAGACAGAGACCGTTTTGTGACTCGTATTGACAAAAGCTTTCTTTTATTTTAATTGATGTTTGTATCTGTTGATTTTATTTCCAACTTAACTAGTATTTTTTGTAGGTAATAAATAAATAAATAATGCTGGACAATTCACACAGCATTATCTAGCCCCAAGCTAAGCAGAGCTTGTGTTATGGGTACCATATAACTGATATACATAATACAATACATTACATAGATCGATAGTTTTTATTATACATAGAAAACGACCAGAACATCCTGAACAAATGTCCGCAGATCGTACACACATTTGTCCCGAGGCGGGAATCGAACCCGCAACCTCCTGCGTCGCAGGCAGACCTTCGCCCACCGCGCCACATCGGTCGTCGGCTAAAGAAGTAAAGGCAGGAAAAACAAACGATGGGAAGGTGATATGAAAGGCGGCTGGTCCAGAAGCAGCAGAAAAAGTTGTTGATAGGTAAAATAAACTAAACCAACGAAAACGTCGCGGTGGACGATTGATCGACGTCACATCTTCTTGACTACGTCAACGAAGAGATGACGGGACGTCACCGTTGACGTGGCAGTGGACAAGCGGCGTAAGAGCTCAACCTTCGTGTTCGGATATTGCATGTTCTACGCATAGGTATCTGACTTCTTAGAAAGCATGACGTCTGAGTTCGCGGGGGAGCACGCAAATGACGTCGTTGAGTTAGCGGAAACCGGTGATTGTCATCGGTACCGAATATAAGACCACGTAATATAACCCGCCAAGTGCGAGTTGGACTCGCGCACGAAGGGTTCCGTACCATTATCTATAAAAACGGCAAAAAAAACACGTTTGTTGTATGGGAGCCCCCTTAAATATTTATTTTATTCTGTTTTTTAGTATTTGTTGTTACAGCGGCAACAGAAATACATAATCTGTGAAAATTTCAACTGTCTAACTATTACGGTTTATGAGATACAGCCTGGTGACAGACAGACGGACAGCGAAGTCTTAGTAATAGGGTCCCGTTTTTACCCTTTGGGTACGGAACCCTAAAAACGTACTATTTCCTATGGATACACAACAGACCTTGGAATTGCGGCTTAATACCTACGTTCTGCTTGCGGCAATAACAGTTAAGGCTGTGGTATGGGTCAAACTAGCGCCACCACCTACATTATCTTATTATTACGTTGAAAAAAGGAAATTTCAAAAATCCATCGCACAGTTTGTGATACCTATTTTATAAGCTTTTTTTTTATGTCTCTGTGATAGTTTTACTCTATTTAGTTTAGCCGGAAAATCGAAAATAGATATTGGTGGCCACCAAGGGCAACTTCGATATTCTGCCTAAACCTTCGATCAAAAATAAGGAGTTCGCGGCCTCCCCCGTAGATACCTAGAGCCTTACAAAAATGTCACTCAAAATTGGGTTCGTTTTGTTTTGACGCAGACAGTTTGCGCAGAGCCTGACAAGTTTTTTCCATACGGAACAAGAGATTGGTGGAGTCGAATTCATTTTATTTTATTTTGTAAGTAGGTAGGTACCTACCTGAGAATTATATACCTACCTACTCAGTTTATTTTCTATAAGGATTAATTAACAGAATTCAGGTAAAGATAACGAATCATTTATTGATGAAACTATAAATTGGTGTCTCAACAGTAGGTATTTATACAAAAGGGTCATTTCAGACATACAACAATTTAAACTTACAATACAATTTAAGGAGGCACTCTAGATTAAAAAGAACTGGTTCCTGTCTGCGGCTTTGCACGAGTTTTTTTTACGGGAAAAAAATAAACGTTTTATAAATTCATACTTCTGGTAGGTAGGTAAGAACCTAGTCTTTCTTTTATTAGAGAGTCTACGCAAATGAAATTTTAGGGCGGGCCAACTAATTATTTTAAAAATCATCAACTAGTAATATTAAACTTATTTTTATGAAAAATATATTAATACATACTATAAATGAAAAAAAAAATTTAGAAGAAATAGCCTCTCCATTTATCAATTTAGAACAAAATTAATATTTTAACATAGGCAAACCAAACAACAATATTTTATGCTGATTTCACAAGTATATGACTCACATCTCAATATACGGGTAAGAAATATATATAAACTTACTGAAAATAAGAAATTCCATCCTTTTTCAGCACTTTGGACGAGTGATTCTTGCATTTTTTGTACCCATGCTTTTTGTCTGAACGCTAAAATGACACTAGTTGAAAAGCTTTCCTAACATGTCAAAATGTCTCTCTTTTGCTACTGAAGGTTGTGGCGTGCGCATTGTGAATCTAAGGGGGGCCGGCAAAGCCGGACATTTTTGATCGATGGCCTAAACCTAATAGAATAAAACTATTACAGAGGCTTTAAAAAAAGCTTATAACAGGTACCACAAACTGTGCGATGGATTTTTGAAATTTTCTTTGTTCAACGTAATAATATGAATAAATAGGTGGCGGCGCTAGTACCCATACCACAGCCTTAACGCGGGTTGGGAAAATAAGAGATTTCGTGCTTAGAATCAACATATAAGATGATGCTTTGAGCTTTGAGCTCTGGACTATAATTAGTATAGGTGAAGTTTTATGTTATCATTCAAAATATAAGCATGAGAAAGACAAACTAAACGATCACTTAAATAAAGCATTAGTCCGACAACGAAATTCGTAAAAAATAATGTGGTAATAAAACACTGTTTTTACCGGATTGATCGCGTATATGCGTAAATAATGTGGTGTTGTCGTTGTAATTAAGAGCATTTCAATTAAAACCGTCGTGTTTTTTTTACTATGGCGCTTTTTAGAGGAGGCCTATGTCCAGCAGTGGACTGATATAGGCTGATGACGATGATTCTTATATTCATGGACACGACACATTGACATGACAGATCCCTAGGGCACGGCCAGACGGCCACACACTCGCCTCAGTTGGCTCACATCCAAACATTGATTAGCACCAAACAGACTGCTTTGCGACACGTGGTCAGGGGACGCGCACGGACGCACGTGAGACGTGGTTGTGTAGACATTGGAAAGACATCTATAATTACTGAGATAGGTAATGTGCTATTGTTATTTATAGCAGGGAGATTTATTTCTGCGTAAATCAGTATTTTAAATTCATTTCCGGAAGTTCCCGCTAACTTCCGTAAATGAATGTAAAATACTGACGTGGTTAGACGCGAGTGGGTGGGATATTTTTTTGTTGTTGCGGTTTTTAATTTTTCTGCGTTTTTCAAGCTATGAAACTAGCGAGATAGTAATTTGCCGCTAATTGTAAAACATTTTCTAGGAACACATGATTAAACCAACTTTGATTCTTCTGAATTTCAAATGCTCCAAAAATATCAGTGAATCGAAGTTAGTTTTAATCATGAGTTCGTAGAAAATAGTTTACGATTTGCGGCAAATTACCTTTTCGTTAGTTTTATTGCTTGTGAATGCAGAAAAAAAAAACCACAAAAAAAATTATCTCGCGCCAGCCCGCGACGAAACAACCTTAACGTGCTTTGAGGCAGGGAGGTGTACCGGGCAGCTGCTGGATGTTATTGTGGTTTTGCGAACCAGCTCAACGCCATAGCGCCCTGTCTAAATTGAACGGTGGGCGTAGATATCAGCCAGTTTGAGGGGCGGGAATGCCACAGAAAGGCCACTATGTTGATTGCTATTATTGATTTGCCCCCCTAGTACGGGGATTGTTGTCTAGGGTAGAATAGACAATAATGACGTTGCATCGCCATACATTGCGTACATTATTGAAGTTGATGGAATGCAATTCAAATAATTTACGCATTGGATGACGAAGTGACGTAGTTTTTCTCTATTCTACCCTAGACAACCATCCCCGTGCTAGGGGGGCTGGGCCCACATTCAGAGGGGTCATTAAGTAATTTGCGCAAATGGTAAACTTTATAAAAGAAGCTACGCAATTGGAATTTCAAAAATTGTCATTTAAATTCATGGACACGACACATGTAATAATAATAGTTTTTTTATGTTAAAATAATAAGAATAACTATGATTTCTTATTCTTAATTATGTATGATAATTAACTGTAAATTGTTGTGACGTATAATTTGACAAATCCACTAATCCCACTAATCCCATCCCACTATATTATAAACCACTATATTATAAATATGAAAGTTTGGATGGATGGATAGATAGATGGATGTTTGTTACTCAATCACGCCTGAACGGCTGAACGGATCTGGATGAAATTTGGCACAGAGAATATAGTCTGGAATAGAACATGGGCTACTTTTTATCCCGGAATTCGCACGGGAACGGGAACTACGCGGGCGAAACCGCGAGTCGCTGCTAGTTATTAATAAAATGTTTATCTGTTGGACGTGGTGGTCGAGCCGTAAGGCTTCGTTTACGGAGACGCGGAGCGTCAGAGCGGGAGTGTGAGAGAGAGAGAGAGAGCAGACGCCACGCCACATGTGACGCTGCACGCACTTTGATTCAAAATATAACTTTTGTATTATTATGTTATTGGCAAAAAATTTGTGGGAAAATACTTGTTTTGAGATTGAATTGAACAGGTTTGTGATAGTCGGTAAAAGTTCAGGTTCTTCTTTAATTGTACATAGAGAAAATAAATATCCAGAACACTCAGAACAAATATTTGCAGTTTGTACAAACATTTGTCTTAAGGCATCTATCTCTATTTAGATATACAATATTATTACATGATCAGAAGTTTCACACATGGAGCGAAGACCTTGATTCTTTCAATCTGGTTTTATAGACACGAGATGGGTAGTAATATTTTTATGCGATACAATAAATTACATTTTATTGTCTGTCAGACTATTTCAATCCCATCTGCACAATACCTACTGTACACCAGCCAAATTTGATATGTAACAGAATATAATAGAATATAAATAATAACATAATGTTGTAATAAATAAGTTTAATTGCACCATCAATATAAAAATAAAACATATTACTAACTATCTGTATTGTGGCGCAATGGGCAGCCTAGTCGCTAGTAATGTCTGTAAACAAACCACAGAAAATAAACACAAATTCATATGCTTGGAGCTGGTTTACAGACTTATTTGTAAGCATTATATATTGAAGTACAAACCTACAACAATAAGGAATGTTAGATGCATAACATGGCAATAAAGGGAATTTTTGAGTTTGTTTACCAAAAAATCACATCAAATTTGGCTGCAGTATACTCATATTTATTTATTCACTAGAGGTGCACAAAACACTTGGATACTATAACAAAAATAACTTGTTTTATTCAAGTGTATATTATGTATACAAGTGCTTAATATAATTTCAAAGCCATAAACAGACAAGATAGGAAAACCATAAAGGAACTTAGAAATATATAAAACTAGCTGCTACTTGGGGCTTCGCACACGCTTTTCAAGTAGCCTGTGTCCGTCCCCGGGATATCATTTACCTACCTGCCAAATTTCATTGAGATCCTTTCAGCCGTTTAGGCGTGAAAAAGTAACAGACAGACAGTTCGAATTTATAATATTATAGTATGGATAGGTAAATGAATATAAATAGATCAGCTATAAATAGGTCTGTATGAATAATTTGACATGCAATTAAAATTTTACAGAGACATAAACAGGATATTTCAATCTAAGAGGCAAAGATGCATGCAGAGAGACATGGACAGAAATTTGCTTGATTTGTGATTTCTGATGTGGCTTACAGTCTCTTTTGAAGAAATATTTGATTTATGTCTCTTATAATGAAAAAGCTTAGGTATTTATGATTTCTGAATGTGTTGTCTTGCATACTTTACTTACATCTGCTTAATCAAATCTAAAACAAGGTAACAAATAAAATAAATCATGAACATAATGTGAAACTACCTTCTAAGAGGGAAATAAAAATAAAATTGTCGAAACTTACCTAAGTTCGGCATTATCGCGGGAAACATCATGATTCTTCAGCTCCAAAAAATGCTCAACTCCCTGATGAGCCCACCGACCCCCAAAGGGCGTATTCCTGGTCCTATCTTGCAGGCAGAAGTAGATCTTCCCATCGGCTCTTGGCACTTGCACCTCAATTTGCGAAGACCATTGCGTGGTGTTTATTTCTTTTATTTCATAGTTGGGGTATATAAAATCGCAGCTATTACCCCTCGCACCCTCCTTGGAGGTCAACCTCCACGCATTATGTCCCAAATATTCACCACCGCTAACATTTACGAGATATTTACAAATGTTTTCATCACAAATTTTACTACCCACTTTGACTGAACTTATATATAATTGGGACGAGTTGTTCACTGACGCTTGCACTTGTAAAATAATGTATATTGTTATCCCACAAGTCCGTAATACATTTGATATTGATGCCATTTTTAAAAAAGCGAAAAAAAGCAAAACGAAACTGCTTTTCTTCGAATTTACACCGACATTGTTTGATTGAATCGATTTGACAGTTCGGCGGGCAATCAATCGCGCCTACCGGACGGAACTACGCAGTGCGGAAAGGAAAGAAGGAGGAAACAAGACGATGTTTCCACATAGAAATATTATTAAACCGGCAAGTTGGAGTCACCTACCACATGGAGGGTTTCTTCGTTTTTTTTTGTTTAATGGCTCTGCATGCATCTGGTTTGGGTTTCTTCTTTATCTTTCGATAGAAGAAACCAAACATATAAACCCTACGATCAAGGAGTATTATGGATACACATTAAGGACTAATTCTGCGTAATAATAATAGAACTTTATAAAAAGACAGCTGTCTGTTTGTAATAAGAAGTGTTTGACCAACATTTTCAACGATGTCGATTTCATTTTGTAATCCTTTGTAGCTTTACAAAATGACTCCAACATACAGAACCTACTTAAATAGAATAACTAAAACTTTTCTAAACACTATTACGATATTTCCGTTTATAAATAGCTCAACTTGACTTAATTCGACTCGTAGTATCACGTACACGGATATAAGCGCGGTACCGCCATTAGTCAGTTATCTACTTGGACATTTAAAAAATATTAAGGTGGCGGGCCGTGCTGCTCGGCAGTCGGCGGAGAGCTCGCTTCGGGGTCGGACGTTTAGTCCCGCTTACTATTGAGTGGAAAATATGTACGCCACGCTGTCTAGCACACAAATGTAAGTACATTTGTTGCAATACGGATCTTTAATAAATTGATATTCCTGTTCATTCATATTGTTTTCTTCACCGTACCTTACACTTTATTACATTATTATACTTTATTTTTGCACTTGACTTATAAATTTTTCCAAGCTGTAAGGACCTCAAGAATCAGAATATATACAAATATAGAATATAACAGTGATTTGCACTGGTTTTTAAGAAAAAAATATTCAATAAGACTTTTCATATCTTCAGTGATCGGACTCAACCTGGCATGGACGCTAGCCCCATTTTAAATTTATTTACACACCCTCTCCAAATTTTAACAGTCTGCGTATAACGATTCAAGAGCTACAGCCATGACAAATTAAGCAAAATTGCCAAAAAATCACGTTATGTTGTATTATTTGCTGTTAAAATAGAGGCAAGAAAAATAAACCTCACTATCTACCTTTTACCGTTCATGAGACACAGCCCGCTGACGACGAGTAGACAGACGTATAGATGGAAAGACTGACAGACGGACAGACAGACAGCACGGAGGCTTAGAAAAATAGAATCTAGTAATTGGGTACCGTTTTCACCCTTTGGGTACGAAACCCAAATATCGTGGACGGAAGAAATCACCCTCTAGTCAAAGCCTGTCAAACTTCAAAACTTCATCAAAATTCGGATATGATTCGGATTGTCAGTCAGAAGTCCATTTCGGACTTAGAGTAATAAGGCACGATCTACGATTTCGGAATTTCGTGAATGGTGTTGTGTTGTGTTGGCCTTATTTTCTACAATTCTAAATAATTTAGCCTAGAAAAAGCCGCATGTATTAGTGAATTCTAATGAGATTACGCTCATAAATATCCATGTATAATCAAATTCAGTGCGTGTCAACAGTCTAACATAGCCTTTGTCCTCTAATAATGGTATCTCAAATAGAGTTTTAGTCATTCATTTTGGGAAATAAACTAATAAAAATGGAAGTGAGGGAGGCAGGAGACGGTGCCCCATCAGGGGACTTCGTCAGGGCTTTACCGAAGAAGTATTCATGGGCGGAAGTACGGCAGGCGGTTCACGATTTACGAAAGGAACTGTCTTCGCTTTCGACCATGATTCCGAGTGCGATTTCATTCAGGAAACTCAGTAATGGAAAGACAAGGATCTACTTCTTGAGGACTCCTCAGCAAGGGTGGGAGATCACCCTGCTTTATACTGATATTCTGCTCAGTCATACTCCGTCTGAGGCAAGGTTAGTTTGTATGTTCGTATTTGCTGCTATCAGCTGACTGATCATTGAGATAGGTAATTGAATACTAAGCATGATTGACAAATTAATTGTTTCCAGCCAGAGATGTTATAATCTGTCAAGTTATAGTATACAACAACACAGATCAGAATAAAAATGTTTTATTAATTTTTAAAGTTACAGTTTACTGTCAAAAGCCATGTGTTTAGTGTTTACAAGAGATTGTACAAAGATAATTTTCAGTTACTCACACTTACTTATAAACATTTTACTTAAATACAAGCTTATATAAACATCATATTCTTTGATTGTAGTCTAAATAAATGTTCATGTGTGCTACATTATTTCAAAGTACCTAGCTAAAGTTCAGAGAAACACAGTTAGTCAGCCGCAACATAAAGAGAAACCTACTTCTATTCCAGGCTAGACTGGAAACCCCTCTTCGAGTCCGTAGCCCTCAGCGTAACCGCAGGCAAGTGGTCCCGTGAGGAGCAGCTCTTATGGGAGAGGCAGAGAGTTTGTGCATGGGGGATTGCCTCTTACGAGCTGCACGCTCCGACAGGCCGAGTCCTATTCCCCTGTGCATCCAGCCTGTTTGTGGCTGAGGAGAGACCGGGCCAGGTACATAAATAAGTAATTCTAGATAATTCACACAGCATCAACTAGCCCCAAGCTAAGCAGAGCTTGTGTTATGGGTACTAGATAACTGATTACATAATACAATACATTACATAATATAGATATTTTTTATTGTACATATAAAAGACCAGGAACAGGAATTTTGAATTTTGTACAAACATTTTTAGAACCTGCAACCTCCTGTCGCCATGTTGATGGCCGACCTCCACTGGCCGCACCACATGGTTAGTCGGAGACAAGAGACTAGTTTCCGCTCTCGGCTTCATTTATGCGCTACCTGGGTAAAACATAGCCTTTGGTACTGTCATGTTATCCATACTAATATTTTTGTTGTAACATGCAGGTACTTGTCCACCTTATTTCTAAAATAAGGACTAAGTGAGGGTAGTTCTGGCTTGCTGGTATAATTGACGACCTCTGTGGCGCGGTGGGCGAAAGTCTGCCTGCGACGCAGGAGGTTGCGGGTTCGATTCCCGCCTCGGGACAAATGTGTGTACGATCTGCAGACATTTGTTCAGGGTGTTCTGGTCGTTTCTATGTATAATAAAAAAAAACTATCAATGTATTGTATTATGTATATCAGTTATCTAGTATCTATAACACAAGCTCTGCTTAGCTTGGGGCTAGATGATGCTGTGTGAATTGTCCAGCATTATTATTATTATAATTTAGTTCTGAATTGCTACAAAGCTCAATACACGTTATTTTACCGAAATATGGTGTTTTATTTGACATAAATTCGAAAGTATCTCTGTCTGTTACCTTTTCACGCCTAATCGGCTGGACGGATCTCAATGAAATTTGTCAGGGAGGTAAACAATATCCCAGTGACTGACATAGGCTACTTGAAAAACTCGTGCAAAACCGCGGGCATCAGCTAGTAATTTGTATTATTATAAATTTTGAGTGTTTATTTCGTAAGTCTAAAGAAAAAAAGTGATTGAATTCTGAATTGTAGTAATCCTGCTTCCAGACACCACCCCTCATCCCAGTATCGGTACCAACGGGCGGGGGCGCGGCCCTGACGCCCTGCATGTGTCCGCGGCGGCCCTCACTGGCGGCGCACGCAGCGCGCGGAGACATCTGGCTGGCGGGCGGAGCGCTGCGGACACCTACTAGACTGACGTACGCCTGTAGGGGACATGAGCCTTCTAGGTATGTGTTCTAGACGCACCTTCACGTCCGTTCGGAGGTAGTAATTACTTGGTTCAGTTTCTTCATAGGTTACAGAACTTATGATGTTTTCTTGTAAATAAGCAAAACCTTGATTTTTGCACTTACGCCGTTTCAAAACCGTATGCTCTCTCACGCTCTTATGAACGCGAAATCCATGTCCTTACTTACTTACTTAAATGTCAGGGAGTCAAAGACTTTAGGCGCCTCAGGACCGCTATTTGTGGCGTCCTCGTATGACTTGTATGGGCTGATATAATGAACCCTTAAATCCTATTCCAGGTTAGCAGATGACCCGAAGCAAGCTGGCGTGCCTTGCTACGTCACTCAAGAAGAGTTTTCGAGGTACACCGGCTTCTGGTGGCAACCCAAATCTGATGGTAAGTGGTTGGAAATTGTAGTTGACCAGCGTCAGTAGAATTTGCATCACCTCGACTCTTCCCGTGGGTGTCTAGTGAGGCGGCCAAGGGACGTACACCGGGGGGCGGGCAGCAGCGCCTCTTGCAGAATAGATCTAACACCAAACTGGGATCTTCAGTCCGCATGCCCAGCGTGCGGATTATGGGCACTACCCCCATGAGATTAAAGCGAAAAAGGCGATTATTAGGGGGAGGCGTGCGTCCAGCAATGGTACATAAGATAAATAATTCAGGCGTTACTTTGCGGAAACCGATTACAAAATATAAGGATGACAATATTTAGTAACACATCCGCCAAAAAAACCTCCGATAAGATCTAACAAAATGTAGTCCGCGTTATAGAAGAAAAAACCACACGAACTACAAAATGAAATAATCTTTGAAAGCAAGACGTCAACTAGTTGTGTCTGTCCACGAGACATCGTCAGGACACCGCAATACTCCACCCTCACATAGAGTGGCAAGCAAGAACAGCAGCGATGTCACCAGAGATGTTGCCACTGCGAGCTCCGCGTGGCTTGGCGCGAGTGAAACTAGTTGACGACTAGATAGATATTATTATTATTAATATTATTGACAGAAAGATTACATATTTTTGGTTCATAGTATCTTAAATCCTAAGATAGGTTTAACTAGACTGTGATAGACATTTCTCCCGATGCGGGAAACGAACCCGCAACTTCATTGCTTCGCAGGTGGATCTTCGCCCACTGCGCCACCAAGGTCGTCGAATACAAATACACGATGTTTGACTACGAGCCCGATGGCTGCGATAACTTTGCTTGATTGACGGTGTAACTCTTATCCTTAAATTAACTTCAGATGATGTGTACCGGATAGTGTATGAGGAAGTTGACGAGAGCGACGTGAAGATATACAGCTTCCCGTCCTCGCAGACCAGCAGCGGAGAGATCGAGGAGTTCAGGTAATTAACATACATACAGTAAGTAATCAAATAAGTTACCAAAAATTTTCGATTTCGGCGGGACTCGAACCTGCGCCCCACCCTCAGTACGGGTGTGCTCTAACCAACTAAGCCACGAAATCCTAGTCGGTGTCGTCGAAAATCTTTGGGACCTCCTACGGCTCTAGCGCCGTTAGCGCCACCTACAGGGGAAACAGTTACAGTTATCCAAACCTGTTCAAAGACTAAAGTTACATTTAGTTTAATTTTTATTATACATAGAAAACACCCAAAACACCTAAGACAAATATTTGTCCCAAGGCGAGAATCGAATCAAAGTCATCAAGCTGAAGTGGTAGTGGACCCACAGCCAGATCTCGCGAAGCACCGACAACCGTTGGGTAAACGTGTTCTTGAGTGGAGACCAAGACTCGGCAAATTTAGTGTAATTCGCCCTCCGGCCAGGTGGGATGACGACCTGCGAAAGACTGCAGGCGAATGCTGATGCGGCAAGCTGAAGACAGAGCGCTATGGCGCTCATTAGCAGGCATATGTCCAGCTGTGGACTAACATAGGCATTAGCCTAGGCCATAGCGAGGTTGTTTGTTTGTTGGGCTACCTCCTGCGTCGCAGGCGGACCGTAACCCGCCGCGCCAAATCGGTCATCGAAACTCATAATGAAATCTGAATTCGCTTGTGTTCCAGGTTCCCCCGCGCCGGCACGCCCAATGCAAAGTCCGTGCTGAAGATGGTCACTTTCAGACTGCAGAAAACTTCACCCACCACTGTTTTAGACTATTACCAGGAAGGAGCTACCGATTGTAAGTAAACTATACATAAGAAAGGTTTTTGTATTCTAGTACGTAAGCCCTGCACTCGGGGTTATCTCTAAGAATTTAAATGATATAACAAAAAAAAATACTAGCTAACAGCGCTAGAGTCCGTAGGAAGTCACAAAGATTTTCGACTCTGCGGTTACTTGATTTCGTAGCTCAGTTGTTTAGTAGAGCATTCCCGTACATAGGGAAGGTCGCGGGTTCAAGTCCCGCCCAAATCGAAAGTTTTTGGAGTATTATTTAATGTCTATACTTAATAAGATACCAAGATTTTATGTCAAATAGAATATTTACTACTTATAATCATATTTTATTATTACATTTAGAGGCTGCTCTGCGCGCCATTTTGTGAAAAGCATAGGCATATAAATCTGCATTTCGTTCTAATATTTGATTGTATTTTCTTTAATAATAATGTAATTTATTTTATTTAGTTAGAATTTTCAATAATGTGATTATGATTATAATAATGCAAAGCTTATGATTAATAACCTATGGGTTCCCTTGAATAACCTGAGATAAATTATTTATTATTATATTATTATTATATATGAACTTTAACGTTACAGCATCAGAACAGAGCGACATGGAAGTTTGCGACATCCGTTGGTTTTGTCTCCGGCAGCCGCTCAAGGAGACTTTCCCTTGGTTCGAGTACCTGGCGCGCGGCGGCTGGGCTCCGGCGGGGGACTAGTGAGTTAGCTACTTCTCGATTTGATACCAGTGTACGAGTGTACGTAAGTTATGTGTGTGGCTACACCTTCCCCTTGTTCCAGCTTCTGGGTCCAGCTGCTGGACCGCAAGCAGCAGCGCCTGGAGCTCGCGCTCATACCGGTCTCGGAGTTCAGCGCTAAGAGCGGGTACACGCACGCGCCGCCGTCCACGCACAACCACACGCCCACCAGTGTGCCCGAACAAGTTAGTACTTCATCCATCAGGTATGTCCGTCCATTGCTGGGCGGCGCACGAGCGCCGTGCGCCGCGCGCGGGCTTGAAATACTGGTATATTCAACTACCGGTTCGACTGACCTTGACGTGGTTCCGGTACATCTTTGGTATCGACATAAGTTATATCGGTTTATTTAAATTTATTTAATTTAAATTTAAAAGTTAGGATTTTTGTTAGTAAGTTATGGAAGCCGAAACATGATTGACTCAACTTGACTCGATACAAAAAAAATTATTTATTTATTCATAAAAAATACAACTATTTTTACAGGGGCACCCAATTCAATAGTGTACATACTTAATTAGGCTTAACATTTTAAATTCACAAAACATAAAATTTTACCCCGCCCATTAACTTATTTATTACATGTCAATTAATTATTAAAATAAATATTATAATACACCATAACACCTAAATTGACAATTTACATAACAATACAAAAAAAAAAAACCTTACATAAATACTTTACAGCCCTAGAAATCAAGATTACATTAAAATTAAAAAATACAATAATTGAAAAATAGTAATAGTTATCAAATTCGTCCGACGTTACAAGATACTTACACCATGTCATCATAGCATAGAATATGCAACAGAGTTCTTTGAAATTCGCTCAGGGAGCAATTAAAAAGGTCGGTTCTCTCCGCTACCCGATTTAGCGTTTGTATGCTGCGCGTCAGAGGTGCCTTGTTCAGAAGGTTGGTCTTCCCTCTTGGTACGACCAGTAGGGCGGGCCGCCTCCGTCGGTGTACGAATTCGTCAGGCACATTAAGCCGCATCTCCCTCAAAATCCCAGAATTGGCAACCATCCCACGAATTACCCTAAATAAATATAGAGCCAACGCTGCATCTCTTCTTACTTCCAGTTTCGCAAAAATCGCAAGGTTTCCTCTAAATTTTCATTATTACTACGGAAAACCATTTATTTGTTTTGTTTAAACCGCGAAATGTTAGAAGAAAATGAGTAAGTTGTGTGATTTGCGGAAGCTCCCATAACCTCGTGATTGTTGTTTCCAGGATATCCACGACATCCAAGTGCTAGTGACGGAGACAGCGCCGGATGCCTGGATCAATGTACATGATATACTGCACTTCCTGCCTTCTAACGACAGAGAGGTACCAATGAAACAAACTAAAATTTACAATAACCTGCCGAAATTTATAACTAATGCCGCGTCCACGGCAATATTCACTGACAGACTAAAGAGAATCCTAGTGAACAGGGCATACTATAGCCTAGATGCTAGACAGCGGTTTCCTCAAATTTTTCAAATAGGAGCTCCTATTTGAAAAATTTGAGGAAACCGCTGTCGATGATCCACATTTATAGTATTTAAATACTTTTGGTAAAATTACCAAAGAAAATTATACCCTATAATTATACTACTAAGCTATATGTATTTATAAATATGTTTGTACCTTTTTGACGTGTAAGAATTAATTCTTATAAATAAAGAACTGAACTGAACTGAAACTCTTGTTCTCGCGTTAGGCCAAAACTGGTCAGGTAGTACTACTACGGCCATATAGTATGCGAGCCGCTGCCCGTGGCTTCGCATGCGCTTTTCAAGTAGCCTATGTCCGTCCCCGGGATATCATTTTCTTTCCTGCCAAATTTCATTAAGATCCGTGCAGCCGTTTAGGCGTGAAACGGTAACAGACGGACAGAACTACTTTCGTAGTTTATAATTTTAGTATAGATTCAGAAGAGGTCTAAACACGTCTCGGAGTAATTTCTAAAAATCAGTCATGATGCCCATTAGATGACATCTGTTATCTTTACATTGCAGATCTATTTCAATTTATTTAGCCATTGTTTTTTTTCTTTTAGGTGCGCTTCATATGGGCCAGCGAGGAGTCTGGGTTTATGCATCTGTATGACTATACGTGTGCGCTCGTTAAAAGCGAGAAGGAACCAGGGAAATGTAAGTATTTTAGAATTAAGCAGGTTTTAGTTATGTTTTAGCAATGTTAACGCCGTACCAACCACCGATCGTCGTGTCGTGAGTCAATTTAGCAGGTTTTAGTTAAGTTTTAGCAATGTTAATGTCGACACGCAAACGTTCGGCTGAATTAGGAATATCACGCACATCCTTACGCCGTATATTGAAATTGGATTTGAAATTACACCCATACAAGATCCAGATAGTGCAGGAATTAAAGCCTAATGATTTAAATTTACGCAAATTGTTTGCCGAAACAATGTTAGACCGCTTCCGTAACTTCGACGACATCTTGTTTTCCGACGAAGCCCATTTCCATCTCAACGGACATGTAAACAAACAGCACTGCAGATACTGGAGCAGCGAAAATCCCAAAACTAAACATAAAAGACCCCTTCATTCGCCCAAGGTAACTGTATGGGCAGCAACATTGGAGAAGAGATGTCAGCAATCTCACAGTCTTTATGTCATATTGTTTCCAAAAAGTAAATTCCTGTGTCTTAGCTAGCTGTCAAATAAATATTTTACGAAAAATGTCTCGTTGTTTATTTTCTAAGATTTTTTTTAAAGTTAACTAATTCATGGCCCACCCTGTACATAGAAAACGACCAGAACACCCGGAACAAATACCTGCAGATCGTACAAATATTTGTCCCAAGGCGGGAATCGAATCCTGCGTCGCTGGCGGACCTTCGCCCACCGCGCTACAGAGGTCGTCATGACGTTCAAATTGAATTTAAATAAATAATGCTGAACAATTCACACAGCATTATCTAGCCCCAAGCTAAGCAGAGCTTGTGTTATGGGTACCAGATAACTGATATATAATATAATACAATACATAGATAGATATTTTATTTCTTTGAATAAAGTGGTTATTAATTCTGGCATGGTCTAGTAAGTTACCTTTGTTTGTTTCAGCGGTAATAGAGCTAATGATCACAGACGAGGAGACGCTGTGCTGCGGCCCCAACGTGGTCAAGAAGGAGGCGGTCACGGGGGGCGAGTGGGAGGTCATGCCGAGGCGGATATGGGTGAGGTGGGGGCCATGGGAGGGCTTTGTTTGTTTATCATGTACTGGTTTCAGCCCGCGGCTCCGCACGCACTGATTCTGTTGAAACGTTCAAAAGTTACAGTACCCGGAGATAAATATTGTGCATCGACCTTTGGAAGGATCGACATTCAGCTAATTTCGGATTTAATAGATTAAATCCGAAATCGTCTTCCTTCCAAAGGTCGATGCGCAATATTTATCACCGGCTACTGTACATTTACCGCAATACCGATTTTTTAAAATCGAATCATGAACTTAACATTACCGATAAAAAAATATAAAACCCCTATTTTATTTTTATCAAGTTAAAACACTAAAAATGAAACTGCACTTAGTTTTAGGTGATTAAAGCGTTGCCCTTTTTCTGTGACGTCACCGTTCAGTTTGTAAACTCAAAGTGGTTCTGTTTCTTCAATCAAAATAAATTAAACAAATAAATGATAGAAACATCATGTTCGTTGTTTGTGTGTTGTGTCTAATAAATAATTTTCTTTCTTTTAAAAATGATATCTCGCTAACTCTTCATAACAATACCGTGAACAGTGACGTCACGGTTAGAAATTTTGCGATTGAGTCATAAAATATAAACCTTTCAATGATTAAATTTCACAATAAAAACATCAAAAAATATGTTTTCTTTGTTTGTAAATAAATAAATAATAGCCATACAACTGACTCTGTACTTTGAATTGTAAATAATTCCATTCTCCACAGGTAGACGAAACCCGGAACCTCCTGTACTTCGTAGGGCTCCGCGAGACGCCTCTGGAGCGGCACCTCTACTGCGCCTCCCTGTCGCCTGCCAGACCGCACGATGTGGTGCTACTGACGACTGTGGGGCACTCCTGTACGGTGGACATTGACGAGGTGTGTATTTTTTGAAAAATTATTTATTGCAAGAAATACATTCTATTAAAAATTGTCATTAAAAAATTAAATGTCTCAATGTATACGTCTTAAAATTTACAGAACTATTACAATTCTAAAATAAATAAAACATAAAATTCACAGACAGATAAAAAAAATAAAACAATCAATAGAAAACAAATGTCAATAATAAAGTAGTTACACACAGTTTTTATGTCCAACTGTAATTTTGTTACAGGATTGTACAACCGCGGTCATAACGTCATCCAACATCAGCACAGTCCCTAAGACGCGAGTGTACTCGATAGTACATACGCCGAGTCCTGCGCTAGTACTAATGGGCACGCTCTGCGAACAGGCAGGTATGTAGATGTGGCAGTTTTGATACAGATTGTCAGTTTTGATACAGCCTATCAATAGTGACTCTTTCTAACATTAGCACGTTCTCTAAGATCCGCTTGTACTCGATACACGATGTTGATGTGGCAGTTTTGATACAGATTGTCAGTTTTGATAGGCTGTATCAAAACTGACAATCTGTATCAAAACTGCCACATCAATAGTGACTCATTCTAACCCGCTTGTACTCGATACACGATGTTGACGTGGCAGTTTTGAACACAAGGTGTCAGTTTTGATATCAGCTTTGACATATTTAAATCTGTTATTATTTCCAGAAACTCCCCAAACGCGTAGCTACAACGGCTCGTGGGACTCAAACAACGACGAGGAAACCGAGGGCGGGATGCTAGTCAGAGGTTTGTGTTGTGTACTTCACTGTACCACTTGTACTAACAATACAGCTTGTAGGAACAAAGGTTAGTAGACTCCTGGATGGTTATGGGCTCCTGGTAAATTTGTTCGAATTGTTCTGTCATTACATCAAAATAACTTTAGTTAAGGTGGTGGTTTTCGATCACGTGCTCGAACATAAAAAAAATTATAATTTAAGTTCTCTTTTTTGCCTAAAATAGACACATTTTTTACGTTATCACTGACTAGGATGATAACATTTTGGAACTTATTTTCAATGTAGTCAAGTAGCCTATTGAAGAGTGTGAGATATTCTAAACTACCTGCCGCCTGCGGCTTCGCACGCGCATTTCAAGTAGCCTATGTTCGTCCCCGGGACAATATTAACGTCCCTGCCAAATTTCATTAAGATCCGTGCAGCCGTTTAAGTGTATTACATAATATCACCGCTGGGCGCGAAACTCTAACCCCCCATACAAACTCCCATGCTTCCCGAATCATTTACAAACTACCCCCTTTATTTGCAATAAAATTTTGCATACATAGTTGGATAATCATTAATTGAGCGAGATTAAAATCGCTTGGGAATGAATTTTCTCTCTTGCTCTCAGTTAATGATGATTATGTATTTTTAAAAATAAAACTGTGCAAACATAGCTATTGCTTTGCCAATGAATCGGAGAGTACGTTTGTATGGGAGCTTAGAGGTTGCACCCAACCCACCGTAACATTTAGGCTTTTGTTACGTTTTTACAGCTTGATACAATGAGAAACAAGTATTTTTTTTAAAGTAATTAATATTCATAGGATTTAGGATGTTCTGAATGAGATGGGTTAGGTATCGAATACTGCACTAAGGGTGTTAAAAATCTAAATATACATTTTGATCTGGACGCGACCGCACTCTATCGCACTTGAACAACGACTGATAAAACGTCACATAGGTAGTGTGCGACAGAGATAACGCTCTACGAAGGCGAAATTAGCCGATTGTGTCTTTCCAAAGGTCGTGCATTTATCCCCGGGTACTGTACTCACTTTGTACCTAACTTCTGGGAAAAGGGTAAAGATCTACATGACACATTCCTTTCTTTCATTTATTTCAATAGAATTCAACCCAGTTATAACACTATTAACTCCAACTTAGCTTCACCATCTATTCCAGAAATGTCCCTATCATCCGACATACCGCCACCAGCCATCTACTCGACCCGCCTGTCCTGTGGAGCCCTAGCCTACTGCACGCTGTGGCGGTGCGGCGGTGTAGGGCGGCGCCCTACAGTGCTACACGTTTATGGGGGCCCCGAGGTGCAGACCGTGACTAACAGCTACAAGGTAACCACTAACGCCCTAGGTAATTTCTGACGCACTAGGTAACCACTGGCGCCCTACTGTGTTACATGTGTACAGGGGTTTCGAGAGGTAAACTGGTACTAACAGCTACAAGGTAATCACCGGCGCCCTCGGTATTGGCTGGCGCCCTAATCAATCACTGCTAATTTACTAGTTATCTTTCGAAGAACGCCACCTTTAATCTGTTGATTAAAACCTGGCCGAAAATTTAAAAAAAAATCAAAATAGCGGACATAAAGTAGATTATCAACCCCATACAAAATTTTTGTAATTTCTTTGACTTGGTAGCATAAAGCGACAGATTCCAGTGCAGAGCGGAATACTGCTGGTTCAAGTCCCGCCTTGAACTGAGTCATCCATTTTTGTGATAAATTAATTACTAGCTGCCTGCGGCTTCGCACGCGCTTTTCAAGTATCCTATGTCCGTCCCCGGGATAGCATCTACCTCCCTGCCAAATATCACTATGATCCGTTCAGCCAGTCAGGCGTGAATAGGTAACAGACAGACAGACAGAGTTACTTTCGTATTTATAATATTATAGTATAGATAAAGGTATTTTTTGAATAAAAAATATGTATTTATGTATTTATTTAGAAAAGAATGTTATTCCAGGGTATCAGACAGCTTCGGATGCACATGCTGGCGGCGCGAGGGTTCAACGTGGTAGCCATCGACTCACGCGGCTCCAAACACAGGTACGATATCTATACTAGTCTTAACCACTGTTTCAGACAGCTTCGGATGCACATTATACATAGAAAATATAAATTTACACCCTCCTCGGCTACAAAACGCTCGGAACAAATATTTGCGGCCTGAGGCCCGAGGCGGGAATCGAACCCGCAACCTCCTGCGTGCTACTTGCTACGTTGCTATATGCTGTGGATTGTCCATCATTATAATCCTTGTTTATGTCACAGAGGGCGCGCGTGGGAGAGCGTCATACGAGGCAAGATGGGGCAGGTCGAGTTAGACGATCAGGTAACCGCAACACGCTACTTTGTACGCAGTAGTGAAATTCAAATAAATTATATATATAAACTCAAAATGCTTTGACATTGACGTGAACGCCATTGTAACACATTTAAAATATAGTAGTGTGATATTTTCTTGAAAAACCCAAGCATAACTTTCTACGCTCGCGCACTGTGTCGTTCTGAAATTTACTAAAACCTATGCGATAAATATTTACCAAAGTTTATTTTGTTTTAGGTAGAAGTTTTACAATGGCTGGCCAAAGAAACAGGCTGTATAGACATGGAACGGATTGCTATTCACGGGTGGAGTTACGGTGAGGCTCAGTTTGTAGATGTGGAACTAGATGGCGCTAGTAAAATACGTGTCCATTCAATTCGAGAAGGGCTCTAATTTGTGTTAATGATTGAGTATCTTTTGAAACATTTCGCTTCAGAAAATTTATAAAATTATAGATTACTAGCAGCGCCTTGCGGTTTCACCCGCGTAGTTCCCGTTCCCGTGGGAATTCCGGGATAAAAAGTAGCCTATGTTCTATTCCAGACTATAATCTATCTCTGTGCCAAATTTCATCCAGATCCGTTCAGCTGTTCTGGCGTGATAAAGGAACAAACATCCATCCATCTATCCATCCATCTAAACTTTCACGTTTATAATATTAGTGAGATTTATCACGTACCTTTTCGTAGGCGCAAACGCGGTTGAAACGTTGGGGAAAATAAAACAAAAGGTTCTCGATAATTAATCTGTAATATGTTAACAAATCGCGAAAGTTTAAAAAGTTTAATTGATAAAATTGGGCGTAACTTAATGTAGTTAAAATGTTGTTCATGGGTCGGGAGTTCAATGAGATGTTCTAGAGATGGCGCTAATATAAATTATGGAGTGGTAAGTCAAAGTTTATCCGACAACAATTTTTATTGGTCCTGGCATGAAGTATCACAATAAAGTTTATTTCTTACTAGTTTCTCCCCGCGGCTTCGCACGTGTTTTCGGGATAAAAAGCCTTTACGTTATTCCGTATCCAGATCTTTATTTGTGCTAAATTTCAGCCTGATCCAGAGTAGTTTTGGCGTTTACCAAACATATTTACAACGGTACAACTCACAAACTTTCGTCTTTATAGTATTTGTAGGAAGGCTTACAAGTCATATCTAAAACGAAATAGGAGGAATATAGTGTTAATTCACTCTCTTTTGACTAATAGCAGAAGAAGACAATATGTGGACGGGATGGGTCGGCCTGGGGATGAAGAGAGTTCTTCGTTTGCATTTTGAGTATGAATTCAATTGTTTTATTTCCTTCAGGTGGGTACCTGTCACTGCTAGGGCTTGCGACGCGGCCCAACATCTTCAAGGTGTGCGTGGCGGGGGCTCCGGTGACTTGCTGGCGGCTCTACGACACAGCCTACACGGAGCGCTACATGGGGGCCCCGGCGAGGGCCCCACACGCGTATACGAGGGCCTCTGTTATTGCACATGCGCCGTTCTTCCCGGACCAGTGAGTTACTTTATACATTCTAAACTACAAGTACTAATAATAATAATAAATTATTTATTTCCAGACACGTGATCCATATAAGTAGTTACAATTAAAATTCAATAATTAAAACTAGGGTGCATGAAACAACAAACATACTTGTAATATTGCTTTTATTTACTAATATGCTTGGTATAAAGATAGGGTATATATATATTGCCTTTAAAACGCAGGGATAATTTGGCTACATATAAGTGTAAGTATGTAGCTAAATTATCTATTCAAATTCTTCTTTCTTTCTTTAAAAAATTAAATAAGTTCCCAAAAAAATTCTATTTCGGCAGGATTCGAACCCGCGCTCCACTCTCAGTACGGGTGTGCTCTAACCAACTAAGCCACGTGTTAGCTACGGGGGTCATCGGGTGCGTCTTCAATGATGAAAATTTATTTAAACTTGAATAAAACGTATATTTCTATAATCTAGGTTAACAGAGGTGCTTTGCGTCGAAGACAAGAAGGAATACAATTTTTAAAGATGGTGGCTAAGCCGCCGATAGCTGTGTTGCACAGGAAGCTCGCTCTGCTTTACCAACGTAGTTTATGAAATTCGTGAATTTATTGATGTGTTGTTATATCGCACGTCCAGTAGATGGCGCTATTCCAAGCTTCTTGACTAAGTAGGTAGCTTTTGTGATTAACGGCGCGAACATACCGCCCGCCTTGGAAGCACCGGCTTCCAACAATGGGATAGTCGTGGATCAATGGCTGCTGTCTGCTTGTTCCAGTGGCAAAGGGCAGATTTTTGAGAACGCCCTCCGTATCGTTCCACTTGCCGTTCGTATCTCGGCAACTCGTGAGACGCCGTCCGTGCCCGGAAATACTTTAGTGACGCGACCCAGGCGCCATTTCAGCGGAGGCAGGTTGTCTTCTTTGATAAGAACTAAGCTCTCTAGGCTTATGTCCTTCTGGTTGGACTTCCACTTCGTTCTCTGTTGAAGCTCCGAAATGTATTCCCTTGACCACCGCTGCCAGAAGTGCTGACGTAGTTGCTCGATGCGACGATACCGGTTCAGCCGCGACATCGGGACGTCCGTGAGGTCATCGTGTGGAGCTGGAGCAGTCAACGGTCGGCCAATGAGGAAGTGACCAGGAGTCAACGGAGTGAAGTCGTTAGGATCTGGAGACAGAGGGGACATAGGGCGGGAATTGAGGACAGATTCTATTTGTGCTAAAACTGTGCTCAATTCCTCATAAGTAAGTTTCGCGTTACCTACTACACGACGTAAATGATGTTTGCAAGACCTTATGCCACTCTCCCACAGGCCTCCAAAATGGGGTGAATATGGTGGAATAAAATTGAATTTAATTCCATCGTTAGCTGTGTAGTCTATTATTTGATTAGAATTTTTATCTAAAAAAGTATAGAACTCCTTTTCAGCTCCTACAAAATTTGTTCCGTTATCTGAATAAATAGAATCAGGTTTACCTCTTCTACTAATGAAACGTTTTAAAGCCAAAATAAAGTCATCAGTGGATAAACTTGAAACAAGTTCTAGATGTACCGCACGAGTTAGGAAACAGACGAACAGACATACATACGTTTTACTAAGACGTGCTCCTCTGCCCTTTTTGTTAAGAACATAGAACACGCCTCCTAGATCCATTCCTGTACGACCAAAGGGAAATCCAGAATCCAATCGAGTAGAAGGTAAATTGCCCATTCTAGGCTGTAAAGTTTTACCTTTGACTCGCGCACAAGTAACACATTCACGCACAATTTTACGAACCAAGTTCCTAGCACCCAGCGGCCACCAACATTCACGTAATGTTGCTAACAGTAGCTGCGGTCCACTATGAAGCAAACGTCTATGTTCGTATTGCACTATAAGCACTGTCAAGTAATGTTTACTGCACAATAATAATGGATGTTTCTTTTCGTAACAAAACTCTGTTGAGTTTCCTAGTCTACCACCGACTCTAATTAACTTATTATCATCTAAAAATATATTTAACCCAGAAATACGATTAGTAGATTTGCTATTTGTTTTTATAGGAATGTTATTTAGCAAACTACTGTACGCGTCCGGAAAGGAATGCATTTGCGCTAGCCTAACTAGCATCATTTGCGATGCATCGAGCTCGGTTACTGATAAGGAACCGGTTATACGGTCCTCACGCCTCGAGCGCGAATTTGAAATGAATCGTAGTACATACGCACTTATGCGTTTAAGTTTTATGAACGATGAATATTTATTGAATAATATAATTTCATTTGAACTAGAATTACATGTTAAATTAATTGATTGCGATTTTAATTCGGGAAGTTCGTTAAGAATAATCGATTCATTGGGCAATTTGTTGTTTGAAAAATTATGATTATTATTTTGTAAATAAGATGGACCGTTCCACCACAACGTACTGTCGATTAGTGAATCGAGCGGCATACCTCTGGACAATAGATCGGCCGGATTGTCTTTGCTCCGAACATGTAGCCAGTCTGCGTCATTTGTTAACTCATTAATTTCGGAAACACGATTTTGTATGAATGTTTTTAACAAATGCGGAGACATACGTAGCCAACCAATAACAATAGTCGAGTCCGTCCAGAAGTATACACGATTAAATGTTAACCGTAATGAGTCGATTATCTTTTTATAAAGCCTCGCTCCCGCTAGAGCACTCGACAGTTCTAATTTTGGGATGCTTAGAGTTTTCAGTGGAGAAACCTTGCTTTTTGCACACAACAACCTAACAGCAACTCGAGACTCATCACTATAAGATCGTATGTATGCGCAGCCCCCGTATGCGTTTTGAGATGCGTCTGTGAATATATGAAGCTCTGTAAATTGAGCTTCATCGCCGATTGCGTGACGAGGTATGCGTAACTTATGTAAACAACCTAACGTGCTGATGAAGTTGTTCCATGTCGATGCGAGATCTTTCGAAACGGCGGAATCCCAACCTATCTTATCGAGCCATAATTTTTGAATGAGTATTTTTGCTACAATGACTACAGGAGAGAGTAGGCCTAACGGGTCGTAAATCTGTGAAATTACTGATAACATAACCCGTTTCGTCAACTTATCATTTTTGTTATCGCAATCTATTTTTGTAGTGAAATGCAATTCGTCTTGAACGTTTTGCCAGCCTATACCTAGCGTTTTGTTTTGCGTATGTTCACCGACAAATGTATGAGCGCAAGATTCGTTAGTTATGTCAGCGTTGAATGTCCATTTACGTAGTGGGAAGCACCCTGAATGTAGGACTTGCGACGTTTTTTCGCATATAGCTAGAAGGTCATGGTAGTCGTCGTGACCTGTACAAAGATCGTCAACGAAGAAATCCTGACTAATTACCCTAGCTATGACGTCATCGTTACACTCCAACGCTAACTGACGTATGCAACGCATTGCAAGGTACGGCGCTGACGCAGTGCCGTAGCTTACTGTGTTCAAGGACCAGATACCTAAAGGGTCTGCTGGTGTATCCCTCCACAGCAAAAGCTGGAGTGATCTTTGATCTGGTTGTACTAAAACTTGTCTAAACATTTTCTCAACGTCAGCGCAAGCTACGTACTTATACTGCCTAAAGCGTAACAGTATTGAAAATATATCGTTTTGTAGTGCTGGACCTGGATACTGTATATCGTTAAGCGATTTATTCGAAGTTGTCACAGCACTACCATCGAAAACAACGCGTAATTTAGTAGTAGAACTACTTTCCCTAACTACACCGTGATGCGGTAAGAAATAATTAGGTACATCGGCTTTGTCTACCCGACTCATATGGCCTAAGGCCGCGTACTCACTCATAAAGTTGGAGTACATTCGTTTATAGTCGGGTGAACGCTCTAGTTTACGTTCTAATGACAGAAACCTATTTTTAGCTGAATTGTATGAATCACCCAATGCTTGAGGCGATTCTTTCAGCGGGATGCGGACTGAGAATCTACCCTCTGATTCGCGTTTAGTTGTAGTAGTAAATAATTCCTCACAAATTTGCTCATCTTTAGAAAGAACTTTATCTACTTGAGGTACATTCTCTAATTCCCAAAAACGTTTAAGTTGTTTGTCTAAACCTAAGCCTAAGGTTTGATTGAAATTGCAGTGAACTTTAGAATGGCTGTCTAAGTTCTTAGAAACGCATAAAGGACCCGAAAGTAACCATCCTAGCTTCGAGTTCTGAAGGAATGGTCCGTTTACCAATCGGATTCTAGTCCCGTCAAGTATATCCCAAAACAAATCCGCACCTATCAACAAATCTATTTCCGAAGGTATATTGTAAGTAGGATCGGCTAGGTATACATTGTCCGGTATTCGTATAAGTTCGGTATCAATGCTTGTCGTGGGTAAACTGTTTGTTATACGCTGCAAGACAAAGCATTTAACCTTCGTACTGTAATCGTTTATTTTTGAACGCATAAATAATTCGCATGAATGATTTGATTGTGTCACTGATTGTGCGACACCTGAAATCTGTATTGTGGACTGTATTAGAGGTGCATTGATTCTTTTTCGTAATTTATCTGAAATAAAGCAGTGTTGAGAACCATTGTCCAGAAGGGCTCTGGCTGTGTGGTAAAAGTTATTACTATCTGCTACCTCAACTAATGCCGTGCATAACAATACCGGTTGCAATACGTTACATGGTGTAGAACTATCGCCACTGTTGTTAGCGTATTCGTCTACACTGCCGTGGTACGTACCTACACTACCTACTGATAAGGAGTGCAACGCGGTCGACGGAGCGGTCTGAGACGAACTCTCAGCTGCTGACTCCTCGTTACCCGACTTGAGGTGCAAAAGTGAATTATGTTTGTTCTGACATTGTTTACATGGACCAAAAATGCAATCGGAAAGTGAATGACCTGCACGCAAACAATTTCTACATAACTTCCTATCATCAACTACTTTTAACCTATCCTTGATGGACATATTTAAGAATTTGAAACACGTATAAATCGCATGATCACCGTTACATAAATGACAAGTAAAGCCTTTACGTTTAGGCTTACTTTTAGCTCCTGACTCGCTAGTCGATACGTAGCTGTGTGCAGACGCATTGTTCTTTTGTAAGTTACCCTTTGATTCATTTTGTGACTTTTGTTGTGGCTTATTGTGACTTGAGCTAATTGAATCTAACATGTCTGCCTTTTTCTTTAGAAATGAAAGCATATCGTCTAATTTTAATCTTCTATCGGAACTAGCATGAATAGAACCTTTTTCTATTTCCCACTCTCGCTCAGTAGACGCATCTAACTTCGTCTGTACTAGGTAAATTATTACCGTATCCCAGGTACTAGTGGGTTCCCCTAGAGAAGTAAGGGAGCGAATATTTCGCAAGACGGTATCTATCAGCTTTCTAATCTGTGACGATGATTCCTGTTTCAAAGCCGACATTTGAAACAAAGCCTTCATGTGATTCTGAACTAGAAGCCTAGTATTGTGAAACCTGTTTTCCAATAATTCCCATGCGTGAACATAGTTCCTTGGCGTGAATTCGAAAGAACTTATGACTTCTAAGGCGGTACCAGATAGTGAAGAACGCAAATAATGAAACTTCTGGATTTCGTCTAGATCGGGACAGTTATGGATCATGGTAACGTATGCATGTTTGTACTCAAGCCAATCATCAAATTTCCCACTGAAGGTAGGTAGTTTGATTTGTGGTAACGAACGGTAACCACTATTTCTCACAATATTCGTACACTTGTTTCCAGTTTCTACACTTTCGACTAAACTTTCAGCTATTGCTAAAACAAGAAAATATGAAGATTCGAACATTTGAACATATTCATTGTTAGAAACGGCATCTGACTCGGAACTTAAAAAATCTACTTTATTTTGAAGTTCATTGAACTGTTTGAAATTGTCTTGACACGCCTGCATTCTAAACTTTATTTCTTTGACTTGTAGTTTAGATGGGCATGTATCCATAAAAAGATCTAGGTAATTCTGAAACTGAGTCAACCTACCTTTGAGGTTACCACGTTGTCGTCTGAGAATCGAAAGTTCATCGTCAGAACGCCTACTAGTCGGAGAAACTTGAGGAGTTTTATTACTAGGGACACTTAAATTATCTTCACTACCCATTATGAAGGCCTATGTAAAGAATAAGATAAGGTACTCACGTTTTTGAACTGCGCGGGAAATGTAACGGTAACGGCCACGCGACACTTGGTATCTTTCTGTAATGCACAAACGACACAATTTTAGCACAAATGGGAACGTATGGAAGGATTAGACGGGATCAATGACCTGACCGTTGTCTAGGGTGCTGGTTTCCGAAGTCCTTGTGACGTCTCTGGATGACTTGTGACTTCTCACGAGCAGGCTGAAGATGGAATCTTCTCCCAGCATAAGCAGCAATAATCCGGCTCGAAGGACCAAAATGTTAGCTACGGGGGTCATCGGGTGCGTCTTCAATGATGAAAATTTATTTAAACTTGAATAAAACGTATATTTCTATAATCTAGGTTAACAGAGGTGCTTTGCGTCGAAGACAAGAAGGAATACAATTTTTAAAGATGGTGGCTAAGCCGCCGATAGCTGTGTTGCACAGGAAGCTCGCTCTGCTTTACCAACGTAGTTTATGAAATTCGTGAATTTATTGATGTGTTGTTATATCGCACGTCCAGTAGATGGCGCTATTCCAAGCTTCTTGACTAAGTAGGTAGCTTTTGTGATTAACGGCGCGAACACCACGAAATCCTTGTTTCGTCGAAAATCTTTACGGACCTCTTACGGCTAAAGTACCGTTTTTCACTACTATACTACTACTACACTCTATTTGACGGTAATAACGATCACGTCTCGGTATTACCGTCAAATAGAGTCGGGCTCGGGTTTCGTGAGCGAGGTGTAGAAGCCAGGTTACTAAATGCTTGTGTATTGTTGCAGAGACGGCCGCCTGCTGATAATCCACGGACTGGCGGACGAGAATGTCCATTTCTGCCACACGGCGGCGCTGCTGTCGGAGTTAGTGCGGCTGGGGAAGCCGCATAGAGTGCAGGTACGTTTTAATCGACGTAAAACTAAAAGGAGTGGTTCTATGTGCAACTGTATGTGTTTTTTAGGGTTCCGTACCCTAAGGGTAAAAACGGGACCCTATTACTAAGACTTCGCTGTCCGTCTGTCACCAGGTTGTATCTCATGAACCGTGATAGTTAGACAGTTGAAATTTTCACAGATGATGTATTTCTGTTGCCGCTATAACAACAAATACTAAAAAACAGAATAAAATAAAAAAATTCAGGGGGCTCCCATACAACTAACGTGATTTTTTTGCCGTTTTTATAGATAATCGCCACTTGAAAAATAAGATCGCGCTATCGAAGTGTTCCTTCCAAACATATATTCACTATTTAGAAATTTGAAGTCGGTTTATCGTTTTTTTTTAAGACACCATATTATTTATTTATCATCATCATCATCATCAGCGTATGTTAGTCACCTGGACATATGCCTCTCCTCATGAGCGCTATAGCGCCCTGTCACCTCCCTGCAGTCTTTCTTTAGCAGGTCGTCATGTCACTTGGCCGGAGGGCGTCTTACACTACGTTTACCAAGTCGTGATCTACACTAAGGAACACGTTTGCCCCAGCGGTTGTCGGTTCTTCGAGATATGACCAGCCCACTGCCACTTCAGCTAATTCTTAATTATTTACTGTTTATTGTATTGTCTCCAGGTATACCCGGGCGAGAGACATTCGCTACGCGCAGTGCACGCCGCCAAGCACTACGAGGCTACCCTGCTGCACTTCCTACACGAGAACTTGTAGAGCACTTGTACATTCAGACACTACAGGCTTTCATGTCTGTACTAGCTTCTCCCCGCGACTTCAAAGATATAAATCCTTTGTTGAAGTCAAAGGCCCGTTTATGAAATCTTGCTCAGTCATCGATGTTTACTTGAGTAAAGATTTTATATGGCCAAAGCTTTACTCATAGATATGACTGAGTATGTTTTAATAATACGGGCCAAAGAATAGGCGCTTATCTTTACAAATTAATCTGGATTTATACAAGACGAGAGTGGATAGGATCTTCTATACCTTCGTGATACACCGTCGGTCACATCTTCACTTTCCATCACGTGAGATTGCGGTCAAACGAAGGTCTTCAAGAAAAAAGAAGTTGAAAAAAAACGCTGTGCTAAATTCAATATTTAGGACAGTTTTTTTTCAACTTCTACTACTTTTTTATTTTCGGCGCATTATGAGATCTAGACGATTAAATTTGGATTAAACATTTGGCCTAAAGACACACTAAAGGTCTCAGCACACTATTGAAACGCCACGCGATGCTGAGTTGAATCTGGTCGTATCAATTTTCTATTACTAGGACCACACTGTAAACACCCGACGTATCGTCGCGTCGGTTGTCTATTAATAATGTTATAAAGAGGAAAGATTTGTTTGTTTGTTTGAATTGAACAGGCTCCGAAACTACTGGACCGATTTGAAAAATTCTTTCACCATTAAAATCCTACATCTTGACACGACTGTATGTATATAGTTTTTTATACGTGTCCGTCAATTTATCCGACATTTATGGACCGATTTGTATGATTCTTTTGCAGTTGTATAGAGGATGGTCCCGAGGTATGGTACTATAAAATATCCCGAGGGATTAGTATTTATTCCGCTTGATTAAAAAAACAGTTTAATACTAAGGGATCCAATGTCGATTTTAAGTTTGAACAAAACAGTAAAACTATCAATAATTTCAATAGCAGTAAAACAGTTTTATATTTCAACCAATATAACTCCCGCCCCGCCGCCGGATCGTGATCAGCCCGTTTGTTCCCGTCATTCTACAAACGGGCTGGTTCTACGTTCCGGCGGCGACATCATAATATCTATGAACGGAAGAGTCGCTGTAATCGTTCCGGTCCTACTAAAGGAGTCTACAGACGCAGATCGGCGGGTTGGATGTCGTCGGCGACATGTTTGCGGCTTTACATCTATATACGAGTCAATACTACAAAGCCGGTGGGTGTTGTCGCCAGTTTCGTAAAAGTTGTAAGCGAAATCGGCATCTTTTGACAAGTCGCGAAGTGTCACCGACATACCGGTAATTTGTCACGGACGTCTTTTTTTTTTTTAAATTTATTTAAGGTCTTTATCGCTTAGCGATAACATCACCCAACACGGACATGTCGTAGACGTTAATGCGTATATTTGTCGCAGAAGTCGGCAGGCACTGTTGCCGACATGATTGTATCAAATAAGATTGCTGACTTTTCAACCCGCCATGCTGTCGGCAGCGTTACCGACTTTGGTAAAAGTTTAAAGATTTTTTTATTAAGTTTATGAATGCATCCAAAAGCTATGTGATTTAGTAAATAACCATTATTATGTAATAATGGTTATTTACTGTTGCTTTTTATACTAAATACATATAAAACTTTTACTGCCATAAAGCGGGCCTTACATAGGTTAACTAAGGCTGGGAATAGACGAATTACCAATACTGTATCTATTGACGTGTGTGCGTGAAATGATTGTATGTATTAGTAAAACTACAAACATCTACCTGTAGCACAAGCTCAGAGCTCCGAGTCCGGTTGTCGATTACCGAGACGTGATCGTTACGTCTTATATTTATTCTTTATACTACACGTGATCTCCAAATCATCTGCGTCAAACTTCACTCCTAAACGGAGATTCGATGATCTGGTAATTTTTCAAGAAACGGAGCTCAATTTCTACAGTAGATAAATTCGTCTATACCAACTCTTTCCTAGAGCGAGCGTAGAAACCGCTAGATTTAAATAATAACCGAAATATTTCTATTAAGACTTAAGGTGTGTGCGAAAGTCTAAGCTTCCATACAAACGTTGTTTCCGATTCATTTCAAAACTTTACTTTTAGGCTTACAAAATAAGCACTTAGACAAGTCAAATTTTATACATAAACAGTTTTATAAATAGTAATTATTATCAAATAAGAAACTAAATGTTATTGATTTTGTTCGCTTCAATTTTTTGTCCACTAGTGGAAGAAGCGAAGAAAAAAACCACTAGTAAGTAATACAAATTAATTTGGAAACAACGTCCTCGATTTTAATGAAATTTCGCATACGTAATAGCAAAATTTTATTGCATTGGAAACTACACCCTGTAGTTCTGAAATGAATCTGAAAGTACGTTTGTATGGAAGCTTAGAGTTTCGGTACCTCATGCAATTTTGTACATTTTTAAGAAATATTCGCGTAAATTAAGTGAAAGCCGTCACATAAATAATATTTACTTGAAACTTTTGCAATCGGATGTTAGCTGACGGATAGACGTTTATTAATTAAGATTTATAGGTTTTTTGAGATTTTTCTCGAATTGATCTATGTCTCTTAAATAAGTCAATAATTCATTATATATTTGCCTCATTTTTCGTACATTTTCCCAAAATATCGGGGGTCATAGAACTGATGTTCATTTTGAAACTTAAAGATCTCTCCTTATACTAAATATGATGAAGTCTGTCAGTCAGTCCCAATTTTACATAATTTAGTTTATAATAATTAAACTTAGTCACTTAATTTGTTTTTTTGTTATTATAATGAAATATATTAAAAAAACGTGTGAGAAAAATATCATCGAATCTGGAAATGTGGCTAAGGCTAAGGCGTCTTGGATTTGGTGTGGATAACATTTGGTATTATTAAATTATTCTGTAGAAAATTTTACTTAGCAACGTATTTCGAATTTCCTAGCGGAAATCACTCAAAAATCAGACCTTAATTAAAAATATTTTGCTAGACTTTATTTTGTTAGATTTAAACCACTGCGACATTTCTTAGCCAGTGTGAAATTAGCTATACCTACACGCTAAGATATTGATGCACTTCATAAAACTAAAGGTTGTCGTACATACTCGTATTATTTCAATTAGAAAATGGTCTGGGTCAACTCGAAACGCTCAGTATTTTATGTATAAAACACCGTATTACAGCGCACATTTGTCAGCCTTACCTTTTGTCTTTTATCTTATGGTTGTATCATCATCATCATCAGCCTATGTTAGTCATGGACATAGGCCTCCCGTCGCGCGTCGTCTTCAGCTTGCCGCACCCAGCATCTGCCAGCAGACTTTCGCAAATCGTCATCCCTCCTGGCCGGAGTGAGTCTTACATAAGTTTGCCGAGTCGCGGTCTCCACTCAAGAACACGTTTACCCCAGCGGTTGTCGGTTCTTCGCGAGATACGGCCAGCTCACTGCCACTTCAGCTTGCTAATTCTTAGAGCTATATCGATAACTTTAGATTCTCTGTCAGATGTATTCGTTCGTTATGGTTGCATGTTCAGCTGTGTGGATATTTTTATATGTAGGTACAGAGGCGGATTAACTGTCGACAGCGCCCTAGGCAAGCCTCTCTTATGCGCCCCTCTGTGAACGAGCCGCGGCAAAACTCAGAATTGGACCCCCAATACTGAGTTTTGCCGCGGCTCCAAGAGTTGTTGTTACTAAAACCACCCGGTTTTAGTAACATAACAACTCTTGGACATGTCACAAAACTCAGATTACATAAGTAAAACTAGGAAATAAGGTGAGCACTTTGATTTTTTTGTCCGCTTCAATCTTTTTAAGGTAAAGTAAAGAAGCGAACAAGAAACCTTTACCTTGTTAGAATGTTAGTTTTCGAGTTGGAGCAAAACTCGTCCCAAGCTTTTTATCCTCTACTAGATAATCTGATATTTTATAGTAGGCCTTTTTACAAAGGATCTGTTTAACAATTTGTTTGAATTTATATTATATTGTCAATTTTTGCAACTCACTTGGAGTTTTGTTGTAGAAGCGTATACAATGCCCTTTAAAAGATAGTAATCTTGTGTAACCTTGTTGTGGGCACAGCGAGTTTATCCTTATTTCTAGTATTTATATCGCTATTTTTGGGGAACCGATTGATATTCTTATGAGTGTTTAGCAAGGTTTCATAAAAATATTGACATGGTACTGTCACTATGTTTTTTTCTTTGAATTTATCACGCAGGGATTCTCTGAACCCATGTTATAGATTGCATGAACAGCCCTCTTCTGCAGCACAAATACGGTGTTAATATCTGCAGCGTTCCCCCACAGCAGTATACCAAGACATAATACTGTGGAAGTAGCTGAATTAAACAAGTCTAGATGTAACCACGTCTGTAAGATGACGGATCTTTTTTTACTGCATACGCTGCAGAACTAAGTCTCTTTGATAGCTTATCTATGTGTGGGCCCCATTGAAGTTCATTATCTAAGGTGATTCCTAAAAATACGGTACTTTCTACAATTTCTAACGTTTCTCCTTTTACGTTTATATCAGTCTTAACTTGTTTTACATTAGGTAAAATCTAATACCTACATTTTGTTTTTGTTTCGGATTATTGACACTAAACCAATGGACTACCTACTTTTGAGATTGCATTATTCTCAACGATAAAGTTCCTCAGTGGTTGAGAAAAATGTATATAAAACAGGTAAAAAACTAGATTGCAATTATTTTCATGCTTTTGTTTAGCATGATTAGGGAGGTTGTCAAATGGCAAAGTTAGAGCCAAGATCGTTGGGTTTGGCGGGGTCAGCTGGAAAGATAGGAAAGAAAGATAACGGCGAGCGGAGCGAGCCGCATTTTTTTGTGATTTTTTCAAGATTAAATAAGATAGGTATGCGAACGTTGAAACGCAAAACTTTTGAGGCTATCGGTAATAAAATTATCACCGAATTCTTTAGAAAACATGGAAGCAAAAACAATAGAAATTACGGCAACAACGGAGCGAACTAGCAAAAAAGTTCGAGACAATCCAGTGGTTTAACAGAAAATTTTACGAAGTCACAAACAGATAGAGAACAACGGCGAGCGGAGCGAGCCGTAAAATTTTTGATTGTAGTGATCGGTGTTGTATACGCACGCACGCACGTACCACGCTCAGCTGCGCAGTTCACTGCTCTCTCAGAAGTCACCACATGGGCGCATCAAACTATTACTTTTCGCTCTAAATAAATTGTTTGAACAAGGAATTCGCGTTATGGATGCTTGGGCACCGCTCGCTTTACCCCAGGATCGGCGCAGATAAACAGTAAAACATAAGATGCGGCATTAAAACACGTGCCTTTCAAAAACTCGCGAATCTGTGACGATATTATTTTAAAACTTAAAGCCATGATTAAAGCGTCATTTCAAACCAATTTTTTTAACGAAAACCGAGCGCTGGATCCTAATAGCGGATGTGCGTCGCGCACCTACAAAAGCCGCCTTTGATGGTAATACAGCCTAATGCCCATGATTGTTGCTGTCTTTTGAAACATATTAAAACAGATACCTCACTATCGCCGCCGCCGTGCCGCCGGGGGTGGCGTCGCGTCGGGCATAACAAGGGTGCATGGTGTGGGTTAGCAGGTCTGCGGCTGCCACCGGCGTGCATTGCATGGCGCCCCCTATGGTCCTGCGCCCGTGTGCGCCGCTAAAGCCGCCTTTGGCGCTCGTCAACCAATATCATCATACTAATTATCAGATTTTTGCTGAGTCCCTTCTTTTTTATTTTTTTTCTACACATAGAACAAAAATAAAGTTTCGACAAAATTAAATAATCATTTGTATTTTGTAAGTAGGCGGATACCTGCTTACTCATATAATTAATTTTATACTTAGGTATTACCTTACATAATTAATTATTTACTAGTGTAAAATTTTCCGCGCGCGCGCCCCCTGGAACCTCGCGCCCCTAGGCACATGCCTACTTTGCCTTGGGGATGATCCGCCACTGTGTAGGTACATATTATGTTCGTCAATATATCCGTCACTTATTATTATGGACAGATTTGAAAAATTCTTTTACTATTCTACGAAGAATGTTCCCGAGGTGGTCCCATAAAAATATAACGTTTATTGATTAATTCCCGAAGGATAAGTAAAAAGTGTAAATATGTACCTACTAAGGAATTCGAAGTTGTTTTTTTGAACAATCAAATTAATATTCTATAGGCCTTGACTGCAAGGCGATGCCGCATAAAGACCCAATATGTGAAATTAATAATGAAAATGAATATGTGCGACAACCTTTAGTACATTCCTTGTGGCTAACTTCACACTTACCAAGATGATTGACTAGTAGGTATCAAACGGAAAGCAATTCAATAGTTATTAATTTTAAAAGGCTGTATTTCGTTGGAGCTTAAACTTTCGTGTTATTTGAAGTATTGTACTGCTTTTATAAATAGTTGTAAAATAAACTTTAATATATTTAAATACTTAATTTGTTTTATTTTTATACCAATTTCTTTAACTATGTGTTCTGCCTGTGGTTGCGTTCATCTGGTGTTGTGGTTGCTCGGTTACGAGTTTTAGATATATTTGTAAGCAATATTTATTGTAGGATCGCAAAGCGACAAGTGCCTAATGCAAATCAAACCTACTTTATTATAAATGCGAAAGTTTGATGTTTGTTATCGCTTTACGCCAAAAGCAAGATAGAAACAGCGCGTGCGAAACCGCGGGCTGAAACTAGTTGTCTATAAAAAGACGCAGTAAATTTTGAGGTGGTTTGTTTACAAAAAAAGTTTGTAGTTTGGAATTTAAATAGAAATTTTATTAAAGATCTTTGTCTTAAATCACTTAAAGGTAAGACTAATTAAAAGCTAAGCAGGCACGCCGTCCTGGATTAAATCCTCATCTGTAACAAACAATTAAAATTGGTCACGTGTCCAAGACCTACACGATTTATATCTGACATCTGACAAACATTCTCAAAGCAATGTACTGAACGGACAATACGAAAATCGTTTTCTCATACAAAATGTATGAGAAAACGATTTTTTTCACTCGTGATTCTTTCCTATTTAAGATTTATCATTCAAATCGGTCCAGCCGTTCTTGAGTTATAAATGGTATGGAAATATACAGGGTGGATTTGTGAGATGGGGCAGTAAGAGGTTCCTTAACCGGAGTAGCTTCAGGATGATGGGAAACTCGTAATGCGATTTTTTACTTTTTTGGTACTCCAACTTCAATTGGTCCGATAGAATTTTTTGATCAGTACAAGAAACAGATTGTCATCAAAAAAGTTATGTAAAATGCCCATTTTCTTGCTAACGTCCACCCTGTATACAGATAACCATGATATACTACGATGATTTTTTTTATTTAAATGAATATTTTAAGTTTTGTAGTAACTCGAAATGTTATTAACAAAGAACCTGAATGATGATGATGGATGACATTCTACAGTGGAAATAAAATGAAAGCACATCTACCTTCGGTCAGCGGCACATCCCTCCTAAATACCTTTATCGTCTGTGTCCATGGGCAGAGGGTCCTCGTGGTAGGCAGGTGCCAGCGGGGAGACCACACAGCCGTCCCAGACCGTGATCTCGCAGGATATGTCCTTGCCTCCCTCGAAGGGCTGGAGCCCGAGCACGTAGCGGTGGCCGCCGCGAGCTACTACGCGGAGGAGTCTGGAAGAGATCATTTTAATAGCGATAAGACCACTACACTCCGTTCACGCAATTTCTTTGACTGAATGAAAGAATGGTGTATTTCTAGTGCATTATGTCTTATGGTGTAATGCTGTAGGGGGCAAACATGTGTGAGTACTAACGTCTGAGCGGTGGCAGCCGCCTGGTCCTGTTTGGGCAGGTCTATGGCGGTGTGAGCGCGCGCGTGCGCCCCCTCGCAGGGATCGGGGAGCCCCGCGCAGCCCGGCAGGAACAGGCCTCCCGCCATTAGGGAGAGCGCGCGTCTGGAACAATACGACAACATGAAACTAGGCGGTATAAGCCGAGATCGGTGCGGGAAATTCACTGTTTTCTGTTTTTTTAATGAATGATTTGTAACTAAAAACAACATAATGTCAATACACTTCAAAACGACTGTTGATTATAAGTTTGTTTTAGTATGGGTTAATTTAATAGCAAAGGGCTTACAAATGTCGCAAAATAAAAAAAAATACAAAAAACTTGAAACGCCTGGTAGCGACAGAGGCCCGAGACGGTTCCGCGCTTAGATCACCAGAGACTGAGTCATGTGTCTCGGTCTCGGCGCCATGTTTGCGCATTGTTCTGCATGGAGGCAGCAAACGACAGAAGTCAGTAGCTATGCTATTGATGTAAGACTCACTTTGAGGTATGACTTTGAGGAGTGGTCGAAACTCTCGGAGATAACTCGCCATCGGCAAGAGTGCTTGAAATTCACATAAATTTTGTTGCACAACATAGAAGGCCTTTTGTTTGGGACAGTGTACTAGTACCAATGTCCAACACACAGACGTGTGTTCATTCATCTAGTACCCATAAATAACACAAGCTCTGCTGTGGGCTAGAATCTAATAAAGTGTGAATTAATCTTACAATGTTATTTATTAATAGTTTATTTATAGCATTCCAGTACAAGCAGTTACCTGAAGGCCACATTGATAGGCAGGGCCTGTCTCTGAGGGTTGTTCATGATGCAGTGGTGCGCCAGCAGGTCCACCATCCATGGGGTGAGCGGCTCCAGGCCGGCGTGGCGCGCGCACATGTCGCGGATGAGGCGGATCAGCACCTGGAACGATCACACTAATATTATAAAAGCAATATTTGTTACCTCTTCAGTACTACTGAACGGATTGGGCAGAAATTTTGCACAGATGTAGCTCTAAGCCTGGAATGAAACAGGCTTCTTATCCCATAAATCACTTCCCATGGGACAGAAATATACCGGTGGTTCGAAGCGGGTTGGCACGAGATTCAACATTTTTTGTGGTTTTTATTTTTTTCTGCGTTCCATAAGCAGTACCTAACACTAGCTGATAACTAATTTACCGCAAATCGTAAACCATTTTCTATGAACTCATGATAAAACCGAAAAGATGGATCGAAGCGGGTTGGTTTAAAAATAATTCGCTCATGATAAAACCAACTTTGATTCATTTGCATTTTGGGAGCATTTGGGAAAATGTTGATTTTTACCAAAAAATCTCTTATTTTCCCCAAAATGCTCCTAGAATTCAAATGAATCAAAGTTGGTTTTATCATTAGCAAACAAAATTTAAGCCAATCCGCGTCGAACCACCTTAAATGTTTCCCTAGAAATAGCACGTGCGAAGCCGCGAGCAAATACTAGTAGAAAAAGAAGTGTCAATCGGAGGAATGATCCTTAACATAGAAATAACAGATGAAGGAAGATGAGGAAGTCCTTACCTTGATGGAGGAGTGATGCGCATTCTCCTCGAACCAGCGACTGTGTCGGATGGCTGCCAGGTGGCTGCTGATCACTTTGTAGTCGAGATGGACATCCGGCTCCAGCTTCCTCAGGTTCTGGTGCAGAGTGGTGACGAGGACGCGCACGGCGGCCGCGGCGCCCGTGACGGTGAAGCCCCGCGAATGGCAGGAGGCGACCACGGCGCCCGAGCCGTCCGCTACCATGAGCTTGTTGAGCTCTTCGTTCACCTGGGAAATTCATAACATTACAAGATCGACCACGAAAATAAGTTAAACCAAGTTAAGGGAAACCACCAAAGGAAAAATTACGTCACTTCGTCATCCAATGCGTAAATTATTTGAAATGTATTCCATCAACTTCAATGATGTACGCAATTTAAAGCGATGCAATGTCATTATTGTCTATTCTACCCTAGACAACAATCCCCGTGCTAGGGGGGCTGGAGGAACAGGGCCTATAGTGACACTTATTTACCTAGATTATATGCACTTCTGTACACCTATAAAATGCAATGAATGATTGAGTATTGAGTACATGTGCCTTAATTAAACCATTTGGATACCTAATAAAAGAAGTGTGGGTGTCGATATCTCATGGTATTGTAGTGACATGTTCAGTGTAGTATTTTTTTTGTCTCAAAAACAATGGCGTCTATGTCTTAACGCATTCACTGCCCAGCCATACGCACACTTAGAGAGAAAATCTTTATTTACATTGGAAAGTCAAGCTGAAATGATGATGAAGCTCACCTTATTAGAGAGTCCGTCCACAGCCTCCTTAGTCGGCAGCGTCTTCATCAGCACCACAATATCTGCTACATTCTTGCCGGCCATCATTGTGCCTTTCTTGTACGAACCCACCTGCCTAACTTCTTCTAGTTGCTGGAAATTAGAAAATGAATAAACACAACATTGTAGATAGAAACAAAAGAATGAATTCTACATTGTAGATAGCAACAAAAGAATGAATTCTACATTGTAGATAGAAACAAAAGAATGAATTCTACATTGTAGATAGCAACAAAAGAATGGTGAAAAATAATTGGAATCTTTCTTTTTTCCATGTTAACTCACTCCTAGGGTTTGGTCAAATAAAGTGCATCTAGTAAACTAATCCTAGATTTTTTTTTAAACTTACGCGATCGGAACATATAATTAACACGCTCAGCGCCAACAGGTTTTAGTTCCAGGGTCGTGGACATTGCATATTTTTTATAGTAGGGATGAATTCTACTAGTCCTAAAATGTACCACAATACTTATTTTTTTTTATTTTCCGTTTTTTATAGGTGTATCTTTAATAATACACAGGGCTGGGAATGTAGAATTTACAGAAGATTCCTTACAGGGCCGTAAAGCCAGCCGAGTGTATGATAAATAATACACCCTTTTCTTCATTTTTTTGAAGCTATAAGTAGTTTTTAGGGTTCCGTACCCAAAGGGTAAAACGGGACCCTATTACTGAGGCTCCGCTGTCCGTCTGTCACCAGGCTGTATCTCATGAACCGTGATAGTTAGACAGTTGAAATTTTCACAGATTTTGATGTATTGCTATTGCCGCTATAACAACAAATACTAAAAAACAGAATACAATAAATATTTAAGGGGGCTCCCATACAACAAACGTGATATTTTTGCTCGATATTGATGACGGCAACAGGTGCTTGAAATATTCACAGAATATTTAGTTATTTAATCATTTTAAAAATAAATAAGTTTTTATATATACGGAACCCTTCGTGCGCGAGTCTGACTCGCACTTGGCCAGTTTTATTGTTTTCTTGTTTGTTTGATCGGATGGCGTCATATGGATCTGCATTGAGACTGCAATAACGCTCATTAATAATCATTACAAATTAATTGAAAAAAATGCGTTTTTTTTAGATTTTCCCTCAGAATTTTCAAATTTTTTACGATTTTTTGTAACTCAAAAACACTGGCGTATTCTCCAGGGCCAACCCTATCTAATCACGTACTAAAATGTATGAAAAGGTGTGTAATCAACGATTCACCGGCCTGCGAAAATACCCATGTCCTGTGTATCTTTCACGATACACTGGCCTGGTAAAAGACACCAGTTGGTGTATCGTAAATGATACACAGGCGCTGAGCGTGTTAATACTATTTAACGGGTATTTATAGCGTGTATTAACCTCTTTTTCCGGTTGTTTCGACAGGTAGAGTTATCCCGTGTCCATGTCAGTGTGTAAACCTGTCGAAACGTCGGGAAAAATAGGTAAATAAACGCGATAAATACCCGTTAAATAGTATTAATAATTAAATCTTAGATTCTAGACCATAGCTTAGTTTTTAGTACAAAGAATAGCCTGATGTCATATATTGTAATATTGCATGGTTTAATATTTTGCTTCACAAACATATTACAGAGATAAGTTTGAAACCCTTTAAGGGAAAAACCTACGGTCACCTATAAAAGAACCTATATGATAGGGTATTCAATGTATGGTAACAGAATATAAATCTAGGACTAAGTAATGTGTATTACTCAACATCTATGCCTACTACTGTGAGGAACGGAAAGAGAAAAGTCTTTGCCAGTGCCAGTGGAACAGTACCAGGATGTATTCTAACTCTCTCTCCCTGCCAAGATTCATTATGTTGTGAACAAGTAACAGACAGAGTTGCTTTTGCTATTTGTACATTAATAATACTATTCAATTATGGACGAGCAGCTGAGGGCTAATATGTCCATCTCACAGTGCTTTTAGTTTTTCACTACACTTTGTCTGTTGAGTCTGTTTTTGAAGCTGTTCACAGAGGGAGCTTTGTGCACCACTCGGTTACTCAGGTAGTGATGAGCAATGTTAGTGTTTGATAGTGTACGAGTTACAGAGACTATGGCCTCCAGCTGATTTGAGTGGCACCTTTGGTGTGAATGGTATGGATAGGTTTGAATACTCACACAAGCAGCAAAGTCTCCCGGAGCCACAACCAGGTTGTCAAGAACCGTCTGCACTTTGGTGACGAGACTCAGCACCGCCGCCTGCTCCGCCGGGGTGGGGCACAGCTCCGCGTGTCTCTTGAGGAGGGCCTGAAATATACTTTAGCTTTATAAAATCCTCACACTTCATAGTAGGACTAGAATGAAACATATACAAAAAACAAATACTGGATCAGGAAAATAGGACGTATTTACACACATACCACCCTATGGAGTGTGTGCCATAAGTCAAAAACTGACCTGAGTAAGAGCCGCATCATCAGGGGCGGGCTTGCAGCGAGGAAAAGCGTGCTCGGCCAAGATCAGATCAAATGGAGGCCTGAGCATCATAACCCTCGGTCTGTTGAAGGGCGGGCGGTTCATTCCACCCCGCCCAGGCATACCGCGGCCTCCACGGCCGACACCGCGCACCATATCGTTTATTTTACTTTATTTTAAACAATAACTCAATGGCTAGCTCTTATTCACTGTACTACACTTGAGTATCGCTTTATGAAAGACTTATTGGTATTACAGATGTCGTTAGGAGAATAGTTATACAATTCCGACTGATTTTGGAGTGTTTGTTTACGTATTATTCGTAAAAATCAGAGAAATTCAGCAATATGGCAGAGACGCGGTTTCAGGTTAAGAAAAGTGTTGCCATGCCAGATACCATCGCATCAATCAATGATCAAATTCATCAATCAATCAAGCCAAGCACATCGAATTTTTTTTTTAAATGAACGCAACTTTTTTTAAATTGACATTGGCAGTTTTTGTTGCATTCAACCTAATTTGACAGCAAAGCAAAAAAATCAAACACCTACAAAAATGACGTGGAGTGGAATTTGTTGTAATGATTTATTTCACAGTGAATTATTTGAACGAATTTACTAGAAATTAGGTCAATAATTGGCTAGCATAAATTAGAAAAGCTGTCTAAATAACTAAGCTACAAAATGATTGAGATTTCGGACACGCAGAGTAAGTATTTTCGTGTTAAACCAGCTGTTTAATTACCCACAGTTTTCTATCAATATCCTTGTAATTATCTATATTTGTCAATAATTCTGCGTCTGTTAACTATCAAATTTATCAGAGGGTCCTAACATTACTTAAAAAACGGCCCACAATTGCCCTATTTTCATAAATTTGTGGTTAGGATCATCCCATTTATTTACCAATCATCATTGTCTGATAACATGTCTATTGTTATCAAAAGCACTTAGTTATAGCGTTACTACCTCTTAAACACATTCACCTTAGACGATATAACGAACAACACCATACCTAATTTCACAAATATTTAATTTATAAAGTTTCTGTATTAAAACTAAGTTTTACATTAGAATTCCACTTTATTCCAGAAATCGGTGTAGGGCTCGCGGGATTTGGCATATCATTCCTGTTCTTAGGAGTCCTGCTGCTGTTTGACAAAGGTCTATTAGCTATTGGTAATGTAAGTACATCTACGGTTCCTGCTATTATAGTATGTAAACCCTCTCACACACACTCGGGGGAATTTCTAGTGGTACTAGAGTCCAAAAAAGCACTAACACTTGTGGTGCAATGGGATAGTGCTTTCTCATACTGTGGGAAGGTTGCTGGTTCAAGTCCTGTCTAAGTCCAAAACTTTTTGGGGATTTATTTGATTTCTTATGTACCTACATCTACTCTGCCCACCCACCCTATTTACTCATTGTATCATTGTATACTCGGTTTTAAAATCCATTATATTTTTTATCTTGGAAATTAAATATTGAAACTTACTTTACTTTTCTTTGTTTTATGCTTAGTAGTTACGTTACAACGTTTTGTTGATAGGTAGCACACTCGAGCTAAAATTTAAATCTAAGTAGATACTTAAACATTGTTTTGTTTTTCTCTTATAAGTAAACTGTTGTTCTTTGAGAAATTAAAGATTCTTTAAACCGACTTGCCATATTTTTTTTTCAGATCCTCTTCATAAGTGGTCTAGCATGTGTGATAGGGCTCCAAAGAACATTCTTTTTCTTCTTCCAACGTCACAAAGTGAAGGCCTCCGTGGCCTTTTTTGGAGGCATCAGTATTGTGCTCCTAGGATGGCCCATGATAGGCATGATTGCTGAGATGTATGGTTTCTTATTGTTATTCAGGTAAGGTTTATTCTTAATATTTTTTTTTGCAGCAGTCTGCATTTAGTTCTATTGCTAATTTGTTAAATTTGTTTTAAATTCTTTTATAGGGGCCATTACCATATCAGTTATCTTTATTTATTTAGTAATTAGTAATTCTTTTATTGTAGTTTTTATCTTTTTAACTTGTAGACATTGTTTTTTTATCGCACAAGCATGCCCCGAGGCGGGAATAGAACCCGCGATCTCCTGCTGAGGTCGTCATTTACTTTAAGGTGGATTGTTTCGTGTCTGAGCGAGATTCCAATGTTTTATTATGATTTTGAGTGTTTTCTGCGTTCTGCAAGGAACTATACTGGCGGGATAGTAATTTGCCGCAAATCGTAAACTATTTTGTATGATAACTATTCAATTGTATTTTTGGAGCATTTAGGAAAATGTTAATTTTTAGCATAAAATCTCTAATTTTCTCAAATGCTCCAAATACCAATTATTTGAAGTTAGATATTTCATAAGATAATATAAATTGGTTTACGATTTGTGGTAAATTACTTTTCTGCTAGTTTTATTTCTTGATGAACTCAGAAAACCACATAAAATATGAATCTCCCGCCAGCACAAAAAGATCACCCTTAAAAAGCATTTTATGATTCAAAAAAGTTTTTAAAATACTTCATTTTATAATGAAAGATTTTGAGAAAAGTATTTCTTATATGTATTATGTCGCCGCCCGTTTGTAGAATGGCTTGGCCAATTGCATGGTCAAACCTCAAAGTGCTTCATTTCCTTTAGACCTTACAAGACTCTTGGACACGTCACAAAAATTCGATCGATGGTGTCTTGCTAGCCATTCTACAAACGGGCTGATTCTATATCCAGCGGCGACATATACAGGGTTATTGGTAAATTAGTGCCAATACGTGAACTGCAGGTCCTGCCCATCATCACAAACACGTTTGTGAAGACGCCAGGTCTTAATTCTTTGGACTTTTTTGTAGATATGAATGTCTTCTATAAAACTGTAGTACATCACTATGCTCTATTGTCAATAGTTTCCGCAGCGTACGCGATATAAGGATTTTTCATGGTATTTTTTTCACACCTTGGGTTACATTATCTAAGTTTTCATACGGATCCCTAACTTTTTGAAAATATGCTATAGCCTATAACCATCAGGGATAATGTAGGATTTTAATGGTGAAAGAATTTTTCAAATCAGTTCAGTGGTTTCGGAGCTTATTCCCGTCAAACAAACAAACAAATCTTTCCTCTTTATAATATTATTTAGATTGTTACTTTCTTTTTTGCATACTTTTAAGGAAAAAATGTAGTTTTAAGTAAGCATGTTAGCATGCTAGTTTGTTTTTAGTTTTCATAAATTTCAAATTAACATTTTCAATGTGGTGTGGTTTTTTAAATCCATGTAATGTTTTTGTTCCAGGGGTTTCTTACCAGCAGCTGTAAACTTCTTAAGAATGGTGCCTGTCATCGGACAAGTCTTAAATCTACCTATTATAAGTGGGGTCAGTATAAACTTATTTGCAAACGTAATAATTTAATTATTTTGAAGAAATTAGATAACTCTACTTCAAATTCCTTAGTATTTACAGTTTTTTAAAGTTTTTCGGTACAAGTAGTCATCCCTCGGGAATAACATTTTTCTGGGAGCATCTCAGGATCATTCTCCCTACGGATACTATGGATTGTTTACAAATATTTCACATCGAATTTCGCTGGAGTATTTATAATAATAAATCTTTATAAACAAAAAAAATTACAATCAAATAATAGAATTAAATTAAAACTAGTATTTACAATTGAGCTATCTGCAGACTGGTGCAAACAATCTACAGGTAGCTCAACTGATCCATTTTAATACCAGTCGGAAGCGTGCCAAGACGCTAGCTGCATTACCCCGCTGTATAGCAATGCTGATGCGCTGCGCCAGATACTCGCCAGCTCTCGGGTCACGCGTCGCATAGACCAGACGCGAGAGATAATTTTTTGAAAACCCGGAGAGCCTCGGTAACCCACGGACGACTTCGAAGGGAGCAAATGCGTATGCTCTGTCGAGACCTGCATATTTACGCCTCTTGAGATGTTCAGCCAAATCTGCCGCCGCACCTATGTTATTAGAATCCTCAGATCCACACAAAAATGATTCATTCAACGTGTTTATTTCTGTTTCAGATTGTGAATCGGATAGCAGGCGACAACGGCCGCAACATGGTATGATATACCGTTACAACAAAGACAGTGTTTATAAAGTGTGTCGATTTGTGCGCTTTGTAAATTATAGTGAATAAATGATTGAGCTACGGACATTGAAAGTGTTTAGCAGTGGAATAGTACAGTTTAAGTGTTTAGGCCGATCTTTAGTAAGTATACTCGGAGGGTAGCCAAGATATTTTTGTAAACACGGCACAGAAATATTAAAAATATTGAAGTGAACAAAAAAATCTAAGTGATCACTTTGTTTCCTAGTTTTACATGTAAATTACATTTTGTGTTTTGTGTATGGTCTAAAGGGAATTAAGCACTTTGATGTTTGTTTGACAGTTAAATTAATACTTCACATACATTTACAGCTTGTCAAAAAAGTTTTGATAATGGGTTATTTGACTACATTAAAAATAAGTTCCAAATTGTTTTCATCCTAGTCAGTGACAACGAAACGAAGCGTAATCAGGTGATTTTTAATTAAAATATGCCTATTTTAGTTAAAAAAAACGGGATTAAAACTACACATTTTTTTGATTTATGATCACGTGACCGAAAACGCTCTGCGTTTGGTTGGATCGCTGTTGACGTCACACATATCACAGCACCTAACAAGAAGAACTCATTGACACTGTAGTCAATGAGTTCTTCTTGTTAGGTGTGGTGTGACGTCATTGCTCAGAGCACGGGAGCCATGACAGAGATTATTGTTTTGGCGCGGCATTATTTTATTCAAACTTTAAAATTAGTTTTCATAACTAATAGGACTGGCCTTGAAGAAAAGTTAATTACATTTTGCATTATTTTTATCAGACAATATGTTAGGATTATTTCCAAGCTGTAGTCAAGCCTATTGGATAAGTAGCCATATTATAATGTTCTAACAAAATGTAATCTAGTATTTAATAAATCTGATTCTATTGTGACATTTCTGTAGTTTTGTACGTTTTATGGGTTGTAAATTCTTATTAAACGAGTTATTTATTAAAAATACAACTTGATACTGAACATTTTCTTTCTTAAACATTTTTGACAAGCTGTTTGTATTAAAAACTTATCAGAAATTATAACAGGAATTGGTAACAAACAGCAAGGCCTTGTCACTCAAGGAAACAATTATAAACAAAAAACAAAGATTTCAACAACGCAATACTAATAAGCTAATACATGCATGTGTGCTACATGCAGCGAAAAAGGTGCAAATTTGAATTTGTAAACGGAGGAGATGAAAGCTATCAAAAGAAAAAAAATCGAACTACTTCGATGGTAGGGTACTAGTGTGATCATTTTCCAACAAAATATTTTTGGTTTTTGTGTTCCCCTTGTTTACAAAACATATCTGTGACTCTAGAACCAAATAGGTGATTCTAACACATTCTAGGATAGGTTTATTAAAGCCGGCGCGATTGTATCTAGTTTTCTCAAATAAATGACTACGCGCTGACGTCAAATAGTTGTCGCCACAGTATGGTACGAAAAATAAAAGACAGTCGCGCCAGCTCTGGTTGCTGTACCTATACTACTACTACGATACCTGGAGTTCGCGCCAAATCTCAACTCAACACATCGTTTTTGGCGCTAGTGTTGATTTCGATAAGTTTTCATAACTATTTTTGTATGGCAAACTATTAGTTTCTGTTTTCGCCGCACGTACCTAAATACTCTGGCGCGTACTTAGAAATCTAAATAGTAATTATTTAGAAATTTGAAATCTACTAGTAATAATTTAGATTTCTATGGGCGCGTACTTTTCACGAAACAACCGTATTCGTTCGATGCCTCGAGTTTCACTAAAGTCGTAGATTCAAATCCCTCTCCATAACAAATTGCCTTCTTTCTCAGGACAATGGGGAGTCTTAATGCGGCAAAGGATTTCTCCCACCTAACAACTAGCCAATTTAGTGATAGGTAATATTTTCAACTTTATATTTACATTATTTTAAGTATTTACCTACCTATTCCATACCTTTCCAAATTGTAACAAATTGTAAATAAATTATGTATTGAAATAAATTTGTTTCATTAAATCATCCATTGTTATGCAGAAATCTAGGGGGGCTATTTCGAGGAGGCATGGTGTTCGATATTCTCCTTTTTGATTATAGCGTTCGACATTTGCATTCGTCATTCGATATAAAAATGTCATCGACATAATTTTTACTATACGTCCTTTTTTTTAATATAAGTTGTAACATATTTCATGTTACAATTTATATTTTTATATATTTTACGTTTTTGCTCAGGTTTAGAGTATTTTCTGAACGTGCGGTGATTAAAACACTCGCAAAAAAGTTAAAGTTACAGAAAATTATGAAGAATTAAAATTAACAAAGAAAATTACAATTAGGAAATAGATTAAACTAGAACTAGCGTTTACTTTGGAGCAGATGATAACTGCAGACTGTTGCAAACAATCTAGAGGTAGCTCAACTAAGAACAAGATGTTTCGAAGGTCAGGAAATAGAAACGAAGTAATATTTCCGATGTAGACAGTTTGTCGCCAGCCTTTGCCACTGCGCAGCGATCTGCGCACAACGACCACAAATAAATCCCAAACTTTATTCATCCACGCTCCATCGCGACGTCAAAATCACGTCTATAAACATAAATCGAAGGAACGGAACGCACATTCCCTATTATTATCTGTGTTCCCTAGCTATTCCCTAGCATCGATAATTGTAGGTGGCGCTGCGCTCGCCTGTCTTCCTCAGTCTTCGCCCGGGTATTAAATTCTCTTTGCCCGGGACTGGGCTAGCGCGCACGCGTCTTATCTACCGCGATCAACCCGCGTCGGCCGTGCCCCATTCAATAAAAAGATGAATAAAAAAATTAAAACGCGGTAGATATTAACAAATCTAAATTTACCTGAAGTTTTCAATAAAAATGAACACTGTATACCCGTGAATGTATGTAAATTGTAAATAATTAAGAGTATTTGTGCGCGTGAAAAGTGTTTCTGTGGTAATATTTCGTTTTCGGTACCTTTCTACGCGTGCGTAATTAATCTGATTTTGTTGATGATGTGAAAAGTAAGTGCCTTTAATTAATTTTGGTATAGGTACCTACCTTATTTTATTTGCGTTAAGGTTTGCTTGTCTTGCTCGGTTTTACGTTTGCTATTTTTGCTTGTTTGCTTATTTTGGTCTTAATATTGACAGGTGAACAATACACAGTTTTGTTTATCTAGTACTTAAGTGTTTTATTAATATTGATAGTTAAAGAACTTAAATTAAAGTACGTAATTCTTAAAATCGATTTATGGATTTATAATCCTTAAAGTAGGTAGCTAACATAGAAGTTAAAATGATTGATGTGTCAATCCACCCAGGACTTGTTGGTTTGATGCAATTTTTTGTGATTAACAACAGGTAGGTAATTATGCCTTAATTCTACCTCGTCGAATAAGCATTTAAGGTGGGTGCGAATGCGAACCTCTGAACTCCCATACAAACGTATAATTTCCGATTCCTTTGAAAACTACGTCCCCGATTTGAATGAAATTTTGCATAGGTACACAATAATCGGATAGGAAATTGCTGTTTACCCCGTTTTATTTTTTCCAAAATTTCATTAAATCGGGGACGTACTTTCCAAATGAATCGAAAAATACGTTTTTATGGGGTTTAGAGGTTCACTTCGCACCCACCTTAATATACCTAGGTACCTGTATTGTATTTAGTATTTTAGATTGATATTAGTAGGTAAGCTTGGCTGTAAAGCGAAGGTCTAGCTGGATCAGGATCCAGCGGAGTCTTCAGAACCAGGAGACTGGCCCAGGTAGCTACTGGGTACTGTAGGTCCCTCCCTACAAGTGAAGTAGAGGTGAAGACCCCTGAGTTCACTTCAACAGCCTTTGGAAGGTATATTGACTAGGTATACCAGACGACCTCGGCCTGCCAGAAAACCAGCGTTGCTCAACCTTTGGTAGAGCAACATTAAGCTGAGGTAGGGCCTATTGGTTCACTGGGCTTGTTTATAGATTTAAGGATAATTCATAAATACGTGTATAAAGTGTTTGCCTTTGTGTGCCAATAAATAAATTTCTTTCTTTTCTTTACCTCTGTAGCGCAGGGCGAAGGTCCGTCTGCTACACAGGAGGTTACGGGTTCGATTCCTGCCTTGGGACAAAATTAATGTTTGTAAGATCTGCAAATATTTGCTTTGGGTATTTTCTATGTATGATAAAATTATCTAGTAATGTATTGTATGAATTATATCAACTAATTAGGTAAGTAACGCAAGCTCTGCTTAGCTTGGGGCTAGATGATGCTGTGTGGATTGTCGAACATTATTATTTATTTAATAAAACTTTTATAGATAGAAAACTAATTCAACAAATCAACATGTCATCAACGAGAGAGAAAAGTTCCAAAGGCAATCTCATGAATACAGATTGTGTATCCCAAAACTAGAAGAAAACAAGATAAAGAGTCAGATAATAATATAATCTGTCCATTTGTAAAGCAGAGCTCTGATATTAGGTATCTGACCAGAGGCACTTACCCAAGTTACCCACATTCAGAGGTTCCGTATCTATCACGTCACGCCTGAAGATATAAATAATACCTAATGGGCATTTTTAAACAGCATCATCGTCTAGCCCTAACGCATCCACTGCCCAGCCTCGGCGGTGCGACCTGCAGATGCGGCGTGGTCGTGAACGTCTGCGTCTTGGGCATGAAAGATTTTCATTGTCAACGACGCACATGTAGTTGCTGCTCACCCTTGCGGAACGCACAGCAGAGGCTGAACAGTGAATGCGTTAATGCGTAAAATAGCAATAAAAATACTAAACCAATACATAATCAATAAAAATCCAACACAGCATCTATTAAACCAACAGGTGAACTAAAGAGTAAAGACAGACGAATTAAAATCTCAATCAAAACAGAGCGATCTCAATTTGGATATGTTTGGCGCCGCGCCAGGACTCGGCTGAGTTCTGTACTCGGTGGCATTACGGATGAGTTGAACGCATGAGTGTGTAGATACGTGTACCTACAAGGTGGACTGAGAATGTGCAAGGTTTTAGGGACTTTATCATTATCTTGCCCTATAACTCAACTCAGCGATGCACGGGTCTGCAAAATTAGATTTCTTGTTTTCTACTTTTCAATAACACAAGTCATTTATAACGGGATGTTTACCATGGTTTGAACTGTGTCGCAAATCGCTATATTAGAAAACTCAAAACTGAAATCAGGGTAAATAATAATTTGCCGTTGTAAATGACTTCAGCGGTTTGTTTCGTCCATTCACTACTGTCATTCATCCACTAAGCACTCAGTTCTTTCTTACTCAGGACATTTGCTCACAATTAACAATCTTTTCTTTGGCTTACTTCTACTCGTAATTCAATCCATATGCAGAACTGCTGGTTCCATCCATTCCATTCCATAAACCATGTGGTTGGAATAAGCAGTTCAAATCGTCTAGTCCTGCTGTTTGTAAAATGCCCAATAAGTATTATTTATTCCCTCTGACGTGCCGTGATAGATACGGAATAAGAATACAAATATTCTATCATGTGTCTGGGTAACTTGGGTAAATGCTTCTGGTCTAGTATTCTCATCCAAATAATCAGATCTTTGCTTTGCTACAATTGAGTATACAGATTTTATTTGAGTCTTCATCTTGTTTCTTCTAGTTTCGGGATACGCACACAATCTGTATTCATGAGATTGCTCTTGGAACTCTTCTCTCTCGCTCCTCTGCAATGTCTGTCTGAGGGTGAGCCAGAATTAAATTGTACTTGCATATTGATTAACTGAATTAGTTTTGTGTCAATGTTTAAAAGTGTATTACATGTTTGCACCGTTTCAGTTTTTCAAAAAATAAAATCTTACTTAAATGAGAGCGAAAGTAACAAAATAGGAAAATAAATTGAAATGAATTTTCGTAGGGTAGTCGGACCAAAAGATGACCACCCCCCAGTAGATGACCGAAACGCACATTTTCTCGAATTATAAGAATTGAGTGGTACTCCCTGTAGTGGCGTATTTTTTCTTTAGAAGCGGCAACAGTGTTCCCTCTTTTAAAAATTAATACATCGTCATTGGACCTTCAGTCACGCTCCAGGACCTCATTTTGTGTTTCGGCCATCGCCATTTTGTATGGAGAACGAGCTAAGGTGAGTAAACCAGTTTCTTAAGCTTATGAGTGGATTGCCGATTTCTTGATATAATTAGGCCCAATTTATGTGTTCCCCTGCATTTATGACTATTATCTCAACTAGAAAATCAAAGAAAATAAGTAATTTTTAATACGGTTTTCGAGAAATTTGCTGTTCAATTACTGGACTAAAAATGATACATAAAATCCTATTTGTGACCGAGCGGTCAGAATTAGCTCCGACCTGCAAATTTTGTTTGGATATTGTAGATTGTATCTTTGATTTTTTATTGATTTTTTACGTGTTTCTTAATGGTTTTGGATACATAATTCTATAAACCAAAACATGACCGGAGGTTAATTACAGAAAAATCGTTGTTTTGGGCTGTTATTTTTTAGCTGGTCATTTATTGTTCCAAACGCTCTATATGTGACCGAAGAAATTTGTTCGTTCATAATTTGGACCTAAAAACCTAATTGTGACCGACTGATTCTGACTGTGCAATAAAACTGTTGTGGAATTTTATTAGGGTTCTTCGTAATCAAAAGTAGACTTAAAAAACTCATCCTGACATAGACTTGTTACACAATTGTTACAATGCAGATAAAAAGTACATTTATGACTTACCTAATGGTATAAAGGTTAAAACTTAAGATTCTTAGATATTTTTTGATGTTTGATAAATTAAAATGTGTAGGTATCTATCATGGGGTTGGAATGTTTTCGTGGACTGATTGTTATTTTCTTATTTTTTTAGACTGATTGTTATTTTTTCATCAGGCCTTTAAAAATAAGATAAGTAAGTAAGTATTATGTGCAGACTGATTGTTATTTGTTTAGACTGATTATTATTATAATGTGTAAACTGATTGTTATTTGTTTATCAAGCAATTAAAATTATGATAAGTACCTTAGTATATGCAGACAAAATTATGTATACGGAACCCCACTTCTTTCAAATAAAGTCTCTTGTTATGAAGATTTCGCCTTTCATTTGGTCGGTCATAAATAGGGCCGATTTCGGTCAGAATTAATTCCAAACCGGTCACAATTAGGGCCAAAGTCATTTTTTTGATATTTTTGTAATTTTAACTTATTTACAAATAGTTCAGAGTAAAAACAGTTTATCTTGTTGATGCACCAAATATCTACCTACGTATACAACCAAAAACATAGAATATTCCTTGAATAGGAGTTGAGATAAAAAATAAAACAACTTGAATTCCGCTTAATCAGTCATCTATTGGTCCAACCACCCTAGGTTTTCCCGCGGTTTTGCTCACGGTAGAGAATATGGTAGTTCAAAGGTAGGTGAACAAGCCCTGATACAAATGCTTCCAGTCTTTTTTTTATCCGACTTTGCAAGAAGGAGACTAATGTCTTTTGTTTGTGTGAACGCATAGCTTTTTTTTTGCTCCTGGTCTTTCGTATCACTGCGGCCATATAGTGATCGCCACTTTTTGTGTTCACCCCTAATGCTGCAGCGTTCATAATTCGCCACCTTGCAGCTGCTAAGAACTGGAGGACTTTCTTCGGGCTGATATCTCGTAGCTCGTCTGGGCTGAACAGCTGCTTGCACAGACGAGTGCCACGTTTTTGGTTTCGTGCTCCACTCTCCTAGCAGATGGAGAGGCGTTTTCTCAGCATCGGCACAGAATCTACAGGATTTTGTGTCACATAGCCCCAATTTGAACATGGACGACAGTGTCCAGTTACACATAGTAACGTATAAGTATATACAATGAGGTGAGCACTCGGTTACTACGTATATAGGTAGGTAGGTACCTACAGTACCTACAGGTACATAATACGCACCTAACAAATCCTATCTAGACCCGTCCTACATAGCTGACCCCAGTTACGATAATTACATTAGCTAGTTACATTGTAGTGATGTTACATTGTAGTGATAGTATTAGGTAGGTTGATACATAATATAATATTATGGTAAGTTTTTGCATCATAGAGTCCCGCTCCGGTACTTCAGGGAGCAATGGTTCGGGCCTGGTTAGGGAGGGGGACAATGCACAAAACACTCCCCCATGCGAGATGTCAGTGCGGATCCCAGTTCCCCACTTAGAATTACAATAAGAATTAATTGCATCATTACCATAATATTTATAGGGCATGTAAGAGCGTGTGTGACGCGCTTTGACGCCTGCGCTTCGCGCTACACCCCGTGCAAACTCGAAGTTCCATAATTCAATTCCTACATTTAAGTTAGGTGCCATACAAACGTACTTTCCGATTCATTTGGAAACTACCTATGTCCAATATTCTACCATTATTGCATGCAATGAAGTTTTGCATACATAATCGGATAAGAAATAGCTATGTTTGTACCGTTTCGTTTAGTTTTTCAAAATACACAGTCATCATTGAGAACGAAAATTCATTTCAATTAATTTTCAAGCGATTTTATTACTTTCGCTCTCTTTTAATGATGATTTTGTTTTTTGAAAAACTTGGTGCAATCGTAGCTATTTCTTATACGATTACTTATGCATGTAAAATTTAATCAAAATCGGGGCAGATTTTCTAAATGAATCAGAAAGAACGTTTGTATAGGAGCTTAGAGGGTTGACCGTTTCGTGTTGACGCGAGATTAAAGTTTTTGTTTTTTTATATTTTCTGCGTTGTACAAGGAATAAAACTAATGGAAAAGTAATTTGGGCAAGTCGTAAACAATTTTTTATGACCCTATAATAAAACCAACCTTGATTCATTCGTTTTTTGTGGGAGCATTTGAGAATTACTTACCTACTTAAGTTGATTTTCAGCCCAAAAATATCTATTTTTCCCAAATGCTCCAAAAATACCACTGAATCGAAGTTATTTTTTTTGTAACTTAATAAAAAATATGTTTAAGTACGTAAATTTTAGTTTCCCACTTGTTTTATTTTTGTAGAACGTAGAAAAAATTAAAAGAACACAAAATAATTTGAAACTCGCGCCAAAACGAAACCGATAAGGATATAGATACGACAAGAATTTCAAATTATAGTAAATCAACTCAGATACTAATTATGTACTTACACGGAAATACAGTGTATTAAAAGCAAGGTGGCCTTGTGCCAATTAATAGGGGATCAATTCAAACGATGGGGTTTTTGGGGTGCATCAAATGGACCCCAGTTTTTTAGTTCAAAGAGCGGCTAGTCTAGACTCGTTTCGGGTTTACGTATTCTATTTTGTGACATTTGGCACAACTGCAATGGTGATTTTTGAAAAGTTTAAATATCAAAAAGTCTTGACACTTGATATTTATGTATAATACCAGCTAACACCAAATAACATTCAAATGCTAAAAAATCACTTAACAGTTTCAGACTAAGATTCAAAATAAAAGAAAACAAGTTCCAGGCACTTGAGTGTAATTACCTTCTGGCACAAAGGAACAGGAGAATGATACCTACTGACCTCGACAGAGCAGGCTCACTCGGAGCCGAGCACTCTTGTAATATTCACAGCGTCGAGTTTGTAGGTTAACGCATTCACTGCCCAGCCTGCGACGCGACTCGTGGGAGCTGCAGCTGGGAGGACTCGTAGGACTAAAAACTAAATTTAATCAAAAACATATTTACTTATTTTATCAAATAAACATTTATTTATTATTCTTGATATTGATACGTTACCGTGGGAATTCCGGGATAAAACATAGCCCTGGAAAGTAAGCTTTCCAATGTAAGAATTTTTGTAATCGGTCCAGTAGTTTTTAAGTTTATTCGTTGCATACAAAAATACATACAAATCTTTGCTTTGTATAATATTCGTATAGATAGCGATAGGGTTTTAATTTAATATTTAAAATTAATCCAAGGCAGATGATGGTGAACAAAAACAAGATATTTGGAATTTGTTTGTAACAGACAATTGCGCTTTTCTTCGTACACAATATGCTTTGAACATAATTGCTTTGTAGAATAGTATCTCCTGTTATGTACACCACTTCAGGATGGAAAAGAATTATATAACAAAATTTATAAATACCATTTGTCACGTTTATTAATCTATTTTTCCCGACATTTCAAGAGGTTTACACTTTACACACTGTCGTGGTCACGCACGGGATGACTCGTCGGTCAGCTATCCCCAAAATAGGTAATAATAATAATAATTTCATTTATTTTACCCAAAACAAAAAAGCAAGAACAAAAGAAAAACAAGTAGGTACTTAGACTAAAAAAAAGTGAAGTAGGTAAATAAACGTGATAAAAAAATATGAAATGGAATGTAAAGTCTTATTTTGTTTTATTTAGTCTTGCAGATTTCCAATAAAACTAGATACTGGGTTGTGTAGTTTTAGTTAGTAACTAGGTAAGTAGTCAAGTAGGACAGGTCCGAGGACAGACATAACGACATGCAGCATTGTCCTGCCTGCTAGGTACGTTGGTTGCCATGCCAACAGAAATGGATCAATGCATTTAAATATGTATGCGCACCTGACTTTTCACACTATTATATTCTGAATTACAAAATATAAATTGGAACGTCAAGTGCGGGTCGCACTCGCGCAACGAGGGTTCCGTTTTATCATCTAAAATTCTAAATAATAATTTAAGGACCTTGTTTCTTACCAAATATCATGATTTTAGGTCAATGGGAAGTAGGTACTAGGTACCCGATAGGTGGTCCATGGCGAGATAGAGGATTATCTTTTCTTTTTTGTAATTAAACTTCAAATTTATAGTTTTTAGATTTTTACTTGTGCTGTAAGACCTTCCTTCTTGCTAATTTTCATGATTCTAGGTCAACTTGAAGTACCCTATAGGTATTGGATTCATGGCGCGACTTTTTTGTTTAAAATTAAGAAACACTTTATTTAATGTCATCATTTAGTGATTGGTTGATCGTTTTTTGTTATCACAATTTTTTTTGCCTGTGGTTTTGAATTTCATCTGATTTCTATAAGCAATGAATTTAGCAAAACAGAAATTTGACGCAAATCGTTAACGATTTTTTATTATAATATGAAAAACTTAACTTCGATTCACAAGTATTGTGGAAAAAGAGATTTCCAAATGCTCCCAAAATACAAGTGAATTGAATCGACGTTGGTAAATAAAGAAATGTTTAGGATTTGCAGTAAATTACTTATCCGTTACTTGTAGAAAGAAAAAAATATATAACACCACAAAAAAAAATAACTTCGCGCCTACACGAAGGTCAGAAAAAATTTTAAATGCATGAAACGGATCATTTCGTGTGTTTCAATTTTTTTAAGACAACGCAAACCTATGTTATACAACCTATGTTATGCAAACCTAATAGCATATACGGATTTAAAACTAAGTTAAAGAAGTTTCTGATTCAAGAACAAATAAAGTGGAACGGCATCAATAACAACGATGCGTCAATAATTTGAGGGTTTTATATATACGAGTAGGTATTCTTAGTCAAATAAAATTTGTTCTTTTTTACATAGGCAAGTACTGAAATTTCAGACTTCACTTTAATGGTTTACTATAGGAGTTATTATATAAATAGGTGGTCTATTTATTTACTTAAAGAAAATTACAATAAAAACAGAATACAATAATAATAACAACTAATATTTACACTTATATCTATTTTCTAAAAAGGTGGTCTTATATATTTTATAATATTTATTTTTGTGGTAGTTAGCTATTACGTTCTCTATTACATTGGATAAGTAAATTTTTAGGAAGGCATAGATTTAGATTTTAATAATATTGCCATATTCCAAAGTAACTTAAAATCCTAATTTCACTTGGTCTACTTATGTAAAGCAGTGTGCATAGATGTTTGACGTTGGTGATTTAACTTACTCCACAAGGGTCAACATAACACCAGCGCTGAGTAGGTATTTTTAACTTATCTACTCAGCAACATGCTGAGTTGATACCTTTTTGGCTCGACACTGGGTGGTTTGCCAGGCAGGTTGCGGAAGTTACTAGGTAGGTAACCAATTCTGTTTAAATTTCTGACAATTTAGTTTGTACCAAGTATAGTTAACCGTTATTGCACTTACCTGTCACTCGTTCTAGTTTAGTTTCTTCCTCGGATGTATGGTAGTTCTAATGTGTCGTGTCAAATAAATCATTTCATTTTCATTTCATTTTCATGTTCTTGTTCCACAAAAAAACAGTGTAAATTAGATTTTTCCAGCGCAACCCCGTTGCTTGTAGGTAAACAGAACAGAGAAGACAGTTTGTTTTACAGGAACCAAATAACATCTAAACAAAATGTTACATTGTCAGTCAGGCGGCGGCGGCGGGAATACAAGAATATAATGTTCAATAAAAATAGCTTGGTTTACGAGCTTCGTCGTTGTTGAGTACAAGTGCCTCGTATCGTACTGGATGTTAAATGTAATTGTGGCCATAATGCCATAGCTACACAGATCAATCATTCTTGCACTTACACTAGAATATAATTTGACGTGTTTTAAACTTTAAAGGTGGTTCGACACGGGTTGGTGCAAGTTTTTCCTTTTTGAGGTTTTTAATCTGCGTTGCATTGAGTCTGCGTTCCACAAAAAACTGAATCTTGCGCCAGCCAAAATCGGACCACCCAAAGAACTATAAATAAAATAAACCGACTTCAAATTAAATTAAATTAATATTCAATTATGATAAAATACAGCCCACAGCCCCTGAAAGATAGACGGACAGACAGACAGGAGGCTTAGTACCTAATAGGATATGTTGGAGTTTGGGACCCTTTTCGTACAAAACCCCAACAAAATCATCAGTCCAGCAGCATCGGTCATCCTTCGTTTTAGACGACCCGCCATCGGTCGACTTTGTAATACCTCTGATTACGCCCGGAAAACATCAGTGATAAAAAAATATGGGACTAATTCAAGATCATTCTGTATGTATGCGCAAGAATTTTCATAATCGGTCCATTATTGACGAAGAAATCGACGAACATACATTATAATTATAAAATATGAACAGCCGAACATAGAACCTTTCTACTCCTTTTTCCGAAGTCGGTTAAAGTTTGTGTTGTTACAACTCAAATAGGTAAGATTCGTCTCTTACTTACATCCATAGTGAATTCGGTGTAATGTACCATACATTTCAAATTCAAACTCAGTGTGCTTCTGACTCTCACTCACTTGCACAAGGTAGAAATAAAAAAAAAGTAAACATTAGAAATACAGGCTTATTCCACTAATCCCCGTTGACAATCCCCGTCAACGGGGATAAGTGAACTTTTTGTTCAATATTCCCCGTTGACGCCGATGCGAACTCGTAATAGGGATTAGTGAACTAAAAAGTTCATTAATCCCCATTGCGTCAAAAATAAAATACTAATACCTATAAGAATCATGTTTTTATTTATTTATAAGGCAAGGACTCGCTTATTGATTATTTTTATAATAATATTTAATTGCCTAGGCAACGATTCAGTTACCTTTCTAATAAAATCCGAATCTTACCTATTTCTTTTTTTTAATAATTCCTTAACAACCTTGGGATGGACACTAGGTGAATAAAGCCGAGGAGAAGTGATGATGACGAAGATATGCGAGAGGAACCAGAGTGCGCCATATATTCTGTGTACAAACTAGAAATGACTAATCTCGTACAGTCAGTACACAAGGGGCGGATATCCGGCGGAACTACAAAGCTTTGTTCAAAGAGATTGTTTGTTTCAGTTACAAGTGTAGGTACTTTCTTACCTTCTACTTCCAACATAACATTTAGTTTTTCACTTATTATGAGGCCTGCGGATGATGATTTGCCCATACAAACGTACCTACTACCAAAATGATTTGTAATTCGAGCATATTTCCACCATATCATGTTGTTTTTTGTATTCGAATAGTATTCATCTAGGTCGCTGGTTGTTTTTTGTATTCGAATAGTATTCATCTAGGTCGCTGGTTGTTTTTTGTATTCGAATAGTATTCATCTAGGTCGCTGGTTGTTTTTTGTATTCGAATAGTATTCATCTAGGTCGCTGGTTGTTTTTTGTATTCGAATAGTATTCATCTAGGTCGCTGGTTGTTTTTTGTATTCGAATAGTATTCATCTAGGTCGCTGGTTGTTTTTTGTATTCGAATAGTATTCATCTAGGTCGCTGGTTGTTTTTTGTATTCGAATAGTATTCATCTAGGTCGCTGGTTGTTTTTTGTATTCGAATAGTATTCATCTAGGTCGCTGGTTGTTTTTTGTATTCGAATAGTATTCATCTAGGTCGCTGGTTGTTTTTTGTATTCGAATAGTATTCATCTAGGTCGCTGGTTGTTTTTTGTATTCGAATAGTATTCATCTAGGTCGCTGGTTGTTTTTTGTATTCGAATAGTATTCATCTAGGTCGCTGGTTGTTTTTTGTATTCGAATAGTATTCATCTAGGTCGCTGGTTGTTTTTTGTATTCGAATAGTATTCATCTAGGTCGCTGGTTGTTTTTTGTATTCGAATAGTATTCATCTAGGTCGCTGGTTGTTTTTTGTATTCGAATAGTATTCATCTAGGTCGCTGGTTGTTTTTTGTATTCGAATAGTATTCATCTAGGTCGCTGGTTGTTTTTTGTATTCGAATAGTATTCATCTAGGTCGCTGGTTGTTTTTTGTATTCGAATAGTATTCATCTAGGTCGCTGGTTGTTTTTTGTATTCGAATAGTATTCATCTAGGTCGCTGGTTGTTTTTTGTATTCGAATAGTATTCATCTAGGTCGCTGGTTGTTTTTTGTATTCGAATAGTATTCATCTAGGTCGCTGGTTGTTTTTTGTATTCGAATAGTATTCATCTAGGTCGCTGGTTGTTTTTTGTATTCGAATAGTATTCATCTAGGTCCCTGGTTGTTTTTTTCTTAATAATATAATGTAATGTAAGCAAAAATATGCATAATTGATATTAACATATTTTACGTCTAAAATGACATGCTTTCGTCCTATTTGTTTTGTATTAAAAACAACAATACCTTACGTTTTGTTTGTTAAGGAACATAGCTTACATTGTCTATTTACAGAATAACAACACGATGTCGAAGATTCAACAAGTTTTCAGTCATCATTTTTGGTATTACGGAACATAATAATTCACGAATTGAAGTTGCGAGCAGCTGTCGCCGGATCCTTAAGTATAGCACAAAATTAAGAAGTATCTAGCCAGTCGTTATGATTATAAATATTTGCAGATTTTTTTCCATTACAAGTCATACGCTACTACTATTACTACTATACAACCCCGCGATGCTAAAATTTCATTCGACATTGTGTTATATATATCGCATTCGATAAACGAAATGACTCGGTACCAGAATACACACCGCTAGGCGTCTACATCACAGTATACATACCTACCGTAAAACCTTACAAGATTGCCAAACTGATTTGATTTTGCCCACCACAGTACTTTTTTTAAAATTCTTCATATTATCGAGAATGTTTTAGTAGCTTTTATTTCTTGTTTGTTGGTAGATACTTGAATATGTCACTGGCAGCACTAAATAACCGACTGTCGCTAATTTCACTTCAGTTGACTGTCAGTTGGTGTCAAAGTTTGGTGGTGTGTTTGGCGGGCCAAAGTTCGTGCGGAAAACTTTTTCAAAAACAGTACTTGCAGTTGCAGCAGGCAAGTAATTATTTTACCACTATAAGTTTGTAACAAATAAATAATACCTATCGAATATCTGACGCGAAACCTCTTTTAAACTCGAAAATATTAAGGTGGGCATTGTCAAAGTACCTTTTCTGGAGTACTGTTTACTACTTTGCCCACCAAAATATTGCTGTCAGGGTTGTCACTACGACATTAAATCAAAATTGATTTATGTAGGTCCTATTAGTAGTAAGTCGTTTGGTATTATCTAACCACCTTTTAATTGATGATGCCTATTTTATTAGGAAAGTAAATAAATATATATTAAATAAATATCAGCTGTTTCCGGTCAATGACCTTTATATTAGTCGTGTTTCTTGTATTGAAATTGTAGTGTACATACTTGTAGTTATACATTTAATTTTTTTGTACGTATAGTAGTAGGTACTAAATGCTATTTATAAGGAAGGTCTATAAAACAAGTGTTTCGATCATAATTGTAGAGTATTTCCAATTATTTATTTTTTCAATTCCTCTTTATCAAATAATGTAATGCAAAATTTACCATTTCTACAGTTTTTTTTTGTATTTTAATGCCTTAATTTGTTTTATAATCTAAATGAGGTAGGTACTTACCTTATTATTTATAAAAATATTTATAGACAACTATTACTTTTTCTGGATCAAAGTTTTTGTCGACGTTAATAAGTTAAAACTTAGGTACTATGCACCTACAGTTGACATGGCAGCAGTTGAATGGGTACTTAATTATATTTCATTATAATTAAAGGCTGTTAGTAAACAATAAAAATGTGACAACCCTTGCGCATCTTTTTATTTGTATGAAAAATTTCAAAAAAATATTTGTGTCTTTGCCCACTCAATTTTGGCGGTTAATTTGCTTGCTTGAACGTTTTATATTAAGATATAAAGTAACATTGATTATCCCTATTGCTTGTTCCTTAAATCTTGTTATCCTAAGGTCAAAAATACCGGAATTACGATTTTTTTTGCAAAATGGGCAAACTCGGAAAAAAAAATATATTTGGCCCGCTCTCTAAAATTATGATTTTTACACATACCGTCCCATTTTATTCGATTTATTATCTATTATTTGCAAAGAAGAGTATATATAAAATAATGTAGCGCAAAATTATTATTAGAACTATACATACTTTTAAAATTATCTTAAATTGAACCACTAAATCCAAAAAAATTGGGCAAAGTTGCACGGTCTTACTGTATGTGTACTGGGTCTACATTGTGAGATTTAAAAAAAACTAAGCCATAACTAAAAAAGAAGCTGATACCTATGACTTCGACAAAAGATCATCGCTATGATATTCAATATTTTGTTACATTAACAAAAATAAAACACAAAACAAAACAGAAAGCCATTTTACTTTTGGATGAAAGATAATCACAACCAACTCGATAATTAAATTTGAAACCGCGATGTCCGCTAATGCTTTTGGCGGAATGCGAAACGACGACGGTGGTCATTTTATGCGTTCGGGATCTTCGGGTTCTTTTCCGGGATTTCTTTTTTTCGCAACTGAAGGCAAGTTTTCTAGCAGTTTCTACTCTATCCATAATTGAATTTGGTAGGTACCTACCTGTTGAAAGTACCTATCGTCAAAAATCCAAATTTTATAAATCAGATAGGTAGGTAAATATTCTTAGTTTTTCATAAAAAGTAAAGTGAAGGTAACAAATGCGATTTCAAAAGATTCCTCTCCAAAAGTTGGAAAACAGCCCAAAAGAAATGGCGCCTAAGCCACAGAAAAATAATGTTACTTCGTAACCTAAACGCAATGAAAAAAGAGATCCCCTTTAGATCAATGCCTAAACGTCGCTCGTCCGTTCACGTTATGACCGGAAATATACCCGCTATAATCTATGGTCGAGATCTTTTGCGCGGGAAATTGGTTTTCAGCGTTTTACGCAAGGGGTTTTTCTATTTTCATTGCGAGGTGGTTCCCCTCAATCACCCCTGTGTGAAGCCACCTCAGCTGCCATGTCAACAATGTTACCAAACCTAGGCTACACAAGATTATGGACATAACTAAAGGCCAATGTAGGTATACGCTTCTACAGAAACGAGAAAATTTCTCTCGTCCCTTTGCTTCTTCAACAAAACTCTAAGAGAGTTGCAAAAATTATCAATGAATATATTCAAAGAAATTGTCAAAATAACAGATTATCTAGTAGACGCGACGGTAAAAAAACTTGGGACGACTTTTGCTCCAACTCGAATACTTACTAAAATTGTAACAAGGTAAAAGTTTCTAGTTTTTCAGGAATGGTCGATGTTGAAAGCTACAAGAAACCTCAAAAATAATATAGGTAGGTACCTACTTAAAGAACCTACTAGGTACCTAATTACAGTAATTATAAGTACATGTTTATAGGTAGGTACCTAGTGCCTGGCGCTTTGGATTTAACTGTAGTAGTAATAAATGGCGTAATTTTCAGAAGATAATTCGTACTACGTGTATCAATGCACAAACGCTTACAAACTATCTAAACATAATAACGTCAAGTGCGAGTCGGACTCGCGCAACGAGGGTTCCGTATCTAAACACTATGTTAACTATGTATTTTTAAGACCTTGTTTCTTGCCAAATATCATGAATCTAGCTCAACGGGAAGAGCCCTATAAGTTTTGAGTGGATGTGATTCTCTTGGAAAATTCAAAAATTGGGCATAAACGTCTGAAACTTCTGATTGCGTTGACTTAGAAGTTTAATTTATGTTGATACAATTAGATAGATTTTACTTTTACTTGGAAATATGCGTAGAACGGAATCATGAGTTTATTTAATAGATTCAAATAACAAACAAATTTCAACGTATAAAATCTATATGTATTGTGTAACTAACCTGCAGTACCTACCTGTGTATTCAACGGATATCTGGTATTAGCATAATAATTATAGGTAGGTAGATATTATTTTACGGCTTATCAAACATTTTAAAAGCAATATTTTGGAGCACGCACATCAAAGAACGGAACGTAAAGGCTTGTAAAACAACATTTTATTAGACAAACAAATGCTTTATAGTATGGTTCTACCTACCTAGTGAAAAATAACAAACAAAACCTAAAAATAAAATTTGCCATCGAAATTAGAAATATTTTTAAGATTATTAAGTGGAAACAATTTTCAAAAATAGGGTTTTTTGTTGCGTAGGCATCTCTAAGAAATGACATAAGTTCCCAAAAAAATCGATTTCGGCGGGACTCGAATCGAATTTTCGAAATACCTTGAGTAATTTAATGTATGAAACAATTTATGTAGGTATATACCATACCTACCTCTTCTATACTACACAATAAAGGCTTAAATACTTTAGCACTATCGGTTATCGCGGTCTCAAATTACTCACCACATGTTTTTTTGTAAATTAAGTAGTAGGTACTAAGTTTTGCTACTTTTTCCTATGACCTCTAAAAGCTTTGGTTTACCGTCGCGACGCGTCGTACTGTTAATAAATCACGATAAAGATCAACTAGGTAGGTACCTTACCTATGTGCCGTGTTAATGGCAAGCATGTAATGTACAGTCGGCGACGAAGTCTTAAGACAGCTAACCGTATCTCATGAAGCGTATGGCCAACGCAACCCGAGTTAGTCTTTTTTCCACTTGTTTTTTTTTAATACGCATTAATAGAAAAGAATTTGGGAAACATTTACAACTTTTTAAGAAACCTAATTTAAACGAGACGAAACAGACATAAGAATGAGGAGAGTTAGGATAGGAAAATTATGGGAATTATTATACATACTTTATACACTGTATATTTATATTATTTGTACAAATAAAGGATTTTAACCATACTCATTAGTGACGTCATGCAACTGCGCGTAGTCAAATGATCAAGACCAGCGTTACGGCAGGTTCTTCCTTCCATAGCATCCCTTGAGCGTTGGCCATTTTTGTTGTAATTGTAACTGTAATATATTGGTTCTTATTTATATTGTTTGAATTGAGCAACAAAATAAACAAATTTTTAATTTAACTCAACTTTACTACTAAATTCGTCTAAAATCACAAAAAATCGAACAGTAGCAATTCTTGCGGATGTAAAGTTTTGTCGTTGACTGTACTTAGTGGAAAACCTTCATGTCACGGCCAAAATATGGAGGTAATAAGGGGTTGGACTTCTCGTAGCACCACTTTGAACCTTCGACTTCACTTCATCGGCGATGGCTTCAAATTAGAGAGATTTTCTACATGCAAGGGTCGAAGAAATATTACCTTTAGTTACGCGCGGGTAATTGTTGGTTTTTTAGGGTTCCGTATCCAAAAGGTGAAACGGGACCCTATTACTTAGCCTCCGTTGTCTGTCCGTCAGCGGGCTGCACCTCATGAAAGGTAGACAAATTAAGTTTTCACAGAATGTGTATTTATTTTAACCGCTATAACAAATAATAAGAATTAAGTAAACCTTAAAATAGTAAACTTATCAATTAACCATTCAATAAACGTGTTTTTTGGGTTCGAGGGTTAGGCCCCCGGTAGGTTAGGCCCCCGGTGTGTGACGCCCCCGTGGTGGAGGCTCCCGATTTCGTTTTAGTGCGATAAAATGTATTAGTTGAATATTTTCATCCAAAGTACAGTCAGATAGCAAAGTGTATCAGTGTAACCTATTGTAAAAATGTTTATAAGGCTGCGGTAGGTACTTTTGTCAAGACTGTATCTCGTTAAACCGTAATAGGAAAACAGGAAATTTAAGTAAATGTTACACTGTTACTTGTGTTATATACAAAAGTAACTGTTTTAACAAAAAATATTTTAAAAATAAAAATTAAGGGACCATAAATGAATACAACTTACTAATACATATTTGTATTTCTAAATGACCTAGGTACTTTAGTCACATGTTTAGTTTTGTATTGACGACATCTCAATTGACACCTAAAAATCAAAATTGATGAAATTGTTAGCTTACTAATACCCGTATTATGATATCTGGCTCAGTCATAGATCTGTGCTTGATCAACGCTTTTCTATGGCATACACGTCACTCAAGCACAGATCTATGACTGAGCAAGCTTTCGTGATTCCGCCCTAAGTGTGGTTCAACCTTTGAATGCTGATACCGTGTTTTGTGGCAGTGTTGCCATGACTAGCACCGTCATTACCCTAAGCGTAGCTAGCTATCTAACCTATTAGCAGGGCATTATCATGGAGTTTACCAACAACATTGCAACTTAGTTAATAACACCAGCATTTTTGTATAGAATATAATACCATAGCAGTATTGTACTCGAGTCTCGTTATTTTCGTATTATGCCTCAACACGCAGGCCTCCCCCTGGTAATCGCCTCATTGGCTTTTACCTCATGGAGGGTTATGCCCATACTCCCCACGCTGGGCATGCGGGTTGGGGATTGCAGTTCGGAAGTAGATCTATTCTGCAAGAGGCGCTGCTGCCCGCCCCCCGGGAAGCAGCGTATTGTACTATTTATTAAGCTGTTTATGTATAAAATTTGACTTGTCTAAGTGCTTATTTTGTAAGCCTAAAGAAATAAAGTTATTGAATTTTGAATTTTTTGAATTTTATATTGTGTCTAATTTGGAAACATGGCCAAGAAAGAAGAAGACGAAGTCTTTTCAAATAAGTCGGTATTTATTGCTAGTAAAAAATGGCGCCAAAACACCAATACACTTGTGCCAACTAATATTTAAGACAGGATAGATAAAATCTAATAAATTCATGTAAATATCGCGAGAAAGGTGGCAAGTTGCCAAAAAAATCTAAGTTGTCATATAATATTCTATCAGAACGATTTATCTTGCTGACAAGACAGGTGACAGGACGTATTTACGTTTGAAAAGGCAGGAAGTTGCTGTTTTAAAAATATCTTTTTTTTATTGATAAACGATTCTTGTGAATCAATACCCACTTAAATAGGTACATTTATTTATTACTAGCAGTTGTTAGATCGTTGTCGTATATTCGTGAAAGAATCGTGCGCAGGCAGAATCATGAATAGTTTAATAACGTGTTTAAAGTCTACATTTATATAATACTAGCGGTCCGCCCCGGCTTCGCATGGGTATATTCTATCACCTATATTCCTGTTCATCATCAAAAAGAATCTTCCAAATCGTTCCATTACTTTCGGAGCCTATTCAATTCAAACAAACAAGCTAATTTCCTCTTAATAATATTAGTATAGATCTGTTTTATTTACAACTAGCGTCTACCAGTAGCTTCGCACGCTTATCCCAGGATAAAATTAGACTAGTAGGTACCTTTATGTTATTCTAGGTTTAGAACTACATTTATGCAAATTTTCAGCATGATCCTTTTTGTAGTTTTAGCATAAGAAAGCAACAAACATCCATTTAAACTTTTGCATTAAATATATTAATGTGATAATTCATTCCATTAACATGCGTATGATTTGTTTCAGATTCTTATCCTGCCTTCAAAAACCATCCAAATCTCTATTACTAAACAAATTCTTTGAAACTTTCGTGAATGCAAATATCGAAATGAATTTTCAACGTTAAATATTTACTTATATAAAAAATATACTTTACCAAAACCTTCCTTTTTTATAAAAAAAAACAGGAGTAACTTCACTAACAAACCCAAAAAACCCAATAATGTCACTCTAATTCTCCCGAAAACTCGGCAAAGTATGCTATAGCTGGGAATATACCAAGATGGCGACGCCTCCGGAGTCCCCCGTGGAGGAGCATGCGTACGAGTTGGAGCCCAGTCGCACTCCGAAGCCAATCCCTGTCGCTTTGGAGGAGTTGTGCAGGCAGACCAAGTTCTCTAAACAGGAGATCAGAGTCATGTACAGGGGGTTTAAGACGGTAAGCATTATTGTACGGCTTAGTGGTCTAATCGTGCAATGTTATAATAGTCAATATTATAGGTACAATTTAGTCGCGAGAAAAGTGTGGAATACTGCCAATTGTAAAAAAATATATTTCCATTTTGAAACAAAGCTTATGGTGAAAGGCGTTGTTGCAAAATGAAAAATAGGTACATTTACCTAGGTACCGAAAACGAATGCCTGATTGTTTGTACATTTGCACTCTTTTGATAGTCCGCTTACGCTTATGCCATGCGTCTGAGCTTGCGTCACAAACTGTCTGCAATAAATAATGTAATAGACAATAAGCAAGGTTTCTCAAATCGGTAAGGTATACTAAAGCTGCACCCCTTTCGATTCGAAATGCGTAGAGAAAATGTTAGCGGGTTTTTATTTCATAAATAAAAGGTCAAGTGCGAGTTGAACTCGCGCTTAAAGGGTTCCGTACAAACTCGTAAGTAATCAAAAAACCCGCTATTTCCTTCATCTTCAAGTTCCAGTTCTTTTATTGGTAAAATAATTTATCGTTTATTTCCCAACTTGGCCGACTCTCTATCTTGCGTCTTCTTCTTTCTCGATAGAAGAAAACATCGGTCTAAACTACCTACAATAAATCGTCGTTATTCAATCAATACTTTAAAATAAGCCTTAACACTTTGTACAATAAACAAACAGAGCATAAAGCAAACGGTGTGCGTTTTAAATTTTCATAATTACCTACCTACTATTTTTTTTAGATGATAAGCAAAAACTTGATATTTGCTCACAATGCGCGCGCCAGTTGACGACAAAAAAAGTAGGTAAAATCGGAAGGTGCCAACTCGCGCGAATTCTCAATTTTCATTCGAGCGAGTTGACGAATAAGTCACGCCGCTCTGCTCTGTCCCGCTCCTATGAACGCGAAATCCTATGCCTATCCTTTTCAAAAAATGGCGCTGTATGGTAGCCCCTAGTAAAAATAGAAATCATACCCCAGTTTTATTTACTAAACTCTGTAAAGTGGTCGATGTTGGTTGATATATCCTCCCTAACCAGCTTATGCCTTGTGTCACTGAAAACCTGTGAAAGGGCACTCCGGAAGCCTGTCCTGTCGCTTCGCTGTCTGTCGTCGCTTTGTACTTGTACGCCTTTGTATTGACGAGGCCGGAACAGGCTGTTAGTTTGATTGAGTTTTATGCGCAGAGTGAGCTGGCAACACTTTGTTGCTTTGCGCGCCATTGAAGTAGAAAGTTAGTCAGGACTTCCGTACCTAGTCGCTTGGGTAGGCTTATTTTCCCCAATATAGGTTTGACAGTTTAACACTTTCATTACCAATAACGCATAATGCGAGTCCTCCCTGCGACCTGCACCTGCGCTCTCCAGAGGCTGGGCAGTGAATTCGTTTAAAACACCTTAATTGTTACCTTTTGTCACGTTGCAAGATCGTTTTTTATTAAAGTCATTTACGGGATATTTACCTACTATGATTTGATGATTTTTGAGTTTTCCAATATTTCGTCACAGTTTGATGCGCCATGATCACGGAAGAACTAAAGTCACTGCGAGTTGGTTTTTATTGGCAGACATGTCGTACCCTCATTCTTTGTCTTTTAACGTTACCACTACCACCGGTTTCACTTTCGAACGCAACTCGATCACGACATAACTCTGACGTTATGATTGAACGCGTAAAAGTTTTATAGTTTTTTATTTTCGTTTATTTTGGTTGCCAGAGACCAGAATAAGATGCCATAGTACTATCTACCTATGTCATTTGGTTTCTTTCTTAATTGGACTACCTGAATCCATACAACACCTTCAATAATACTCACCCCAAATCTCCTTATTTTCGCATCAACAATTTTTGTGCGTCGTCGACTAAGAAGCCGTTATTTTTAACCGACATAAGGAGAAGAAAAACATAGGTACATACATCCAAGCATAGAACATGTTTGGCTGTATGTACCTATGTTTTTAATGTAATGTTCGTTGATTTCTCCGTCATTATTGGACCGATTATGATAATTCTTTGGCTGGTGTATCGAGAGTGATCCATCCTAGGTGGTCCCATTTATTCCCGAGGGATGGTACTAAAGTATTTGTCTAGAAATCTAAAATAAAACTAGCCAAGTGCGCGTCAGACTCGTGCACGAAGGGTTCCGTACCATTATCTATAAAAACGGTATAAAAATCACGTTTGTTGTATATAGCCCCCTTAAATATTAGTTTTTTTATTTAATTATTTATTTTTAAAGTGAATATATAACCAAATATTCTGTGAATATTTCAAGCGTCTACCTCTACCTGTTGCCGTTATCAATGTCGAGCAAAAACGAGCAAAAAAAAACACGTTTGTTGTATGGGAGCGGAGCCCGCTTAAATATTTGTTTTATTCTGTTTTTTTCACAAAGATTTAAAGGTAAGGGCACCGCGCGCAGCTAGTATAATGTCTGTGGTTCTTTTGTATTTGTTGTTAAAGCGGTAACAGAAATACATCATCTGTGAAAATCTCAACAATACCTAGCAACCATAGAGTAGAGAATATAGTGCTAGCTATCTATAACTCTGTGCTAGGAACCTTCTCGCCCATATACTTTTTGAGTTCCCGACCTCTTTCCCCACAAGAAGCCTCCACTTAAATAAGTACTCACCTCTTTCGAAACTTTCGGTTTGAAATGGCAGAATCCGAGTTGAAACTTCGTTGAAGACTTTAAACGTACAAGTTTCGCATTGTTCTAAGTTTTAAACCGTGGTTGAACAAATTGCCACCAAACGTGATTGCCGTTGTTTTCCAGCGTCTCGCTAAAAAACTTTTGCGATCAACGTTTTTGCTCCACTTGCATGAGCATTCTTACGTCTTAACACGATCACTGCTTCAGTGAGTTAAGGATGATGACAGTAAGTTAAATTCATCAAAATGACTAAAATACTATCCTAATTAAGACTGAGCCATAGATTACAAAACACGATGATATTTTTTTGAAAACCCTGAGAGCTTCGAGTCCAAGGGGAGGAAATGCGTAGGCTCTGGTAGAGACCTGCATATTTGCGCCTCTTGAGATCTTCGGCCAAATCTGCCGTCGCACAGTTTTTTTTTATGATTTTGTATTCTGTACTGTTTTGTATTCTGTACTGTTTTTGTTTGTTTGTATTCTGTATTCTGTAATGTTTGTATTTTGTAGATGTCTAAAATAATTTCGGAGTACTTTCTGAAAATCGGTTATCATGCCTATTAAGATGGAGGTAAGCAAATAATGTTAACTTAAATAGGTAGGTATGTTTAGCAGCTAAAGGTTGGCGCTCACACGTCCAACACATATTATGAGCGCCTAAACTTTTATGAGTTTAAGTCCATATTGGAATGTTGTACGTACTGCAAAATGTAAATAGGTATCTAGATATTACGAGTTTAAATTAGACTCTTAATTGAATTTTAATTTTTGTGTTGTACGGCAGCGAAGTTGGACGTGTGCGCGACCTTTAATCATTGAGTACCTAATTCTTGCGCAAGTCAGACGTAGGTGTCAAAGCAAATCAAACAATGTTTTTGAAGACTCTGCATACGCAAACCGAAATGTAAACCGTGAAAACAGAAATAAAAACGGTGAAATCTTTAAAATATACCTAGGTTTTAAGGTTCCTGATGTAAGCTCGTCCTCTACTTGCATTACCTGAAGGAAAATCGTCAAGGAATAGTAATTTTACCTTGGAACAATTCAGAAATAAGTTACTGAATACCTGGAACTGCAAATAAACACGCAAATGGAGTTCTCAAAATATCTACTCCACTGTTTCTCGCTCCACACTTTAGACTGGGCTATTTCAGCAAATGATTCAGAATGGGACGCCTAGACACCTTTTTATGTTATGTGAGAGAGATAACAATAATCTAGGTATTTCGTATAAAAGGTCAGTAGGTGAGTCGACGACCGTTGCCGCCAAAAATAGGAGAAGCGCTTGTCAACATGACAGATGTGTGTCAGCCATATTGCTTGTTAGTAAAGGGTTATGCAAGTTGTAAAGTGTGCTTTGTTTTGATGGTCATTAGGTTTGTTTTGGTAATAAAGGGCTTTCACACATACGTTAGAATTCTTTCCCAGCAGTAGTCAAGTAGCCTAATGCAGTACCTACGCAAGGAGTGGACATACCTACCTACCCACAGGTTAAATATATTAAAATAATGACTTAGGAACCTATGATTTTGAATATTTGGTAAGGTATCAAAGTAGGTTGAGATATTCGGCCGATTTCGAAACACGCGAATTTGCGTGTCACTCGAATCTATAGCTACGAGTATAACTGGTAATTTTATAAATTCTAATCTTCTTTTTTTTAAAAGCTTTCGTTTTAAAAGGTCCGTACTATCTGTTTTCGATGATACGTTTTTATAGGTAAAAGAAACTAGCATACAAGTTTTTTTAGTGTAATATCAATCAAATCCAATATTAATTGGATTTGATTGACTAGAACTTTTCTTAGAGATTACCCCGAGTGCGAGGGCTTAAGCACTATTATTGACACTATTTGACTATTATTGACACTAAAGTAAATTATAACATCTCGCGGTCTGACCATTTTCCTTAGATGCAATAGTATAAAATTCCCGATTTTGTTCCAATGAATCATTCCTCGAATTCTTTTAGTAAGGGCATTGAAACGTACCGTGCTACTAAAGTGAAATAACTAAAACGAAGTACAAAGCTAAGTAACTAGGTATATTGTTGGTCGGTCATTAGCTAAAGTTATTGCTCTGGGCTGACTCACGAACGATGAGGGCGAAACTTAAGTTTTTACGAATGCAACTGTAATGGAACTTATACTCGCATGGATTTTTTCCTCGTTCCTGTAAATAAAGGAACAAAGAACCTTTTGAGTATTTTCACCTTACAAATTTTTCAAAGGCTTATGAGACACTAGTGGTCCGCCCCGACTTTGCACGTGTATATTCTATCGCCTATGTTCATCAGGGATAATGTAGGATTCTAATGGTGTTTTTTTTTCAAATTGGTCCAGTAGTTTCGGAACTTATTCAATTCAAACAAAAGGGACTTAGAAACTGTCGAGGAAACATTAATATAAATGCGAAAGTTTGGATGTTTGGATGGATGTTTGTTACATCTTTACGCCAAAACTACTGAACGGATAGGGCAAATATTTTGCATACAGGTAGTTCTAGGGTATAAAACAGAGGTGACTTTTTATCCCATAAGTCAGTTATCGTGGTTTAGAAATAACCTTAAACAACGCGTGCGAAGCTACGGCCAGAAACTAGTAAGAATAACTTGTACCTAACGACAACGTGTGAATACAAGCCAATATTAAAGTGGTTCGTTTTCATACCGTTGGCTGAGGGTGACGGTGCGAAAAAAACTGTGCTCTGCGATTCCTAGCCCGCATGCCCAGCGTGGGGATTATGGCATTACCCCCCAAGAAAACAACAAGGCGCTTTAGGGGAAGCTTAAGTCCAACAGTGGACTGATATTAGGCTGGTATGGCTGTTGTTGGGTTGTTTTCGGTGGGAAATATGTGTTTAATGGTTTTTATTTTGTAATTGCAGGAGTGTCCAGAAGGGGTGGTCCAAGAAGAGTCCTTTAAGGACATTTATGCCAAATTCTTCCCTCATGGAAGTGAGTATAGAAGAATATAAAAATAAATAAATAAATAAAAATCATTTATTTCAGCACCATGGCACCATATACAATAGATACACATTACAAAATAGAATCACAAAATAGAACTTAGGTACTGAATATAATATTTCAAATTTCTTCCATTATCGACCGTTTTATAAAAGAGAGAATTTGTTATATTTTCATTTGTAGGCAATCGCAGAGCAGCGGTTGCTTTGCATTCCAGTTGAAATTGCAAGTTGCAGTTTATATTATGGATTGGGAGCTATGCCATCACTTCAAGCGCACTGAAAATGCCGACAAAATTGTTGCCAAAGTCGCCGTAAACACTACATCAGAATGGTTTAGGAAACTGTTTTCCAAGCTCGTAAACTGCCTGCTAACTGCTAGCTACTGGTGTTTGGCTGTATACCAGCTCATTAGGTACTGTAGATAGCAACTTATATTATTTACATATTGGTTTATGTAGGCCAATAATTTAAAAAATCTATCTATGTATTGTGTATATCAGTTATCTAGTATCCTTAGCAGAAGCTTGAATTGTCCAGCATTATTTATTTATTAAGGAAATCGAGATCTTGTCGAAACTATGTATTTCTATTTTCTTTTGCTTTTTTAGGAAACAACCTTAAAGCGTAGAAAACACATTTGCTTCAGTAGTTTCTTAGGAGTTTGAGTTAAGTAAACGAGCAAGATCGGATAAATTTATATACTCAATATTTTTATTGCAAACATGTTGTACATGGATTCTTAAAGATAGAGTGTCTCAAACATGCACCCTGCTAGGGCACGGCAATATTTAGCTAGGTGGCTAATTCTTATAATCTAACGACTTATTCTATATAACAATAGTGTTTAGGCTTTTTATCGTATAATATAGACACTGTCTTAAATAATAGTGAGATTTAATTTAACTATAGTACACTAGACAGATACCTACAGGATGGTGTATTTAGGAAAATTACTTAGCTGCTTCGTCCTTGAACTTTGATGTCTAAATAAAAAAGATAATGCATGAGACAAGGGCGTCACCAGCCGCTGGTCCATTGCAGGGCCGCAGGGGAGGCCAGTTGATAAATGGATGAGGAATTTAGGGGAGTTGAAGACCCAACCGAACCCTTAATTATTAGTAAGCGGAGCGAGCCGTGAAAAATTAATGTTTGCTAGTTTTGGTGTAATTGATGGTAATAGTCTTTAATGGGTCAAGCTCGGGGCTACAGAAAGAATGAGCGCTTGTCATCGAAGAGCGTAGCGAGCCGGATAAAGACAAGCTCTGCATACTTTAATTTAAGGCTTGATGATGGATGCTGTATATAACGTCCAGTATACATTATGCTAAGCCCTTTAAAGTTTAAATGGAGATAATCGTTTCAGATTCAGCCCTCTACGCCCACTATGTGTTCAAAGCGTTCGACGTGAACTGCAGCGGAGCCATCAGTTTCAGGGTAAGTCGCTAAAAAAAATGAGTAATAGTTAATACAAACAAAAGAACCTATTTCTTTTCGATATGTCTTATAATAATATAATTATAATGATAATGCTGAGTTCAAATATTACATAGATCGAGTATAATCTAATCACAGAATGATTGTTCTGTGTCCCAGCCAGACTATAGCCAGTTTTATATAAAATAGCTACAAGATTTAACCAACTTCATTTTTGCGTAGATAGTAGGTACCTACCTAAGCAAAAAAAGTCTCTGGGAATGATCTTCTGCCAAAGATTAACCCAGACACACACAAACAGACAGAGTAACCAACAGTTTCTTTATGATAGGTACCTACTAAGGTTTTATTTTTCTCATAAAATAGTCGAACGTGCTGTATCAACTCGATCGCCAAGGACTAAAGAAAATCCGTTGTAAGCAGCAAAAACCGCAAAGAACTTCTTGAATATTTATTACCCTCTTGAACCCTCTCGAACATTTAATATGGTTGGTTTTCTTGCCTGTAATAATTTATCGTTAAATAATGATCATTACTGATAGTTTAGACACAAAATATAGAAAAAAGCCGAATGAGCAGGTAGCTAAGCACTTACCTTCTTGGGCTTTCTAAGAAAAAAGTCCTATATCATAGCTTATACATAGGTAAATTAATTAAAAGGAAAATTCTAGAAGGTATCACTAAAACCTACAAATTCAAAAAGTACCTATTTAGAGGCTGGCGGATAAACCGAATTACAGTTTAAGTAAGCATTTAGATAAAATAAGTAGTTATACTGTGAAAGTGAAACAAATAGATGAAAAAAAAAGATAAATTAAGCGAACACAAAATTCATTTAGTTTTCTTATTCCAATGTAGAGCACCATAGGTAAGAATAATTTTTAGAATGTATTTCGCCAAAACTAGTAGGTAATATGCCGCGGTCGCGATAAACCTTCTCAAGAAATGCAATTCAAAGCCAAAGGATCGCGGAAAATAAGAATAAAATAAAACTTCTCCATGTTGGCGCCAAAACGGCGAAATTTAGCAATGTCGGATAAAATCTCTTGGCGCGCTGTCAACTCGGTTGAGGTGTAAAGTTTCGGTCGGACTAATTTCGGCGCCAACTGTATGCCCACACACCTTTGCCAATTTCACAGTGCCATTTAAGTGTAAATGTTTTGCAATGAGAAATTTTCAATTTAGATCACAAATCATGCTGAAATTTTGCCTAAATTTATATGGATGGATGATGGATACATGTTTGTTACTTCTTCACGGCAAAACGAAGTAACATAAACTACTTACCTAATCTGAGCCAAAAGTACTAAATGGATTGGGCTGAAATTTTGTTTAACCTTTTAAGATCGAGGCGTTTTTTACGCGAACTTTATCTTTCAAGTTTATTTTCCGTTAATTTTACATTGGTTATGGCCGAACTATCGAGCAATTTGAGCAACAGATTTATTAATTCGAAACATAAGAATTAAAATAATTAATCAATTCCAAAATTCTACAAAATACTCGGGAAAATTGTACACAGCTGGCAACCCTACCAGATGTAAAGTTTTCCGACAATTTATTCAACTGACCGTCTTTTTATCAAAACTAATTTAACCGCCAACTTGAACCAATTAAACTCTTGCTAACGGGGGTTCAAAATTCACTGTGGAGTTTATCAATTAAAAGTTTCGCTGCGCTGCTGTAACATGCAACACAGACTTACCCTACTGTAGGTAGGTATGGTACTGCAATAGGTACTGTAAGTTTAGATAGGTACCTACCCACAATTTTACTTTTCGAAGTATTATAAGTTCATATGCGTTAAAATACCAAGCCTAAGAATTAGTTGTCGTTCGTAGGAGCTGCTAGTGACTCTCTCGACGCTGCTCCGCGGCTCGGTGTACGAGAGGCTGCGCTGGGCCTTCCGCCTGTACGACGTCGATGGAGACGGCTGCATCACTAGAGCTGAACTCGGAGAGGTCTGTACCTGCCTACAAACATCATATTTATTCATTTTTAATTCTTAATTCATAGTTCATTTATTCATAACTTTCACAGGTTACGTGTCACATAATCAAAATTTATAAAATTATGTAAAAACTATACATAAATTATAAAAAAATTACACAAAATTAAAGTGGTTATCATTATAAATAAATTAAATTAACATCATAAAAGGTAGGTATCATCAATTACATTTTAAAATCATAAATTCATTAATATCATAAATTGATTGGGCTATCAGCCACTTTTTTAACTTAATTTTAAAGGAAGGTGTCTGTGATTCAGATTAGTGAAAAAATAAGCGGCGGCTGAAGGACCTTTTCAATTGCGAACGATTTGCTTTCTGGCCCGTCGATTGTCGCCGTGGTCGATTTCGTTCGACAGACGTTATAGTTAGAGAACTACGTACTTCCAAGGACTATGTGCATGGAGAACCAATCGTTTCGTATTCCTTCGGATGCGTATTTCGTGATGAAAAGTAGACTAAGTATTCCTGTTATACCAAACGATTAGGTATACCAATAGATTGACCAGTTTTTTTTATGAAATTAGCTCGTGAGGTATGTAAGTAGGTGGGTGAAGGCTGAGCAAATTGAAATGGTTTTCAGGTAGTGGTGGCAGTCCATGAGCTGTTGGGTCGCCGGGCGCCGCCGGGCAGCCCCGCTGCCAGACAAGACGACGCTAAGGCGAATGAGCAGGTGACAATGACATACGACTCACACAGACTCTTAAACATATTGGTGTTTATTTTAACTTGCTTCATGGGTAAAGGAAAATCTAAAAACATGCAGTCTCCAGGCCAAAACCTCACCAACAAAACGAAAATTGGTTTGGTAGCATTGACGGCCAGGCAGTAGCCCTATTGTCTAACTCGAAGGCCATTACCAGTGAACTTGAAATCGATTACCAGTTGTCAATCCAGTCAGAATGTTTTCGGTATTGTGTAAGGTATTCAACTGGTAATCGGCTTCGGAATGAATGATTCATGTGAATCCAATTTCTGTAGTTTTCGATCTTTCATGCGTTCCGTTAATGCAAGTGGAACAACTAGTAGTTCCACTGGTACTATTTGCAATTAAGTTGTTGTACTAGTTGAAAAAACAATAATTATATTTGTTATGCTGGAAAAACACAGCCTGTGCATTATTTTTGTCATTATTTGCAATTAAATCACGTATTTTTTCAGTTTGTTGTGAGGAGATTATATAAAAAAGTTTACCACAAAAGTAGTAACGAAACGCAAGTTTTCTACTGTCAAACTCGCTCGCAGTGTTGCCAGATCTACTGATTTAGCAGTAGATCTACCTGCTTTTTGAACCGTCTACTGATCTATTGATTTTTTGCTCAAATTTTGTGAAATCTGCTTTTTCCGAGCATCAATAGCAAGTGACTCCATGTCTTTATTTTAGCTCACGTGACAAGTTACCAATGACACAAACTTCACAAAACTGAAACAGATGAATGAAACTGAAGAGTTCCATGTTCCTTCGTTTCTTCCTTCCAGCTTTCACTTTCTTTCTGTCGGTCTTGGTATGTCTGTTCATTGTTTTCGATTGATTGGTCGGTCCGTTCGTTCGACAAACTTTTGCAAAATGCAAACTGAGTGAGACTGTTTATCCAGTTATTACTCTACTATGCACTAAATAATATATGTCCAAAACCACAAGTCAAAGTTCAATCAGACTGAAAAGAACTGAGCAAAGCACAGCCGACAGGCCGCCTGGCCTCGCTTTCCACAAAATTTCTACTGCTTTTTTCAGATTCCATCTGGCAACACTGCTCGCTCGTGTCCCTCACTTGTCATAACTTGTCATTCGCGGTATATTTTAAAATTTGTTTGGCTGGTTTGTGAAAACAAAAACAACTTACGACTGTTTTTTTTCTTGAAAACTAAAAGATTAGTTCCAAAGTAAGTACATTTAACAAATTACTACCGCGTTTTATGCGTTACAAAAGTTATCAAGTGTTTTGTTACACAACAGTGTGGTAATATGATAATATGGCTATTTCAGAATGCCAGCAAGAAAAATAGTATCAGACAGGCAGATGGAAATGCTTGTGGCTTTTATGGAAGCAAACAGGGAATTCGCAGTGGGCCGCCTGGCTAATAACGGCCCACTGGCGAAACAACAAGCTGAAAAACTTTGGGAGGACCTTGCGTGTAATCTCAATGCTGTTGGGGCTGGCGCCACTAAAACCTTAGCCAAGTGGAGAGTTGTAAGTACCTTTTATCTTTTAATTTGAATGATTGTCACTAATGCTAATTACCCATCTAATTTTAAAGCTTTAGCTTTAGATATGCCAATGCAACCACCGCAATTGGCCCCAACGCGCAGGCGATCATGTAATAATTTTACTTTAAATTTTAGGAGAGTACCATTATTCATGTCACATCATATCAATGGCTAGCCAATTAGTGTCCACTGCTGGACATAGCCTCCTCCAAAGCTGTATTTTTATACATTGTTACAGATACATCACATGCTGCAGATGTGCCTCAGTGGGCAATGCAGATTGAGGAGCGGCATTTAGCAAACGAGAAGAAGATCTCGCGTTCGCTAGAGGCCATGGCTGCCTCCTTGGCAGCGATACACAGCGCTCTGTAGCGCGAATTGAAGAAATACTTTAGTTAGGTTTACTGTTGTACATATATAAATTAGTAGTAAGATTAAAATAAATTAGTATGGATTGTTTTTTTTTAGTTTATTTATGAGTCAGAATCAATAAATTAGCAATAAAAAATAAATTATTAAGCTTTCATAGGCTTTAATAATTATAATAATAATGCTGGGGACAATCACACAGCATTATCTGGCCCCAAGTTAAGCAGACCTTGTGTTATGGGTACTAGATGATAGTATACGTAACACACTCCCAGGACAATTATTTGCAGATCGTAAAAACATTTGCTCTAAGGCGGGAATCGAACGCACAACCTCCTGCGTCGCAGGCGGACCTTCTGCGCCACAGAGGTCGTCGTTCAATTATGTTCGAGTCCTCCACAATCTGTCAACAACGGCTTGCCTTCCTCCATCAACTTCCCGCCGCCGTACACCTTCAGGGGGATGATGCAGTGCTGCGGTTGTAGCGCATGGTCGCGTGTCATCTCCTCATCGACATCGACGAGGCGTTGGTTACTTTTCCCGCTTTGATGGGTGTATTGTGCATCACCCTGTAAAAAATAGAAGAAAATGTTTATATATACCTACTCGTATGTATACCTATATACAAAACTAGCTATCGCTAGCTTTATGAAAAATTGATCAAAGCTCACCTGTGGGAGAGGTAGCGCCAGCGAGTTTTTAGAACGCCGTTACACCGTTCTCACATTTCGCGTGCGATCATGTCTTTTTCAAAATGGGTAAAATTGCTCGCACCATAACGCCTGAAAGCAATTATTAATTATGTGTAACAGAACTAGTGTATGTGCTCTCAATATACACAGTCATGTAGGTAGGTACTAGGTAGGTACCTACTCAGGTGAAATATGTTGACTCTTTCTCAGTTGCGAAGGAGATATTTGATTGAGAGAATGCTTTGTATTATTTTCGAAAAAATGAATTTGAACTCGGGTAGGTATGTATTCAGATAATTATTACTTATTACTTCAGAGATTTTTACTTACCTACTTATTTCCTTAGCCTTCAAACACAATGTTTATCACAATTTTTTTATTTATATGGATATATTTGAGATTTCCATTCCAAACAAGACTCGAATGAGCTCCCTGCTTCATTTGACGTTTCAAATGGGCTTGAATTTTCTACTGAAATTCATTTCGACGTTACACAATACCGATATCCGCGCCAATATACGAAGTTTCATTCATTCACTGGGCTTCAATTTCGCTGGTAATGGTCTTCCATGTGTCAACTATTTACACAATACGAAAGTTACAATCGAAGTCCAGGCTAGGTTTCAAATGTCAAAAATGAAGTCGATTACGATTACCAGTTGAGTTAGACAATAGGGCTAGGTTAGGTTGCCTACCTTTAAGTTAAGTTTTCCGGATGCTACGCTTTATTAATAGGTCAAAGAACATTACAATGAATAACATAACACAAATATAATTATGACTCTGACTCTTTGGAAGATGGGTCGGCCTTTGTGCTTATGTAGCGCCTTCACATCTTGCGGGTAAAGGCCGGCTTCACAGTTCCTCGAACGGCAAAAATACGCTAATCTTCACCGACGTTATCTATGCGAGCCGTTTAGGGTCGTAACTCTAGGTATTTGGGGTCCTGGGGTACACGCAACATTTATATAAAGATCTTACAAAACTTTTTATACAGTCTGATAGGAATGCTGACTTCAGTTTTGGTTATTTTGGTCAACGAGTCTGCCATGCTGCCAGCATTCTGGACCTTCTGCTTTCTGGTGCCAGAAAAAACTTTAAAGTTTCCCTATGCTTTCTGATTAGATAGATAGATAGATAGATAATTCTTTATTGTGCCACATAAACACAGAAAACAGTACAGAAATAAAAGTTACAAGATGAAGTACAAAGGCGGCCTTATCGCTATGAGCGATCTCTTCCAGGCGACCTTGGGATGACTGGACATGTTAGAACAAAAAAGACGGTGGCACTTGAAAAAAAGAAATTATAAAATTACAAATCTGATTAAGTAGGTAGGTAGCCATATTGTACCTTTTTTCTGTTATTTTTGTCTCGTTGAAAGAGCTATTTGTGTTGCGAAATAGAGAAGATTTCACACAGATGTAGGCGAATAATTGTTAACAGTATCAAATAAAACCATTAATCATTAAATGAAATAGACTCTGATAGGTATATAACTAACCAGTTACAATATCCCCTTTCCACAGGTGGACAAAGTATTCCGCAAGCTAGACCTGAACCAAGATGGAGTGATCACCATCGAGGAGTTCCTGGAGTCCTGCCTCAAAGACGAGGTGATCACCTGCTCGCTACAGATGTTCGACACGGGTCTATGACAGCCGCTACCTGCCCCAGCCCGCCCCACACAGAGGTAAATCATCATCGAGGAGTTCCTGGACTTATAGACACCACCTTTTAGGTACATTCTGTTTTAAAAATAATAATTAGGTAGTCCCTCGTCAAGGGATGAAAAGTTGGTGTCCTTCCAACACAAACTTGGTTCGTTGTTAACCCGCTTACATTCGTAATGAATTCGTCAAACGACGATAGTTTTAAAGTGATATAGTCCATCACCTCTTGTTAGAGGATTGAGAATTGCAAATGGTTTTACATAAATAAAATAAATTCTCCTTCCAGTTCCAGGGCGATAGAGAAGCACGCGCTGTGCGTCTGCCGCTGCCCCCACGGCGGCGTCCTTCGCTCGCTGGCCGCAGCCCTAGCGCTCCGGGTGCAGCCCTATTTGCGCTACCTCGCTACCTTCCACGACTTCTACGACGCCGTCGTCAGGCCCAGGATCCGGAGTATTATGTTTTTCCACTTTTGAACCTATCGTGACCATTTCCTTACTACAAAGGTGGCTAATGTGGCAATCAATTATTATAACATTCAAAATTATAAAAAATGATTCGCCTAAAACAAAAAGACCACACGGAAAAAGGCAAAGATAAAACAACATTGTTCCAACCTTTTCTGATATTATTTATACATATATAAATAGAACACATTTCTTGCCGTGCGCCCTTTTGAGCACTTGATTAATTCGCTGCACAATTTGCGTGACGTCGTCGTCGTCAGGGTGGGTTAGGATCAGACAGAAGTGTAATATTTTTTCACTTTTTGCTCGCTTTCTCCGAATTCGCAGATATCTCTGCGAACCTTTTATTAATTATCAAATTAATTAAATTACCTTTCATTTTATTTAACACTAACTGTAGTTTTAAACGTGGATTAACACGCCATTCTGGAGAAACGGGTAGCATCCGCGGGAAACATTCAACCTCCTCGTCGTATTTTAGTGAGATCCATAATCCATCCATGTTTTTTTTTATAGATTGCCAATGCAGCAGTAAAAGCGTAGAAAAAAATGCGTCCAACAATTGGCCACTAAATATTCATTCCGCGCGGTTCCTAACTTGTTTCTTTGAGCATATCTTTGACACTTGCTTGACGCAATGTTATTAATCACATTTCTAATGGGGAGTTATATAAAACTCAAAAAATAATGTGTAGCGCGACTCGCGAGTTTAAAACCAAGTTGTCGCGCTCGCGTCCGCCAGCGCACGAAAGTTGGCCTGTTTTTTTAATGGTTATTTTGCAGTGCGACGCTCTATCTAGTTAGACATGTAGACATAATTAAGAGTTAGAATCAAACACCATACGAGAGAGATGATGATGACCGGACGAATAGTCGAGTAGTAAATTGATTGAAAAACAATACTTGCTTGATAAACCCTGGTAAAATCACTTCAAGGTCTATTTCACTAACTTATTTCAATTTAACTGGCAGAACCGCGTAGGGACTGATCGGGGCACGTGTGTCTTAGGTACCTACAATATGTGAATGTGTTTTTACAAAAATGATAATGGCCATTCTACGGGACATTGCGGTCAGTTCAACATTCAGACTGAGTTTCAGAACGTTGGTCAAGTTGAAAAGTTTGCTGAAAACGAACCTTGTTTGAGTACCTGCTAGTAACTGTCTTATTCGTCATTCTTACCTATTTAAATAGGTATATTGCAACAAAAATAATCTAGTGTCGACACTTAATTAAAGATGTTCAATTATTCGTAAAAAGCCTAATAAATATACTAATCAATAAAAAAATTGCGACATTTGAAACTAGAAAGCTAGACACCCTTCCGTTTTACTTCATTTAATATCAAGTAATCAAATAATTTTATATATTTATTTTCATTTAAAATGTCAATTATCTTGTAAACTTTCTATTCTTGTATTATCAACTGGGTCTGAAATAAATGTTTTATTTTTATTTTATTACAAACTGTGTAGTAAAAAAAATATCACATTTGAAACACTACCTAAAAATATAAAAATACGTTTTTCTTTCAAGCGACAGGGTAAAATTCCATTTAAAATACTGAAGTTAAAAAAACAGCTATAAATTGTTTACTAAAACTTTTTTGTAACAAAACTTTTGGACGTGCTTTAACAAATGTATTTTTTGAAAGTAACCATTATTTTTGTTGCCTTTGATGCAATTTCAACAATCTATTTACACCAGCATCCTGTGACTATGCTTGCCCACCACGAGGCCAAACATCCAACGAGCTTTTTTCTAAAAAAAAAAAAACAGTTCTTTTAGTCTTAGGTATTAACATTTTAAACATAAACAAGTCTTTTTAAATTCTAATCATAGATTAATCAAAATAATAATTGACACTAATAAAAATGAAGCAATTTAAAATCATATCATTTGGCTTTGTAGCGCAGTTATACATAATTATAGATTGTAATCAAACGCATTTATTTGTGTTAAATATAGCTATTCTTTTCTAAAAAAGTATTTGAACTTGTTGTTTTAGAATAAACTTACTGAAAATTATGTTATTTTAGGAATTGATAATAGGAATTTGAAAAGCAAATAGGAATATTAAGAGAATTGATTATTTAGGTACGTACCTTTAGCACTAAATACCTGCTTAGTTATTTTACTATAAAAACTTTCGTAGTTTGACAGAACGTAAGCGGGTTAACAAGGAACCGAGTTTGTGTTGGAAGAACAAACTCGGTTCGTTGTTAACCCGCTTGTATTCATAATGAGCCTACTTAATTCCTTCAACTTCGTTGACTATTTTACGTGAGTGGCTTATAATGTTTCTATAGTCGATTCAGCCGAGCAAAAGAAATAACGTTAAAAAAAAACATAAAAAAAGTTCTTTAAAAAATAAACTTTCAAGTCTACGAAATGACAGCATGATGATTACCTACACTAAAAAGAACCTAAAAATACAAGGATAGTCAAACTTTCGTTGCCTAAAAAACCCTACTAAATAATAATGAACAACGTTTTATAATTGAACTGGGTGAAAGTCCTCATCATTAAATACCAATTTTAGTGACTAACTAATAAACAATAATATTGCTTGAATTGTTTATAATAAATCTCACTAATATTATAAACGTGAAAGTTTAGATGGATGGATAGATGGATGGATGTTTGTTCCTTTATCACGCCAGAACGACTGAACGGATCTGGATGAAATTTGGCACAGAGATAGATTATAGTCTGGAATAGAACATAGGCTACTTTTTATCCCGGAATTCCCACGGGAACGGGAACTACGCGGGTGAAACCGCAAGGCGCTGCTAGTGTTACATAAATTCATTGTCACGTTTATGAAGTAGGTACAATTCCTGAAATATTCATACATAACCTTCTACACTAATATTTTAAATAGGCAAATCCAAAAATGCGTATTATAATGGCAAAAAAGTTTGAGAGCCACTGATTCTTTGTTAGCGTTATTTCTTTTGCTCGGATGAATGAGGTATAGCTCTGTGTACTTCTAGTTTGTATATTCTAGTACATAAGTATAGTTATCACAATGTCCCATCCCGGTATTCAATGAGGCGGTAAATCAACAGTGCGCTCCTTAACTATAGTATGGATATTTCGATAACCTCTCGTAGGGTATCATAAAACATAGGTATTCTGTCAGTAGATAGATTAAAGTACCTACCTATCTTAAAATATTATGTCGCTTTACATACATGTAGATGTCTGAAAATATTAGTGGTACGGGTTGTTATTATTATGTCTTTAAAGTACCTACCTAATATATATACCTACCTACATGGCTCGTTTCTAGACGAGACAAATAAATTGTTAAAAAATCTGCAAAATGTTAATATGATGACATCCGGCCTCAAAATGGTAGTACCTATAGCTACTGATTTTGCAGATTTTTCGCATGAATTCAATAATTAAGATAGATGTAGGTACCTAGTTGGTAATTAATTTAGAATAAAATATCTTATGAATTTTAGATATAAAATAAAGATATACGTGGATTTGGACTGATTTGGCGGATTTGTGAAATTTTGGCGGGATTTCTTCAATTACGCTTCACAGAAATAATATTTTGATGCAATTTTAACATCATTGCTGATTCGTTAATCAATTTTAATAAATAAATACTTTCGAATAGACTTATTTAAAAAGCATCGGATGCTGACTTTTTGACAAAGTTGACAATTTTATTTGAAAAACTGTTTTGTGAATCAGATTTGATAATATTGTAATTTATAATATAATAAAACTAAGATGCTTTGATTCAAAATATATAAGTTTTTAACTCCTATACATAAATTATTTATACTCTTGTTAAAAGCTCGACTGTACTGTCTTTTAAAATTTTAAATATTTATAATACCTACCTTTTAACATTTTATCTGTTTTAAACCTGAACGATGTTATACAATAATTGTCACTGTTTTAAATGTTTTAGTCTATACATGTTGTAACCTACAGAATTTTAAATACCTTGTCTTTTATTTTAAAAAATTAAGAGTTTATAAACAAATATCACGTTAAATTTAATGATAATTTTAACATTTAAGATGTCAATTTCTCCTTTTTAATTTTTAAATAGTCTACTGTCGTGTGGTTCGCAGATAATATTAAAACATTTATAGTATTGTGAGTAGTTAAGTAATGGTGAGGAAGCGTATGATTATGTAAATATATATTTTGTCGCTGTGTCAAGACGTCCACGTTACAATCTGATAGTAAAACGTTCTTCATGTTGTTAATGTGTTTTATTTGAGTTTTGATTTAATTAAAAAATCTATCAAATCTTACGTTCGATGACGAAGTTGTCAAAATCCAGGAACTTTTATATCACCTACTACTGCGTCCTAAGCTGGAACTTGATGAGGTTAAATGTTAGCGGCAGTTTCCTGGACTATATTGATAATAACATTCACAGTGGCGCGGCAAAGGTCAGCTTGCGATACAGGTGGTTACGGGTTCGATTCCCGCCGCGAGACAAATGTTTATAAATACGGTCAACAGATAATTGTTTCGGGTCTGGCTGGGGGATTTAGGTAAAATAAAAAATATATTTATCAATGTATTGTATGTTAATTGAAATACGGACATATTTAATGTAGGTAAATCAGATATCTAGTAGGTAACCAATAAACAAGAACTGATTTATTTGGGGCTAGATGATGCTGTGTGGATTCTGCCAAATTTAATATAAAGATTTTTATTATTTGTTAGTTATGTATTCGATGTCAATGTATGTATTATGCAAGTCGTTCGTCATGTCGTGACCTTAGGTAGGTACTACAAATATTTCTTGAACACCCTGTTTCTAAACCGGTACTCTCTGTTGATCGGGATAATTGGCAGCATCCTGTATCTCACTAGCTCAGGAGGCAGGTTCTGAAATAAAAAGAAACTGCATTGAAATTGGTCTAGCTTCATGTGTTAGGTTTCGTTTCTTATATTTTTTTAACAGGACCAGAAAAGGAGTTGCATTAACTTGTCCAAAAGATGGGAAGAATTCTCACTTTTAATATATCTCGATATATTAAAATATCTTGCCATACCAGTCTTAACGACATCATCCGGCGGGCCTTTGTCACTGCTAACGTACCAGCTATTCTCTCGTACCGAATGGCCTGTTGCGTGACGATGGTAAGAGGCCCGACGGTATGCCTCTAGTCCCATGGGAGTTGGGGAAGCCGATTGTGTGGGACGCTACATGCGTCGACACACTCGCACCTTCCCATCTTCCTTGGACTTCCGTGAGGGCTGGTGCGGCGGCAGATTTGGCTGAAGATCTCAAGAAGCGCACATATGTAGGTCTCGACCGAGCCTACGCATTTGCTCCCCTTGGAGTCGTGACCCTAGGTCCGTGGGGTACCGAGGCTCTCCGGGTTAGGAGCTCCTAACCCGGTACCTAACGCTAAGGTACCTAGCAGCGATGCCAGATCTACTGATTTAGCAGTAGATCTACCTGCTTTTTGAACCGTCTACTGATCTACTGATTTTTTGCTCAAATTTTGTGAAATCTACCTGCTTTTTCCGATCATCAATAGCAAGTAGCAAGTCTAGTCTATATTTATGCTCTCAGTAGTGTCACGTGACAAGTTGCCAATGAAATTTTCACGAATGTTATAAACTTAGAGTAGGTATATACCACTCAATCTACGGTTATAAAACTAAAACAGATGAATGAAACTGAAGAGTTTGTTTTGTTCGTTCCTTCGTTTTTACCTTCCGGCTTCCACTTTCTTTCTGTCTGTCTTGGTCTATTCTATCTGTTCATCGTTTTCGATTGATTGGTCGGTCCGTTCGTTCTTTCGATAATCTTTTGCAAAATGCAAACTGAGTGAGACTGTTTATCCAGTTATTACTTAATAATATATGCACTTTATATATGCAACTATGCACTTAATAATATATGTCCAAAACCACAAATCAAAGTTCGATCAGACTGAAAAGAACTGAGCAAAGCACAGCCGACAGGCCGCCTGGCCTCGTTTTCCGCAAAGCTAAACAGTTGTGGCATGTCGGCAAAGAAAACGCTTTCTAAATTAAAAAAAAATGGGTTAGTAGCTTTGTTGTATGTTTTTTTGCATGAAAATACTCGCAAAACACAATACATAGGTACTAATTTATAACATATTAAAATCTACCTGCTTTTTTCCCAATCTACTGCTTTTTTACCAAAATTTCTACTGCTTTTTTCCGATTCCATCTGGCAACACTGGTACCTAGGTACCTTAGCGTCGTTCTCTTTAGGCCTCCGCTGCCGGTCGGAGCTGTGTCAGTGCCGGCGATCCCGCGCTTTTTCCGTGGAAGCCTGACTGGATCACTATACACTTGTCCCATAAGGAGGTACCTCAGTGTCGCTCTCCGTAGTTCTCCGCAGGCGGTCAGGACGCGGCTCCTTCGGCTGCGGCTGCCTGTACCCCTCATCATCAGCGCCGTCCTCCGTGCTGTCTCCATGGGAGCCTGATTGTTTCTGGATCACTATGCACCTGGAGCATGAAAAATTAAGTCATCTGTAAGTATCTAAATACCTCATCAAAGTATTATTAGCAAGCTGAAGTTTTTCATTTTTCGTTTTCTTACTATCTATACATAGATAACGCGATAAGGAACTTCGTTCCAACTACCAGAACACCCTGAACAAATGTCTGCAGATCGTACAAACATTTGTCCCGAGGCGGGAATCGAACCCGCAACCTCCTGCGCGAATTACAAATCATTTTGGTAGTACGTTTGTATGGGCAAAACATTGACAGCGGGTTAAATGTCTAAGGCAAAACATCCGCAGAAACATTACCGTGAGCCCGTTCTACCTATGCGACGAAAATCAAAAGAGGAAGAAGGATGTTCAAGTGTTTCCAGTTCGGTTGTATCTAGGTATGTTGTGTTTGGATACCAGTATGGTATTATGAAATTTGTGGTTTGGGGAATAAATATTTGGATACGATATACTGATTTATTTTTACCTTTTTTGCCTTGATCTTGCGAGCACGAAATCTGAATCAGAAAAATACAAAAAAGTTTAATTCATAATCCTAACGACACGACGCGACGCGACGACGCGTCGTACGACCACATTGTAATTTCATAATTTGGAGTACCTACCTACTTCAAACAAATTGTGATGAATGAATAGTAAACCGATAGTGTCACTATTATGTTATTATAGACGCCGAGGAAACGTACTTTTGATCGTCATAGGTGGGAGTGGGAGCAACTGGACACAAACAATGTTTACGTATGCGCAGGGAGTGGATGATATCATATTGGTTCTTTAAAAATCAAATATTCATCGGTAGCCAGCTTGTGTCTGACACAGGGTCCACGCTTGCGCAGCGCCATGCGCCAGGATGTTCGGCACAACGTTTGACATATGAATACTGGAGGTGATAGAACAAAGTGCAATAGCTTGTATTTTGATGATTTTTTAAATATTTAGGTACCTACCTAGGTACTGATTTTTATGTCGTTTAATAAAAAATCTTACTTAATATCTAATATCTTACCATCAACATAGACGCTTATGGCTAGGAAGATCACCATCAAACGACTAAACATTTTGTGAAATGGTAAATAATAACCGTGAACCTACATTTATAGTAGAGATACCTACAAAGCTAATATATTGATACAAGCAAGGGGCGGTACCGCATCATATTTGAAACTTTCAATGCGGGTCAAATTATAGTAACTACCTACCTAGACCCAGGTATGTTATTGTGTACCTACTAGGTTGGCTAAGAGCAGAAGTAAATAAGTTATTTTTGATTTGAACCATACGCCTGCAGCGTACCTACTTATTCGTTTTGTAATATTAGTAATAATAATTTATTTATTTTTATTTTAACAATTAGGTTAGCCAACAGCGAGTACACCAGAACTTACAAGTATTTAAATAATTTATAAATTAATTATTTTAAGTGCACCAACCTCTTACAGGCCGACACAGCATGCGTGAAACTTAAACTATAATATATAATGTTAGTATTATTAATATTGGTATGGATTCTAATAGTATATTATTGCAAAGGCAGCGAAATAGGCAATTGCAGGTCGAGTATGAGTTTGAAGGCCGAGCTGCAGGCGATAGTGCATTTCTTAAAAAATGCAAGGAAATAAAAAGGGGCCTTTTACATAATAAATTTAATTTTATTAACAAAATAACAACGAACTCCTCTTTACCGCCAATTTTTTATTTTTATTTTACAGTTTGTGCCAAAAGGTAAACGCATCTGTGGCTATACAGCCACGAGAACGCAATGTGTACGATAGATGAAAGAGTTCTAAATTCAAACAGCACACCGTTTCATACAACATTGCCGGCGCGCTCTTCGTTCCGAATTCAAAGAACGCGCCGGGAAGTGAATTTGGATTTTTCAGTCTACGTATTATAATATGATACTTCGCGTGTTCTATATTCAAAAGTAATGACAATATTTCCGCGCATGCTTAAGAAAATATAATTATGTAAACCTCATTAAATCAGTAACTATTTTCATTTATTTTCATATAAAACCTCATTTCATCTATACGTATAAAAAACCTCATCTTAACAATGTTACAGGAACGGTTTTGGTGACCTGTCAAAATGTACGTGAAATGGAACGTGAGAGGATTTCCAACTCAAATTAGTCCTTGGAATTTGGGGAAAAGATATAATAATAATAATAAAACATTTATTTCAGGCAACGTTAGTCTAGTACAGGATGTAAAATACTTAAAAACTACGGCCCATATAAAATATATACCTTATTCTAACATACATAAAATATATACCTATTTACTACCACGTAGAGTCGGCGACGTGTGACATGCGATATGTGCTGCGACCGGTAATCGTCCGCGAAAACGCCGGAACAGCACATTCTTCGGCCAGAATTCTTCCTTAGTGAAGGTCGAAATATTCTCCGTTGGAATACGCACCACAAATGATTTAAAATCATTATGACGCGACTCCAACAGCTCGACCCTCACCAAGGTGTTGGTCTTCCTCTTCACATACTCCACGATCTCCTCCACCTTCGTGGTATAGTGAAGCCTGGACACGTAGAGCAACGTCGAAGGCACGGCCGGGCGCAACAAGTAGTTAGGTCCGGTCGGAGCGACGCCACGCTGGTTTCGGCTGCTGGGCTTCCTTTTCCTCCGCACTACCTCAGTGAACCCTTCAGCATCACATGGCTTTCTCTCACAAGAAGCCGGAACGGGCGCAGTGGTGCGAACAGATTCGCAACGCTGCTTCCTTTTCCCCTTTTTCGTTGTAGCTGTCGATGCCTGAAGCGGGGGCGCAGCGGGCAAGCAGCTTTCAGCAGCAACGGTGGCGTATGCGCGCGCGGGGGGAGAAGGGGCGCGCGCACGTGTCGGTCCCACGAGCGGAGAGGTGGGGTACGGGCGGGGGGGGCACGGCGGTGCACTGACGGCTTCGGTGTCAGCCGCGCAAGGCGAAAACGCTGACTCGAACGATGCAGCTGACACGTTCAATTGACCTCCTCGGCGAGTGTTGACGTTGGATATCTCGGGCGACCTGTCCACTGAAGCAGCGCTACGTAATAACGCTACCTCAGACTGCAGCCCGCTGATGGTATTCTGCGAGACCTCCAACTTCAACAAGACATCGGCCAAGCTTGCCTTCAACGACGTAATGTCTTTCAGCAGCCTGGTCACATCGACGTGGTCGAACGTCACGGGGGGCAGCTTACGCAGCTCCTTCGCGACGAAATCGGGCACATCGTCGGGATCCGTCTCCTTCAGGATGGTGATGATATCCTGGAGACTCTTCTCACCTCCGTCTCTTCGGCGTGACGGCATCTGGTTCATCTTTCCAAGCGTTTGGAACAAGAGAGCCTTTCCACTGCTAACATCCTCCTCCGTAAAGTTGGACTTGCAAATTTGGATGATGCTCACCTCATCCATTGTATCGATGGCGTATACAACAAACGCCAGTAACTCATTGGCTATGAGCGGTTTAGACCCCATAGCAACAGCGGACAGTGGCCTTTAGCCACACGATACGCGAATTATTATAATTCGACACTGAACAGTGTGACACGTGTGTTACCGAGCAGGCATCACAATGAACTATGACTAACGGACGCGTAACGCGTAACTAGATATGACTGACGGACGCGTTCGAATCAAACCGAACGCAAACCAACAACGACCAATACGAAACACTGCATAAATTAGTGGGTATGTTAAAACTGAAAGCTTAATTTAGGTAACTTATTTGTATATTAATTTAAATAATATTATTTTAGTTGATTTTTTCCTTATTTTTAGGAAAATCATTTTGATGTTGGAACTTCTAAACGTCAATGTCAAAACCAGCTGTTTTTGTTGACGTATACCATTGTTGTTTACATGCTTGTCGAATGCAAAATAAAAAAATATTTTTGATTATTTTAGTGCTAAACCTAAAAAAGTTAAATAAAAATGTCAAATACACCGCAAGTGGTAGATGGTGAGGCCTCCGAGTCGGATTCTGAAATAGAAATCGGCATAACTCCTGTAAGTACAGCTCTAACTTTTGAACAAAGTTTAGGTTTTAGGGTACCTACTATAAACAAATATCTAAGAACTCACCGAGCTTGGTTAAGGTCTTTATTTCAGATGTTTTATATTTATTTTGGAATGAATGACTTAAAAACTGCATGCCAAGATCTATACGAAATATTTTTTCCTTTTCGTACCTACTAATTTCTGTAATACCTTTTTTCTCATAATTTATAGGATACAGTGAACACTCAAGAGGCACTCAACATTCAAGCTTCAGTGATATCTGGAGAGGCATCCGAATCTGAGGATGAAGGTATGAAATGAACTTAATTGAACTCCAACTACTACCAACAATGCCCTACTTACATAAGTACTTGTCAAGTTTCTGCGTGAGGCTCCTTGTAAAAAGGCTAGGTTCTTCAGAGCCAGACCTACTTACATGCAAACCTTCACTTTGATTCATTCATTTATTGCATCATTGGTACTTACATAAAAAATTCTTGACTATAATTATTAAAGAATTCATATAATATCTACCCATTTAAGTTATTGCGATGGGATGCAGTCAGATAATTTATATAATACTAGTTTATCAATATGGTACGAAAGGTATATCAAATAATTTATGTGAAAATTTCAATTATATGTTACCATATGTATCACTTAAAAAATTCATTTAGTTGGTGGTAGAGTACTATTTTTTAACACTATTATCTTTCTAATTTCATCTAATTTCAAAACTATTATTTTCTTGACTCTTTTCTGGAACTTTATTATAGTTCACTAGCGGCCCAATAACAAAAAAAAATGCCAATTAACAAAAAATAAATTAAGTCTTGGCAGACTTTCCATACTTAGAACACTCGATCAAGTCTGATTTTGACAAAATAAACAATCAAAATCATCCGTTTGGGAGTTATGATGCTGCAACAATAGATCCACCTGTCAAACTTATTATAGAAATAACCAGAATCAAAGCATGCGAGCGGCGGAAATTAGTTTTAAATAATTTATAACGTGATTATGATTTCAGATCGCACCTCGCCCGTGGAGCGCCCCTCCGCGCCCGCGCCCGCGCCGCGCCCCGCCTCGCCCAGCCATGTCAAAGTCTTCAACTCCTTACTGCACACCCGATTGTGTAAGTGCCTCCACCTGCTTCTACCAGTAAGGGTGCTTTTACAACAAGTCTTTAGGTTTAGGTGGCAGTACTTCTATGTCCGCTTTTGGACTCGATTCGGTCCATTATGCGTTGTTCTTACGCATAGCCAGCCTAAAAGGTATGTGCTCATTAAAGTCGCACCGTACGTCTTGGACCATGTATGTTTTCATCATTGCATTTTGTTGAAATTGAAAGTTGTTGTTCCAGGGGAGGTGAACGTGTCAATGCGAAGGAACGTGGAAGTCCTAGGGCTCCACACGATGAAGCTAGCTCACGAGAAGATGGCCAATCTGGACAGGGAACTGCTTGCGTTACAGGTAAAGTCATCTTTATATCTGAATTTATCTCATGAAGAACCGACAACCGCTGGAGTAAACGAGTTCTTGAGTGGAGACCGCGACTCGGCAGAATAGAAAATGATTTACGATTTGCGGCAAACATCCAGACTGTACCTACCTATTTAGAATATCAATACTTAACACTTTGTCTTATTAGCTTCTGTCGGCGGCTTAGCACGCGTATTTTCGGTATTATTTGATAGATAGATAGATAATTCTTTAATCACCTTAAATTAAAAAGAAAAACAGATTGTATAAAATTAAAGAAAACAAAGGATTTGGCGGTCGCTTAAAGCAGAGAGGCATTTGGATGTAGACTTGATAACTGAGGCTACTTAGTAGTAGCCTACCTACTTTCGCCAAATTTCATCTTCATCTTTTTAGTACCTACTTTTGGAGGATGGGAGGCATTCACAAATTACGTGAGGTGATTTTGGCAATTTTTCCACCCCCCCTCTCCCCTTGGTGAGATGTCGTGAGATTTGGCTCGCTCCTAAGCCTAAAGAAATAAAGTTATTGAATTTTAATATTTTAGATAAGACCTATCAAGTGCTTATCCTGTAAGCCTAAAATAAACAAAGTTATTGATTAGTGAACATAGTGATGTGTTTCCATTCCAGGAAAGCGTGCGGTTCGCGGACAGCCAGGTGACCCTGGCGCGCGCGCGCTCGCGGCAGGTCCGGGACCAGCTCAGGAACTGCCACTTTCAGAGCGCCCTGCCAGCTGTTAAGATTGAATAACTTACAACTTAGAGCCTTAGGGCTCCTTCACATTAAGTCGCAAGCAGTGCGGCGACTTGTTTAGATCAGGGTGGTGCTCGCGACTTCCGTCCGCTATCACAATGACGCTCTCTGTGGCGCGGGGGGCGGAAGTCCACCTGCGTCGCAGGAGGTTGCGGGTTCGATTCCCACTTTGGGACAAAATGTTTGTACGATCTGTGAATATTTGTTCTGGTCGTTTTCTATGTATAGTAAAAAATATATCTTTGTGTGTATTGTATTATGTATATCAGTTATCTAGTACCCATAACACAAGCTGTGCTTAGCTTGGGGCTAGATAATGCTGTGTGAATTGTCCAGCATTATTTAATTATTCATTTAATCACAAGTCGCGCGGCTGCCGCACTGCTTGAGACCTATCATCACCCGGGTGATTTGAGAGCGATTTCAAAGATGAAGCTAAAGCGCAGCGAGCACGCCGCTACGGCGCCGCGGGCGTGCAGCAAGCTAGCCTGTGCACTCGCCTTGGAATCGCTCGCAAATTGCAGAGTGAAGTGATTAGACTATAAGACAGAAGATTTTATGAATGTTACAATGATTAATTTTAAGAATGTTACTTAATACCTAATCTAAAATAAAAACTATAAAAATGTTAAGAAAAAGATTTATTTTATTGTTTTACATACAGAAAAATACAGGGAAAGTTATCAAATATTTTGTTTTAGTTAATTATTATTATTTATTAACTCATTTATTTCGGATCACAATAGCATCCATAAAACAATTAAATATAAATTTATAAGAAGTCACTTAAAATTACACAATAAAACCAAACAAAATAGAATTAAAATTAATTAGAAATAAGATTAATCCATACTACATTCGAAAGTAACTTTGTCTGTCTGTCTGTTACCTTTTCACGCATAGGTACCTACACGGCTGAACGGATAGCAATAAAATTTGTCAGGGAGGTAAATGATATCCCGGGGACGGACATAGCCTACTTGAAAAGCGCGTGCGAAGTTTGTGATATCTATTATAAACTTTTTTAAATTTCTCTGTAATAGTTTTATTCTAATTAGTTTGAGCAGTGAATCGAAAATAGATTTTGGTGGCCACCAAGGGCAACTTCGATTCACTGCCTAAACTAAATGGAATAAAACTATTACAGACGCTTTAAAAAAAAGCTTATAATAACAATAAAGCGTTTATTTCAGAACAAGTTACATTCCATATTATTGACAAGAAAATAGATAGATATGGTATGGTACACCAACATATCAAAAATAAATAAATACAATGTTACACAATATATACACATTGTAGCGAGACCTACATAGTCTTGGTTTTGTTTCTCACTGTGGTGCACAGACAACCAGTGTCGAAAGAAACAATTGTCTGGACATTCAGTGATCGTCCTAAGAATACTTATCTTTGAAACAATTAACCGTGCCCAAAAGGACACGATTCGAGCTCAGAGTATGGCGAAGAAGTCGGGCCCTCCAGCGGCTGCGAACATGCCTTATGCGCTGCAATATCGTGGTTTTTGAATAGGATACGGAAAGCATTATTAAATAGATTTCTTAGTGTACTATTTATGATTTTTTGTTGTATAATATTCAAAGTTGACAGGTACCTATATAAATTTTGACAATATTATTATGTAGAGAGTGAAACCAGTTACGCCTGCACCATTAATGGGGCAAATCAATGGTGCAAACGTAACCGCGGGAGTTTAACTTGGTCATTACATTTAGCAATAAGTATCACAAACTGTGCGATGGATTTTTGGCGGCGCTAGTTTGACTGGGTATGCGCCTTAAAAGGATATCGTTTTATTTTATAAGTGCTCGTATGACAGACCCTTATAACGGGGGATCAACCAACTCAAACAGGTACCCGAAGCTTGTCTTGTTAAAAATATTTTTCAACACCTTCCAATTGTGCCTATACAGTGAGAGGCTTCTACAAAGCAGGGGTTGTGGGTTGTTTGTAATAAAAGAGTTTGTTCACTTTACCGAGTGTATTCAATACACAGAGACACGAGTGCAAGAAATTACATTTACCGATACTAAAAACTAATCTTAGCTAAAAACTAAGCTTACCTATCTTAATCTTAGCTGGTAAAAACTAATCTGTGTACACAGGTATTGTGTACGAAGAAAAAAATAAACAAATTACCCAATACACGCACGAACTACGGAAAAAAGACGATTCTTTCAGAGTGAGCATGTATTTTTAATAATCTACCAAATCACATAAAAGAATGTGATAGCATAATGTTTACAAAAGCACATGTCTACTCAAAAGAATAATATAACTACATTAGTAATACAATATAAAACTAATTTAAGTTTTTTAGATTTAGATTAATTATTTAAGTTAAGCCTCAGAGCCCAGGAGTTAGGAGGCTTAACTTAAATGAGAAATAAACAGTAAATGTGTACTAAATCTAACTCCAGGGCTCCGAGGCTTAACTTAAGAGGCGAACCTACCGCGTTTGCTTGTTAAACTAGGACTAGATCTCAGTACTCACGGGGTTCCCGTGAGTATTACATAAAATTCTAAATTTTTTCTTTGGTTCCGTCAACGTGAAACCACGATTAAGAAAAAAATTATACGATAGAAAAAATCATGAAATTGTACCTACTGTCACTGTTTGTTTACTGTTTTGCACATAATTTGGTCGAGATCTTGGGAACCCTGCGGTCTATTGAAATGACTTATGTTTTGATTCGTAGGTTATTACTAATTCCTTGGTTCCTTCAGACAGTTTTTTCATAAGTTGTGTAGTTTTCATGTAAATAAACAAAAACTCCATTTTTGCACTTGCGCCGTTCCAAAAACGCATGCTCTGTCCCGCTCCTATGAACGCGAAATCCTATGCCTATCCTTTTCACAAAATGGCGCGCTATGCCCCTTTTAAATGAGAAATAAACAGTAAATGCGTAACTCAATTCACCGCCGCCACCCAGCGGCGGCGGCGCGCCCGCAGTTGTGTGAATTTGCAGGTGTTTTTGTCTGTTCTGTGCTCAGACTACGTAGGAAATCTTAGTCTGAGGTTCTGTGCTGCATTGCTATTACATAGGTACATTAGATGAATATTTCTGCGCCCGAGTGTGATGTATCATATGGGTGAGAAATTGATGGCTCTTAATAAATTCTTTAGTACATAAAGTGAAGGTGTAGGACTTTATTTTCATGTGAACTTTAACATGTTGTTGTAGAAGAACAACCTTATTAAATTGTTGCCCACATATATCGCATTCATGCTTGGGTTTTGAGTTTTCAGGCGATTTCTGTACTTCTGTTCCGTCTTGAGCTATCAATTTTGTTTCCATGTTTTTATCAGTATCTTCAAATTTAAACCAATTGTTAACACATTCTTGACATTTTAAAGACTTGACAGGCTCGGTAACCTGTCGTTCCTCTTCTATTCCGTCTACTTCTGCCGATATTGGTTCATCTTTAATGGTTATCATAGACTCTGTTCTAACAGAGTCTATGATAACTCTTGTTCTGCGAGTTTCATACGCCACCTTAAATAGTTGGTGCGGGCTTGTAGACAAGTGACGTACCACTCTAGAGTTCTTTCCTGTGTGACCTGGAAGCAGAAACATTTTACTGAGACCCAATCATATAGTTACTGTAGAATATATTCTCAAATGCCTCCCCACTTTCTTCTCCTATTCCTTAACATTTTTATAACAGGGTGTTACAAAAATGAAGGACCAAACTTTAAGGGTTCAGATTCGATCACAGATGTATGTTTAAGTTTTTACTTATTAGGTTCTTAATGCTATTAGGGCAAACCCGAAATTGTGCCAATAATGATGCCATAGATTCTTAAATGAATGCCGGAGAACCCTCTATTATGGATCATAAAAAGCTACCCGAAATGCTACAATATTGTGGTAGCCCTTACAACATCCTGCAAATAATGCTGCTGAATGTTTGGCTATTTGTCACAACTTGGAGTTTTTTACATTCCCACACACTCATCAAACAATTCAATGAATTCATACCACAACGCCTTTCAATGACAGGTCATTCAAGAACTTTTCAGAGCCATGAGCCATCTCGGAGAGAGCAGAGCATCCCAGCAGCCTCTGGTAACAGAAACAACAGACCACTTTCGACCTTCCATCCTCGGAATTCAACTGAAACAAACATCAAATGTACATGGACAGAACTAAATATATATATTACCATACCTAGGCATTCTTTAACTTACTGAAAACTTCGAAAAATATCTCGTAAACAGAAAAACACCGGGGTTAAGTGCCAACCCTAATTACTCGAAGTGCCAACCTGTTACAGTTACAAGATGTCTCTATTTGGAATTTGGTTATCGGTTTCCACCTTCCGCCACGAAACTGCTTATGCTTACCTTCGAATTAGAAAGTTTTTCGTAGGTCTTTCTGACTCGTGCATTGTAAACGGAGTAATGCTTCACGTTCACGTCGCCGCCCGTGCGAGTTTCACAGACTCTGCATACACTCATTGTCGGATCAAAAATTATAATAAGTTGGGAGAACTTCGCGACGAAGGCTGGTCGATAAGGAATAAATATCGAGGTAGCCGTTCGTTACACGCTGGCCATAATAATTTGCACGAAACTCGATACAAAACAAACTGACTAACTAACATAACTATGTACCTACTTGCTATATTTGCTTGCTATTATCACAGAACAGAAAAGTAAGTGGAAGTGCTAAGTGGGCGTGGCACGCGTGTCACAATTAAGCGTAGTTACGCTTAACTGATCTCAGTCGTGTTCTAACATCGCTTTGAATTGCTTGTCTCGCGACAAATTCATTTTTCCGAAGCTATGCCATATTGTTCCATTTTGGAATGTAAAAATGATAGTAGGCGAAAAAATCTTAAAACCGGAGGTGTTTCATACCATCGGTAGGTAGGATTTTAATTGTTTTCTCCTAAAGTTTCAATTTATTTCAATTTACAAATAATTTATTACAACGGTTAGTCAAAATCAACCTTAAGCAAATATGATAAAGTTGATTTTGGATTGTGTCTATTCACTTCGTTCTCGAAAGTTCTTCGCTACTCGATTAGTGATGTAGTCAAGCAAATCGGCTGTTGATTTTATCGATTAATATCGATACAAGAAAATAAATATTTTAATGTGATTTTAATGTTGAATCGATTATTTACTTAGCAAAAAACATTCCTTATTAGAAAAGAAAACTACAATAAATTAATAAAACCAACTAAAAACAAGTCTTTACAATTGCAACAATTGAGCTAACTGTTGTAGCAGACTGTTGTAAAGAATCTACAAGAATGATTGGTTTATTTAGTAGTAGCTTCTGCCCGCGGCTTCGCACGCCTTTTGTTGGGATAAAAGTGTGTTACTCTGCATTCTTTCAATTAACTCTATGCCAAAAATAAAGGCGATTGGTTACTAAGTTAGGGTGTGAAGAAAGGACAAACTTTCGAATTTATAACATAAGTTAGGATTTACAAACCAAGGAGAAGTAGTTCAATGTGCTTTATACAGGGTGGAAAGAATCTATGGGCCCTGGAGGGGAACTACCTTAAATCCTTTAGCTAGCTCATTTAACTGAAAGGACCCTTTATTTTTAAAAAGAAACATAATTACACCCGGGAACACCAGGGAACCAACCAACTAAAAATTAAAAAAAATAAACCCTCGCTATTTTATTATGCGAATCAGTAGGATTATTGTTCAGGATAAAAATTGTCAAATAAACATTGGACCTTTCACTCATCTGTTGTATAGGATACCCATGAAATCGAATATTTATTACATATTCTTTATTAACAATACCTAGTATTGTTCACTTGTAACAAGTAAATAACACGTTATAATTTTCTTATCTCTAACATCCAAAGACATCGTATGATGAAGAGGCTTGCTAATGTTATTAATTGGAAGGTACCTTGTTGCATACTTCGATAAGAAAATCGTTAAATGGTAATAATAAACCTATGCACAATTCCTTACATGAGGCGTTCTGACAAAAACTTTAAAAACGGAGTGTGTTTTTTATCAACTTGCGGCAACAAATTTGAATTTCGAACGATAACTTTCATCATTTTTAGGGTTCCGTACCCAAAGGGTAAAACGAGACCCTATAGCTAAAATTCCGCTGTCCGTCCGTCTGTTTGTCTATCCGTCTGTCACCAGGCTGTATCCGTAACCGTGATAGTAAAGAAAAAAGTAGCCTATGTTTGATTCCAAGATTAAAATTACCTGTATGCAAAATTTCAGACCGATCCGTTCAGTAGTTTTGGCATGAAGAGGTTACAAACATCCATCCATCCATACATCCAGACATCCATCCAAACTTTCGCATTTATAATATTAGTGTGATAGTGTGATTTTTCACTGGTCAACATCTGTCTACTTAAAAAAATGTTTCATATTTTGTGTTTTTTTCTATTGATGATATAATAAAATTAATATTAGTTTTCACTTTTTTTTACTTATAAGACATTATTTCTTTTTATCCTGAACAATAATCCTACTGATTCACATAGTAAAATAGCAAGGGTTCATTTTTTTAATTTTTAGTTGGTTCGATTCCCAGGTGAGACAAGGAATTTTTAGAAAATCTTTGAATGCAATTATGTTTCTTTTTAAATATAAAGGAATGTTTCCTTTCAGTTAAATGAGCTAGCTAAAGGATTTATGGTAGTTCCCCTCCAGGGCCCATAGATTCTTTCCACCCTGTATATTCACGATGGCTCGGAATGAAACCGAGGCATGGAATCGAAAACAGATACGCACGAAATTCAAATAGTACGCGCGAAATCAGAAAAAGAAGTTTTCCATAAAAAGTAAAAAAAAATCTATAAGCCCATGTTTTGACAAATTTAGATTTATAGCTTCTATTTGAACAATTATTATTAAAGGAGTTTTACTACTAAAAATCAACATAAATTACCTGTTGCTCCATTAATTTTCTTTATTGTAATATGGATTCATAGAAATATATGTCTACGACTTCTTTTCTGGTAGTTTAATTCCTTGCAGACCGCAGAAAATATAAAAAACCGATAAAATATTTGAATTTCGCGCGTAATATTTGAATTTCGCGCGTATGTCTTCTCGATTCCGAGGCTCGGTTTCATTCGGAGCAATCGTGAATAGCCCTGCTGGTGCAGCCTTAATCGAGTAGCAGTAGATCTGCGAACTATCAATCGAATATCAATCTTATACCTAACGAAATTAGGTTTATAATAACTATCACGGAGAATACCGCCATCTATGGTCAAGTAGCGGAATTAACTCGTCAGGTGAATGTTTGGTGAGTATAGATCGTAAATACGTTCTGCTGCTAAAGTAAAATGAATCTTATTAAGTAAATTTCAAGGTTTATTTCCAAATCTTTGACGTTGGCTAGTTTTGACTGAACTTGAAACTACCAATCAAACGAATTGTTTCTTTGTATTGTATTATATGATTAGGGGTTTATTTGTGTGAGTTTGGCGACATCGGTTCCCGTAGTAATTTTGTTGCATTGCACTTCCACTTACTTTTCTGTTCTGTGGCTATTATTGTCCAACCAACCGAAGGAACTTAGGTAAATTCTCAACAGGGTTGCCAACCATAGAATTTTTTTCCTCGTACTAAGCAGCTAAAAATCTCGTATTATGGCTTTCGAACCTCGTACTTGCCTCTAAAAGGTGACTAAACCAAAATTAATGCTTATCAAACTGTTGAATTTAGGACGTTTTACACAACGAAATAAACTATTGCAAGTTTCTACTAAATAAAACATCACTTTGTATTAAAATAATCCTTAACATTACTATCGTAAATAACTAATGAACGAGATTTGTTTGTAGGTTGAAAACTTTGCATAGGTAACTATGTACTTCTAGTCTCAGTTTTCATTTCCAAATATTATATCAGGAACATCCTCATTCGCATCGTTTTTCTTTTTATTTTTGCACGAGATTTTTATTTATTTTGTGAAGTTACACCTCTCTGGTTGGCGCTATGACATGTGTGATCAAGGCGACAGACAAATAATGCGAAGAACGAAATGTTTTATTTCTCGGGGATTTCTTGGTTCATGGGATAGCGAGCGAACTATAGACAATCAGCGCGCCAATGCGAAAAGTGTTATGTTATGTCAAAATCTCGTACATAATTGTACGAGGTTGATAGTGCCCTCGTACCTCGTACGGAAGACCAAAAATCTCGTATTTGTACGAGGAACCTCGTACGGTTGGCAACCCTGATTCTCAATCTACGCGAAGGAAGGACTTACGAGCAGTGTTGCCAGATGGAATTTGAAAAAAGCAGTAGAAATTTTGGTAAAAAAGCAGTAGATTGGGAAAAAAAGCAGGTAGATTTTAATATGTTATAAATTAGTACCTATGTATTGGGTTTTGCGAGTATTTTCATGCAAAAAAAAACATACAACAAAAGTACTGACCCGTTTTTTTTTTAAATTTAGGAAGCGTTTTCTTTGCCCACATGCCCAAACTGTGTAGGTACCTAAAGCGAGGCCAGGCGGCCTGTCGGCTGTGCTTTGCTCAGTTCTTTTCAGTCTGATCGAACTTTGACTTGTGGTTTAGACATAGGTATATTAGTCAGTGCATTAGTGTAATTACTGGATAAACAGTCTCGCTCAGTTTGCATTTTGCAAAAGTTTATCGAACGAACGAACGGACCGACCTATCAATCGAAAACGATGAACAGACAGATCAAGACAGACAGAAAGAAAGTGGAAGCCGGAAGGAAAAACGAAGGAACGAACCAAACCGGTGAATACCCTACTCTACTGTCACCACCAATAAAGTGTGACATTCTCTTGTTGCGTACATTTTGACGTAATAAAAATACGGAACTTCATGCGCGTGATCACTACGTGTATGTCAACGTCAATGTCCCGCGTATCAACATGTACCTTTTTCCATATTATGGTAGGTACCTAGTCCTTACAGTCCGTTCACAGTTATATTACCTCTGACAGCACCCTTATTTCTATACAAATAAATATCACTCTGATACATAAGCAGAGGTAAAATAACTGTGAATGGACTGTACATAACGTAGATCGAGTATAGCTAGATGGTTGGCAAGTGTGGCCACAAAGAGGGACAGACTATACGAAGTGGTGTTGCCATGCAATTTTTTTACCCTGACTTTAGGTTCGTAATTTTATGCCTGGTAGCACTAGCGGCGTAAGGGGGGGGGCGGAGGGGCGGTCCGCCCCGGGTACCGAGCTCCAAGGGGTGCCATCTCGGCACCCCTCGGGGCGCGCAGATGGCTCTTCAAATCCGAATCAGAAGGGGTGATACAGAAAACTCACACGCACAGACATATAAAAAAATTGCGGCTCGCTTCGCTCGCCGTTGTTTTTAATTATGATTGCAAAATAAATACTTGAATACCTACTTTAAAATAGGGTGCAGAAAGGTTGCCTAGCAGAGATCGCTCAAACCGATAAGGCATTGTACATACAACTTTATCTGTATTAGTCTTTCCCTGTCCTGTGTAAAGAACTATTTTATTTGTAGTGCATTGTGCAATAATGAGTAATTGCATTGTACTGTGCTTCATTTTGTTGTAAATCGTAAAAAAAACTCATTCATTGTCATAGCTTACTTTTTTTGCTAAGTATGCCTCACCAATTTCGAAGCAGGTTGTGGCTCACACCACTCGGCGATTTTTATTTTGTATTTGTTTCATAACAATCTTCGCAGCCGCCAATTTCTCCAAACGTTTCAGGGCTCGCTGTTATTATTTTTTTATACTCTCCTTAACTTGTTTGTGACCACCCGAAAAAGTTACAAAAATTTCGGCGGCTCGCTACGCTCGCCGGTTCGTTTTAGCTTTGTAGTAGGTCGCCAAAAAAAGTATTTCGTCGTGCTATTAGAATACTTGTATTTTTGCTAACCTCACCGAACTCCGAAATTACCTATTGTGGCTCGCTCCGCTAGCCGATATTGATAAATTTATTTTTTAAATTATAGGTAACCTTTAAATTTATATGTCACCTATGACAAACTTAGTTACTATAAATTCAAAAAATATCGCGGGTAGCTCCGCTCGCCGTTACATTGAGGGTGCGGATAGTCAATAAACCCCCAAGGTTATTCAATATTTTTGTTTCCCGTTGGGGGGGGGGGGGGTGCTTGGTAGAAAAACGCCCCGGGTGCCAGCCCACGCTACGCCGCCACTGCCTGGTAGGTGGTATTTTAGTATCATACATCATTAAATTAGGTACCTACGTATGCGAGAATAGGTAAACTTTTGATTTAATTAGCACAGAAATAAAACAACGTGTTTCGTTTAAATTTATTACCACCGCCACATACATGTCAGACATAATTTCAAATACTAAACTAATTACAAAAAGTATGTCATTTTGAAAAGAATATTTTTGCTAGACAATCAATTTAAACACTAACCAAACACAGACAATAAAAATTGCACTTAGGAGATCACATTTCTTCTGAGTAATTAAATCTTACACTTTAGGTATTGCTAAGATAAGACAACCATAGTACGAAATTTCAAAAGCACTTTTAAAAGTATACTTCAGGTAAAAAGTATTTTCATTTCCAAATATTATATCAGGAACATCCTCATTCTCATCTTTTTATTTTTGCACGAGATTTTTATTTATTTTGTGAAGTTACACCTCTCTGGTTGGCGCTATGACATGTGTGATCAAGGCGGCAGACAAATAATGCGAAGAACGAAATGTTTTATTTCTCGGGGATTTCTTGGTTCATGGGTTAGCGAGCGAACTATAGACAATCATCGCGCCAATGCGACATGTCGCATTACACCAAAAATGACAATGTCGCGACAGTGTCATTTTTGGTGTAAGTGTTATTTTATGTCAAAATCTCGTACATAATTGTACGAGGTTGATAGTGCCCTCGTACCTCGTACGGAAGACCAAAAATCTCGTATTTGTACGAGGAACCTCGTACGGTTGGCAACCCTGCACCCATCATCGTAGGCTACGATGATGGGTGAAGGACTAACTGTCGACAGCGCCCTAGGCAAGCCTCTCTTATGCGCCCCTCTGTGAACGAGCCGCGGCAAAACTCAGTATTGGACCCCCAATACTGAGTTTTGCCGCGGCTCCAAGAGTTGTTATGTTACTAAAACCACCCGGTTTTAGTAACATAGGTAACAACTCTTGGACTTGTCACAAAACTCAGATTACATAAGTAAAACTAGGAAATAAGGTGATCACTTTGATTTTTTGTCCGCTTCAATCTTTTTAAGGTAAAGTAAAGAAGCGTACAAGAAACCTTTACCTTGTTAGAATGTTAGTTTTCGAGTTGGAGCAAAACTCGTCCCAAGCTTTTTATCCTCTACTAGATAATCTGATATTTTATAGTAGGTCTTTTTACAAAGGATCTGTGTAACAATTTGTTTGAATTTATATATTGTCAATTTTTGCAACTCTCTTGGAGTTTTGTTGTAGAAGTGTATACAATGCCCTTTAAAAGATAGGTATGTACATTAATCTTGTGTAACCTTGTTGTGGGCACAGCGAGTTTATCCTTATTTCTAGTATTTATATCGCTATTTTTGGGGAACCGATTGATATTCTTATGAGTGTATAACAAGGTTTCATAAAAATATTGACATGGTACTGTCACTACCTATGTTTTTTTTCTTTGAATTTATCACGCAGGGATTCTCTGGGACCCATATTATAGATTGCACGAACAGCCCTCTTCTGCAGCACAAATACGGTGTAATATCTGCAGCGGGAACGCTGCAGATATTACACCGTATCACCACAGCAGTATACCACGACATAATACTGTGGAAGTAGCTGAATTAAACAAGTCTAGATGTAACCACGTCTGTAAGATGACGGATCTTTTTTTACTGCATACGCTGTAGAACCATTGAAGTTTATTATCTAAGGTGATTCCTAAAAATACGGTACTTTCTACAATTTCTAACGTTTCTCCTTTTACGTTTATATCAGCCTTAACTTGTTTTACATTAGGTAAAATAAATCTAATACCTACATTTTGTTTTTGTTTCGGATTATTGACACTAAACCAATGGACTACCTACTTTTGAGATTGCATTATTCTCAACGATAAAGTTCCTCAGTGGTTGAGTAAAAAGTATATAAAACAGGTAAAAAACTAGATCGCAATTATTTTCATGCTTTTGTTTAGCATGATTAAGGAGGTTGTCAAATGGCAAAGTTAGAGCCAAGATCGTTGGGTTTGGCGGGGTCAGCTAGAAAGATAGGAAAGAAAGATAACGGCGAGCGGAGCGAGCCGCATTTTTTTGTGATTTTTCAAGATTAAATAAGATAGGTATGCGAACGTTGAAACGCAAAACTTTTGTGGCTATCGGTAATAAAATTATCACCGAATTCTTTAAAAAATATGGAAGCAAAAACAATAGAAATTACGGCAACAACGGAGCGAACTAGCAAAAAAGTTCGAGACAATCCAGTGGTTTAACAGAAAATTTTACGAAGTCATAAACATCCAGACCACAGCAGATAGAGAACAACGGCGAGCGGAGCGAGCCGTAAAATTTTTTGTTTGTAGTGATCGGTGTTGTACGCACGCACGCACGTACCACGCTCAGCTGCGCAGTTCACTCCTCTCTCAGAAGTCACCACATGGGCGCATCAAACATTTTTAACGAAAACCGAGCGCTGGATCCTAATAGCGGATGTGCGCCGCGCACCCACAAAAGCCACCTTTGATGGTAATACAGCTTAATGCCCATGATTGTTGCTGTCTTTTGAAACATATTAAAACAGATACCTCACTATAGCCGCCGTGCCGCCGGGGGTGGCGTCGCCTCGGGCATAACAAGGGTTCATGGTGTGGGTTAGCAGGCCTGGGGCTGCCACCGGCGTGCATTGCATGGCGCCCCCTATGGTCCTGCGCCCGTGTGCGCCGCTAAAGCCGCCTTTGGCGCTCGTCAACCAATATCATCATACTAATTATCAGATTTTTGCTGAGTCCCTTCTTTTTTATTATTATGTTTCTACACATAGAACAAAAATAAAAAGTTTCGACAAAATTAAATAATCATTTGTATTTTGTAAGGAGGCGGATAAGTATAAAATTAATTATATTACTCATATAATAAATTTTATACTTAGGTATTACCTTACATATTTAATTATTTACTAGTGTAAAATTTTCCGCGCGCGCGCCCCCTGGAACCTCGCGCCCCTAGGCACATGCCTACTTTGCCTTGGGGATGATCCGCCACTGATCGTAGCACTGATTCTTTTTATGTATATATTTATTTTACTTACCAGTCTTGGAACAGCATAAGAGAACAGATGCATTCGCGTTTCTTTTTTGATCACGATTTTTATGAAAATGTTGAACAAATTACTAAATATTTTTGGGTTCCCAGTTTTTTCGACCCGTGGCTTCTATCCAAAGCAAACGTAAATCATTGTTTTCGGGAAATCTGTAACAAACAAAAACATATTTTAAGAATGTATGTAGATGTAGGTATTCATGTCTCAATGCGCCACGACATTTGGGGAATTTTATTTTCGAGTGCAGGCAACCCTAAATTTTCGTAATTTTAGGTTATATTTATTAGAATTATTTTAAAACATAGTTTTTGAGTCTTGTCTGTACGGAAATCTATGAAACTATAAATTTTAAACCTTTTTTGAAGTCAAACGAGCTTGTACTTACGATTGGAATGACAAACTCGGCACTTTTCGTTCACCGTCACTTTTACATCCAAAAACACTGCACCGCACCATCGTTGCTTCAGATTTATATCGTTGAGAGACGCAGGAACGCCCGCAGAGTCACTTTCACACATTTAATTAGCAGAAAGTATCATTAGGTCGAAAACAACAAATAATATGTGATGTGCCCGGCATGTTTGTTTAGCTCTTATAAGAGCTAAACAATGAAAAAACTGGCACACTGGTAGAGACAGAGAAACTTTCATTCTATCTCATTTCTTCTCAGGCTACAAGCATATTTTTATCTCTCTCTTGAGTGACTGAAATGGGTATATACAACACCTCTAGTGCCTTATTACTCTAAGGTACATAACTATCTACCTTCCACGCCAAAAATCATCGTTCTGCCAAATTGGGTAGGTAGGTAGGCTACCATTTAAAGGTAATGTAATTTATTTATTTATATAAGTATTGTTTTAATAAATTACATTTCCAAGTTTACATTTTGTCGCCAAATCTGAACAAGTGTCTCCAGCGCAGTTAAAAATTATCTAAGTGACAAAGTCGCTAACGGCCACACTGGCTCCGTTCGCGAGCACGCCCCGGAAACAGAAGCGTTTATGTAGGTATTTATAAGCTGTTCGTAGGTATAAGCTCGGTTCGGGCTCGCGTGACGTCCACACACACAGGTGAAATGAAATGCTCCATTCGCATTACATTTCATGTTCGGTTCGTAGGTCTGTACGCAGTTAAATATTTAGTTGAGGCACGTTGAGATTGAGATGTTACTTTATACATAAAGCGCTTAAAATGACGTCAACAGTTTAGTTCAGGTGAAGTTTGCTAGAGGTCGCTGCAACGTGAGTAGGTAGGTAAGGAAAACTCATAGATAAGTAGCAGCATGAGTATAATCTCGCCTAGTCCAGGCTGTAAGTGTTAGTCCCGTATCCCCAGCTGTCCATGCGCGCGTCGACCCAGGCGCGGAAGCCGGGCACGTTCACGAACACGCCGGGCACGTCGCGCTGCCCGCACCCGATGCCCCACGCCACGAGCCCGGCCAGCTTGTAGCGATCGTTACCGATCGGGCACGCCAGCGGGCCGCCGCCGTCGCCCTGTAAGACAAAACACAAGATTGTTGGAAAGTGGTAGGTACCTAGCCGTTGTATTGTTGTGTAAGGTAAAGCCTGCTTTGAATCACCACCCCTACTTTCAGAGGGTTCTTTTTTCTACCTTCGTCATGCAACACTGCCGCTGTTTTTCCGGCCAATTACAATCTGGGTCTCTTCAAGATAAGAGTGAGAGTGAGTGAATAATGTATTTTCTATATGGTTGGTCACATCGTCACTTCGCATCAAGAGAAGATGAAGAAACGATGGTCAAGGGGTCTCACCTGACAGATGTCCCTCCCGTCCCCTCCCGCGCACACGAAGCTGGAATGTAGCTTGAAGTGGCGCCCCAGCCGCGTGCGCCGCAGCAGGTCCTGGCAGCGTCCGTGCGGCACCATGTCCTGTTCCACCTTCTTGAGGATCACAGCGAAGCGAGCCTTCAGACCTGGAATTATCAACAACTATAAATAAATAAAATCACATTTATTTCAGACATGGTAGGCACAAAGTTAACATAGGTACACAACACAGTCCATATAACGAGTCACATTTCAAAACACATAATACAATAAGACACTAAACACACACACACACACAGGCACAGGGTAAAAAATCTGGGTTTCTATCATTAATTATATGCTATGTAGGACCCTCTTTAGACTTTTTTATGAAAATATATAATTTTATTATAATAATAATAATATAGGTATTTAATTAGAAGTAGAGACCTACGCGTATTTTCGATTGTCGAACGAGTTTTGGTCAAATAGTTACAACTATGTGACCAAAACTTGTTCACGATAGGCGGCAGGAGGTAATATAAGTATTTTTCAAAAGGTTCTTTAGGTTCTATCTATCTATCTCAACGGGTTCGGATATCTCCTCAATGTTTTACCCTCCTCAGCTAGCTAGCGTCCGCTTATGGAAGACTGTACAACTTCATCTCCTAGTTTTAGGTACCTAACCTACTGTGGGGTAGATAGGGTACGGTGAGCTTCAGAGTAAAGTACCCACCCACATGGTTCGATGTCAATACTAGAAGGTGTACCCTTTCTCTGCAGCTGACTGTATATGTATAAGTAACTTAAATTTTCATCCTCCCATCTCAGAAAGAGTATTGTTGCTCTTCGATATCAGAGTGAAAAAGCCGTATCCGCTAAAGGATAAAGTAAATTAAATTTAGAACAGCGTGCGCTGAGGTGGGGTATAAAGTTACGTGTTGCACTCGAGTGCAAAGATTTTTTATCTGGTGCTCCTTTGATTCCCTCGCTAACGCTCAGGATTCTAATTTTTCCTTCGCTTGCTCGGTCATCAAAATTGAGCACGCGGTCGCGGTTAAAAAGCAACTTTGCACTATTGTAGGTATAACAAATATCTATTTCTGACGTGTTCAAGAGTCCTGTAGGTAAGGTCGACAGGAGAGAGAGAGAGAGAGACAAGAGCATGATATTTTGCACACTACTTACAATTAGAAATAGTAAGAATATAACGAAGCAGAAAATAATGTAAATAGTGGAGGTATCCCTACCGAAGGTTTCCTTTCCCCACCCGTTGGCAACACAGTTCCGACTCTGGTCGAAGCTCTCCCCTTGCGAGGGTAGACAGAGCGTGTTGATGTGCTCCGCTAGCTGCAGAGGCGAGGCGAGGCGGAGCAGCGCTATGTCGTTCTTCAGACTTTTGTTCAGGAACCCTGCCGTGGGAGATGTCAGTATAACATACAATCGATGCATGCAACTATGTGCGCGTCCACGTTAACTCACGCGTGCATGCGGTAGCGGGCGTGGACACGAAATATCAAAATTATTTAAGGCATAGGTAGTATAGAACTAGTCATGACAAAATGCAGGTGCGTTGCTCGCGATAACAAGCGTGATGTTATTTTTTGAGCTTCTGTTGAAATAGCGGTCGAGCACTCGCCTGGCGGCCAAGTTCGGCTCTTGCTCAGGTTAGACGAAATGATCGTCTATTTTAACGACATGAAGATCCTGTACCCTTAGTCCGAGTCAATACGAAACATTTGATAAAAGTATGTAATCGAGAAGCATTGATGTCTTTCATGAAAAATGTTTGGAAGGATAGTAAACACAAATGAGGTGGACCTAGCCAAAAAAATGCGATAAATAAGTCTCATTTTCCTATTCTTAGTTGAATCTCATATCGGTGAAAGCACTGAAGCCATAATTGATTATGCATGTCAACTCGTATATAGATTCGTTTTTGCCTTCGAAATCAAGAGAATTGTTGAGTCGGCCTGTAGAAAAATAAATCGCGATCTATTGTGAACAGAGTCGGTGCTCTGAAGTGTACAACTGTGCATTGTTAGTAAGTATGGCAGCCATGATGGTGTGAAACGTTAGTTAACCTCACCATCGTGGTAGTAGACCTCATCCACGGTTCTCTCCTGATGCGCGTACAGCTCCTTCACGGTCTGAGTGTCCCACTCGCCGGCGCGGATCTTGAGCGCGCCTGGACCGTATCTGGTGAGAAGAAGAACGTCAATACCTGACCTGACCAAAAAAGATAACAAAATTGCTACCTATATTTGACTAAGCGAGTGATTCAAACATTAGAATCCTGAGCTTTAGCGAGGGAATCAAAAGAGCACGAGGTAAAAAATCTTTGCACTCGAGTGCAACACGTAACTTTTCATCCCACCTCAGCGAGAAAAGAGAAAGCAAAAATACTCATTCCGAGATGGGGGGATGAAAAAAGATTTAAGTATTCAAGTGCCACCACAGGACTTGTTCGAACCAAAGGACCCACGGCTGTGTCATCGGGCAGGTTATTGTCGAGAACAGCGACAATACAAACTGACTTGTAAGCGAGATGCGCGCCAGTCATGACGACCTGCGGGTGGATGATGACGCCGACGCCGATGTAGCTGCCGTCAGTGCTGTCCATCAGCGCCGCCACCCAGGGGTACTCGCCGAACTGCGCCTCCATGCCCTGAGGACACAACATTATTAGGTACTCTATAACGTACCTAGTTATATTACTTAAATCTTATGTTACTTTTATTTCATTTCTTAGAGATAGGTACCCAAAGTGCGAGTACGCACTAGGTATATAACAAAGAACCTTAGGATTGAGCAACGGCAACACCTCTCGTTAAACTTTGCCCATTTTCAAGCTGTCGTCGTCAGTGAGACTTGTACCTACCTACCTACGTCCTGTGTCCAGATGAGATGACGACTCTAGACTGTTGGCAGATGATGGACGCGGCTGGAGACAGAGATCATTAATGGAAGCTTAGGTATATCAGATACTCACGTTCCCGATGACTGTAGCACCCAGACCCTTGGGGTTCCTATAGCCGCAGCCGCGCAGCCGCGTAGGGTCAGGCGTGGGGTCTACAGGAGGTCGCTCGCGGGGGGCCTGGCAGCACACCTCCACGCTCTCCTGGCAGGGGGGCGGGGGACTGTCGTCTTCGCCGAACCTGGGGACAACCATCGTCAAAGGGGTTTCAAGATTTTTGTATGAAGGGTGGCCGCAACATCGGCTGCCACGTTTTTTATCCAAATATATACCTATAAATTTTATCGTACATCGTCACTTTGAAAAAAAAACAGTTTAGTAAACGATATATGGGCTAACATCTTAAAACCCCTTTAGGCTGATGTCCAGCTCGCCCCAGCCCGTGATGTTGACGTTGTTAGCGTCAACGTCATCCGGTTAGCGTCACACAGGTAGTACGGCACGTATTAAATTGGCACGTTTTGATGGTGAGTTACCTGATGTCCAGCTCGCCCCAGCCCGTGATACTGACGTTGTTAGCGTCAACAGCGATCCGGTTAGCGTCACACAGGTAGTACGGCACACACTGGCACGAGTTGCCGCTGGCGTCAGTGATGACGGTTGGACGGTCAGTCGGTCTTACTGTTATCTGAAACGAAGACGTTAAATAAACGGTAATAACACGACTTACGTGTTGTTACCGTAAAATTTTTTGAATCGATTATTAGTGAGTGACATATGTATAACATTGCCCAAAAAAAATGTAACACCCAATTTGTTTTTTAAATTTTTAAGGAAAAAAATAAAACACTCAGTTTCAGGTGATAAAAACGCTGCCCTTTTTCTGTGTGACGTCACCGTTCATTTTGTCAACTCAAAGTACTTCTGTTCCTTCAATCAAAATAAAATTTGAAACAAATACCTAAATGATAAAACCCATCATGTTTGTTGGTCGTGTGTTGTGTCTAATAAATTTTCTTTTAAAAAAGATATCCAAACTCCTAACAAAGATAGCTCTACTGATCCATATCAATACCAGTCGCGCGCGTCCCCAAGACGCTGGCTGCATTGCCCCGCGCGCTGTATGGCAATGCTGATGCGCTGTGCCAGATATACTCACCAGCTCTCGGGTCATGCATTGGTTCGACCAGACGCTCAGATATTTTTTTTTTATCCCGGAGAGCCTCGGTACCCCAAGGATCTAGGGTCTCCACGCAGAGGGGAGCAAATGCGTTGCAATCTGAGTTGCTTTTGAGTATTCGGGGTTAACAGGAGTATCGTGACCCTCGAAACTTACATCCTCCAGTCCCTTCCTGCTCGGCGTCCCCGGCGTGGTGGGCGGCGTCCCGAACAGACTGGTGAGGAGGGCGGGGTCAATGGTGGAGTCCTGCGCGGCCGCTGCTGCCAGGGCGGCCAGCGCGACCAGGCCGCTGAAACTGGACGGCAGGGAACAGCGGGTCAGGGAATATGATATCATATCACACAGCTTAACGACCCTGGAGATTACGGATCCCTATCTCGAGCCTTCATTACTGATTTCAGGAATATTATTGTCACGTTTTATTATTCGATTTTAAAAATTCCTTCGCTTGTATCGGAAATGATCCGGAAGTTTATGGGAGCCATAAACTTTATTCCCGAGAAATTCGTATTTATTTGATAAAATAAGAGGTGGAGTTAACCGCGGCGCTAGAGTCCGTAGGAAGGAAGTCCCACAGGTTTTCGGCTAGTGCGTTACTTTATTTCGTAGATCAGTTAGTAAGAGCATTCCCGTAGCTACTGAGTTAAGGTCGCCGGTTCAACTTCCGCCGATATCGTTTTTATTGGGATATTATTTAATTATTAAGATATCTATTTATGTAGATGTGTAATGTTTTACCGAAGTATGTATCAGTCATCTAGTACCCATAACACAAGCTCTGCTTGGGGCTAGATACTTGATGCTGTGTGAATTGTCCAACATTATAAATAGGTACGGTTATGTGGTTAGGTATATAAAATGTCTTGTGCTTATGAGCCAGATCTAATCATGTGCTTAGTTCCTAATTTGCATAGACATGGGCTTTAAGATAAGCAAGTACCTATACCTATTCAAACTAACCTGAAAACCTAAAATAATCAAGCCATTTTCAATGTTTGTACCTACATTTGTAAGCTTACTGCACAATATCCTAAATTCTCTTGGCATCGACTTTCAAAAGTAAATTGTCAGTAATATGCATTATAAAATCGATAAGAAGTGCAATTTTGGTGAAAAAATCAAGAGAATGAAACTGATTTTTAGGTCAATCTAAAAATCAGATTTGTTGTTGTTGATTTTTTCACACTAAACATTTACTCAAGTAAATGTTTACAATTATTATTGTATATTGCGTTTGGCTAAAGTCTAGATTCATATTTCTGTTTCCTGTTGCGTCTCAAAACTTGTAAATCACAACAAATTTATGCAAAATTAATAGAATCATCCAAACTTGTTTACTAACGCGTAGGTGGGCGCTACTTACTCATACGTCACCCATCAAAAACAGGTCAAAAAAATCATAAAACATTATAACTAATGCAAAAAATACCTTCGTGTATAAGATAATCATAATTCATACCTACTAACTAGCGAGATAAATACATAGATGCAGTAATGTATCAATACCAACTATAAACCAAGTCGTACATACCTCAACATTTTCCTAAAATAAGGTAACAATTAACTAAATCACAGCAAAATCCTTATTCTAACACGTTCACAGTCCGCGCGAGACACACGTGCGTTCTTTGGACAGCGCGGAGTGACTGACGCGCTGAGGTTTGTTTATCAGGTGGTGTGGTCAGCTAATTGCAGACAAACCAGTTCTGGATCTGACCTTAGATATCTGGGTAATGTGTCTGTAGTGTATAATGTAATGATGTCAGATTTACATTCAATAAATTTGTTTATTTATATTTACATCAGAATCTGTATTATGCAACCATTTTTTATCGCGAATATTTGACCACAGTCTCACCTTGTGTACCTACATAAATGAAGAAGTTATGACAAGTCCTGAAGTGTAGGTACCTAGCACTAATTAATATAAGTACAGACAGTTCTTGCGTTTTATCCAACATTCTAAAATTACCATCTTTATCAAAATTAATTATTTAATTATTGCAGCGCATTGTCATACAGCTGCAGCGGGGCAATGCCGCCAGCGTTTTAGAGACACTTCCGACTGGTATTGATATAAAACTGCAGACTGTTGCAAACAATCTACAGGTAGCTCAACTGTTTCAATTGTAATTATATGTTAATATTATAATAATTTAAATATGTTGTATTTTAGCCATGTAATAATTTTAATTTTTATTTCATATTTAATCTTAAGTGACTACTGTAATTGGTTAGTTTTGATCGTGTTAGTTACTCAATAAATAAATAATTGTTAATACTAGTTCGTTTCTATTATTTGATTGAAATTATCATTCTTTATTAAAATCCCATTATTTTTTCTCGTACAACCGTAAAAGCTACCAGCTAAAACTGCATTAACGTCTGCACTGCACTGGGTAGGTACAATGCTGATCGGTACTGTTGGTAGTAGTATGATGAACTAACGCAACGATTTGCCTTGTCTCTTGTCTACGAGTTATTAGACAGAGGCGGTTTTAGTGTTTTTAGCTCTATGATGATTTGCGAAGAATTATTTTATTTAATTTTATTTCGTAGGAAAATCACAGGTAGTTGCGAATTATGAGAATATTTATCACCAATCAAACGTATATCATTGGTGCCTACTACTAGGTCTAGGGAATGCAATCTCGATCTCGCGAGATCCCGAACATCCGAGATCTCGCCTCATTTTTCGAGATCAATCTCGAAGCATAAAATGACGAGATTTCGGCCGAGATTGACGAGATCGAGCGGTAGTAGTCGCTGATCGCTGACTGGCGAAGGAAAGCGTTGCCGTTTATCCGACAGCACTTTAAGCACTATTTGTATTTTTTTGCAGCAGTCGGCTACGGCGGCCAGTCTCAACAGAAACTAATGCGCAGGACAAATTGTAAAGCACACTTGTATGCAAACACAGGTGCACTCTGCATTTCTTCACTCTCATAATCCTTGGGGACGGCAGCCCGACACGACCGGGAGAAGTCAAATGCAGGACCAACGGTTTAAAGAACTTTCCGAGGCACGAGGGAGTATCACCGCCGACTTCCTGCCTCCCTTCTGCAATTTTCTAGGAAGAAATTCACCATCTCAATCCAAGCTTAGGATCTAAGAAACCAATGTATGCTGACCAGACAAACATTTATTAGTCAGCGGCGGGAATCGAACCCGTAACATCCTGCGGCGCCGCATTATGCCTTCACCCACAACACGAGGTCACCAAAGGTCCTGCTTACCTTGTCATCTCACAATATCTGTACCTACTTGTTCTTGGGATTCCCTTTTACAGGTTTATAATAACTTCAAGTAATTTACGTCAAGCTTGCTCGGCGTCGTCGTTTGAGGTTTTGCGTAATCCATATCTAATGTTTTTAAATTTAGCAAAGTGACATAAAGCCGGGCGTCGAGTTCTGGCCCATAGTCAGGAGGGACAAACATTATCGGCGAGCGGATCCTTAAAAACTTTGCTGACAAAGTATTTTGCTTAGGTGACCGGTAATACCCGACACTACCCTGCTACGTTTTGAAATTGTAAATCTATTTTATTTGATCCATAATAAACAAGCAAAACTGGAGTAGGTAGCTTCCAAATTAGATTTTTAAATTATATACGAATTATTCCCACTAATATTATAAATTTGGATGTTTGTTACTCAATCACGCCAGACCGGCTGAACGGATCTGGATGAAATTTGGCACAGAGATGGATTATAGTCTGGAATAGCACATTATGCTACGTTTTATCCCGGAATTCCCACGGGAACGGGAACAACGCGGGTAAAACCGCAAGGCGCTGCTAGTAAATAATACATGTTGAAGCTATAGGTAGGTACGCGACTTTTGAGCTAATTTTCGTATGGCTCAGTCTTATACTTATCTTAGGGCTCGCTCTTGCAGAGGTGAACACGTTTATTTTTTGTTTTTCCAACCCAAATAAGGTTCGTACTAGGTAGTTCGTAGCTTACATCTGTAATGAAAGGGTGAACACGTTTTTTGGCTTTCCTCTGAAATTTGTCTCGTGCGTGTCGTGTCCCTTACTAAGTTTTAATAAAATTTAATATTTTACAGCCTAGCCGACTAAACAAACAAACGAACAAACATCCATCCATCCATTCATCCAAACTTGAGAAAGTTTGGATGAATGGATGGATGGAAAATATTATAAATGAGAATTTATAATATTTTAGTCTTTCAAATACATAGTGTGATGTGGGACGCCGATAAATATTGATTTTTTTTTTTACAAAAACCTTAAAAAGTAATAAATGATTAAAAATAATAAATTAATGAATATTTTTATTATAATTATAACAACTTATGTTTTCGACTATCAATTTTCTAATCCTAAGATACGTTCTCACTTTTATATCCACCTATTTTACTGACTGTTTCGTTTTATTTTGTGCTGTATAAAACCATTTTTATAGAATCTATACCTATATTAACCAAATTCCTTGTAGAATGTTTGTAAACAAAACAAACAACGACGAAATAACTAAGTATCTAAAACTCACTTGCTTGGCGTCGAGTTTCAGATATAATCGTAAGCAATATTGATTGAAGGAACGATCTCAAAATTATGTAAATTGCGGTTATAAGGACGCGGCAAGAGAGAATTTCAGGTTAAGTATCGGTGGCTTATTTACAAACATTGTACAATGAGTTTGGCTGAGGTGCTGTCCACCATTTATCAATGAATTCCCGTGGGCGCGCGGGGGCCGGGCGGCGCGCAAACAGACAAAAAGAAGCAGCAAAGTCTATGGGTTTCTATTTATCACTTTGGAACCCCAAAAGCTTGTCATAACACAACCGATCAACAAGGTGAAACAAGTTAATTTCAATGAGAGACAACCGGGCGCGGCGCGGGCGCTCGCTCGTGAGTTTCATTGTGATTTTCCTCGTTCGAGTGCAATCGCGGAACCAGTTTTTGAATGTCGTTAGTCGGAATATTGTTATGTAAACTATAACCTGTTGAAAGCTAGCGGCCGCGCGCGGGTTACCTCGTATAACCATAGCTGTACGAAGTAGACTCACATTAGTTTCTGACAACGGTTACTGCGCGTGTTTACATACTTCAAATACAGGGTGCCACGTTACATTTGTACAAAGCTGGAAGGGATGATTCTTAACCCCGAGAGGAACAACTTGTCGAAAAATCGCCAATATCACCTCACGTAATTTATGGATGGGGGGGGATTCAATGAGGGGGTCATTGAAGTTATTTGGTTCATATGATTGATTCTACCGATCGATCGATTGATTCTACCGTTTAAGATTTTTGGAATCCTGTAGGGACAATTTAGGGAAGTAAGGTCATAACGATGATCGGAGAACATATTTACCAAAATGAGATGTAGTATGTCAGAAACGACTTGCACAATTTCAAATATGTTAAGGACGGACATGATTACAATACACGACATAAAAATAACTTAGTAATACCGAAAACCGAAGGGAGGCACTGATGACTGAGCTTAATTTAAATAGATTTGATTTAGGAACATTTAATAACATTTTAGCGGAACCAAATTCAATAGCGGCCATTTCATTGTTTAAAATTTTTATGCATCAGTGACTCCCTTTGAATATTCCTACAACTTAACTGCTATGCATAATATTGTTGTTTATTTTCTTTTGTGTGTTATTCTTAAGTTTAGGTTATGATAGGACTGGCATACTTTGTAAAGTGAAAGTCCTTAACAATAAATATGATTTAAAAAAAAATGTACCGAAAACAAGACTAAGCATAAAATCAGAGGCGGATTAATTGTCGACAGCGCCCTAGGCAAACACATCATTGGCGCCCCTCTGTGAACGAGCCGCGGCAAAGCTCAGTATTGGGGGTGGTGTTGGTAACATAACAACGACAAAGCTCCTCAGTGGTTGACAAAAAGTATATAAGGCAGGTAAAAAACTAGACGTAATGGCGAGAGAAGCGAGCCGCAATTATTTTCATGCTTTTGGTTAGCATGATAGAGGAGGTTGGCAAGTGTCGGGGTTAGAATGGTATGAAAAGAAAGATAACGGCGAGCGGAGCGAGCCGCAATTTTTTTGTGATTTTTCAAGATTAAATAATATAGGTATGTAAGCGGTGAAACGCAAAACATTTGTGGCTATCGTTAGTAAAATTATTCCCAAATTCTTGAGAAATTTATGGAAGCAAAAACAGTACAAATTATGGCAACAACGGAGCGAACTAGCAAAAAGGTTCGAGACTTTCCAGTGGTTTGACAGAAAAAATTTAAAGTCATAAACATCCAGACTACAACAGATAGAAAAGGCGAGCGAAGCGAGCCGTAAAAAAAATTAGATTGTGGCGATCGGTGTTGCACGCACGCATCACAGTGTAAAGTTTACCTCAATTTTGTTTCATCTCAGTATTATCACAAAAACCAATAGTTTTTATGATTTCAAGCACTAGAGTAAAACTCCGGCATCGATAGAACTTGTAGTTTTCTTACAAAAAAATATCAAAGTTACGCTATATCCGGATCATAAATATACTAAAAAAATCAAAGAAAAAAACTAGGCAACGCAAAAGCCGCCCTTGATGCTAATACAGCCTAATGCCCACGATTGTTGGTGCCTTTTAAAACATATTAAAACAGATACCTCACTATCGCCATGCCGGCGGTGGCTTCGGGCATAACAAGGGCGCATGGTTTAGATTAGGAGGCCTACGGCAGCCACCGGGGTGCATTGCATGGCGCCCCTATGGTCCTGCGCCCGTGTGCGCCGCTAAAGCCGCCTCTGACGGTCGTCAACCAATATCATTATACTAATCATCTGATTTTTGCTAAGTCCCATCTTTTTGAATTTTTTGTTACACATACATGACATAGAACACATATAAAAAGTTTCGACAGAATTAAATATCATTTATATTTTGTAAGTAGGCGGATACCTGCTTACTCATATAATAAATTGTATACTTAGGTATTACCTGACTTATTTAATTATTTACTAGTGTAAAAAATTCCGCGCGCGCGCCCCTTGTAACCTCGCGCCCCTAGGCACATGCCTACTTTGCCTTGGGGATGATCCGCCACAGCATAAAATCAAAAAGAATTGTCTGTAATTTAATTAATAGGTTTACAATAATGCTACCAAATAATATAACAATGTCAACAATGTGTAACAATGATGGTATTTTTAGATTCTAGTGGGTTCAATAACTGGCCAAAGCAAATAAATACCATAAGACATTATACTATGGAAGTAACTGAAATAAACTAACCTAGCCGTATCTACATCGGTAATATATCTAATTGTTCGAACCGCATAGGCTGCTGAACTAAGTCTGCCTGCGAGAGCATCATCAATTCTGTGGTAGCGTTTGTTTTATTTTTAAAACAAAAGAAATGTTAAGTGGAACTTCTTTATCTTCAATATTTCTAGTTGACCTCCATGTCCCAGGGCCGACGGGCTACGTCATTCTAAGACATATAAATGTTCGTCTACCCTGGGAAGGTGTAGGGAAAAGTATCTACTTGCATAGAAAATATATAAGATCTTAGCATCGTGAAGAGCAAAACTCGTAAGCTCTGCAAGTTTCAGAGAAATTAGGCATTTAGTTTGTCAATGTAGTTGTAGTAAAAAAGTTGGTGCGCGTTGAAGTCTTTTGTATGGTGAGCGGGCTCGGTCTAGCTTCGTAGCACCTGCTATGAAGTTTAACACTATTATAATTATATGTTTATTAATAACTAGCTTCTACGTGCGGATTCGCGCGCGCTTTTCAAGTAACTCACGTACTACCCGGGATACATAAACAGATAGATAAAAGACTATTAACTGCAACCTTCCGCGACACTCATACAAATAAGAACAATTATACAGTTACAGTTAGCCTATGATGTCCCACTGTTGGGCAAAGGCCTTCCCCTGATCCCTCCAGCCCAGCATCACGGTTCTGAGGCGTATGAGTTATAGAGTACAAAAAACAAACAATATTAAAATAATCGCCTGCCGAAATCGAAAATTTTTGGGATATTATTAAAAAAGTTTTCGTAGAAGATTTACCCAGTGCGAGTAACGCACTATAAAGCCAAAAGCTAAAAATATTAAAATACACTTGAGTAATAAAACAATATTATAATTAAAATCTCATAAAATGTCTGTGTGTGCTGCAGAACATCAAAAAGGCCTTGGGACACCGTTTACCTCCCTGCTAAATTTTATTGCGATCCGTTCAGCCGTCTAGGCGTTAAAAAAAGTAAACAGACAAACGGAGTTACTTTTGAATATTAAGGTGGGTTTGAACCTCTAAGCTCCCATACAAACGTACTCTTCGATTCATTTCGATCGGGGACATAGTTTGTCCCCGATTTTAATGACATTTTGCAAAGATGTTTGTATCGTTTTAGTTCTTCAAATTACAAAATCATCATTAAATTATAGTGAAAGTAATAAAATCGCTTGAAAATGGATAAAAATGAATTTTCGCTCTCCGTATGATAAAGTATTTTGAAAAACTAAAAATGATGTTTTAGATTATATATATTTTGATATTGTTTTCGAATACACTTACTTCGGGCAGATTCTGCAGTTTGGTAAAAACAATTTCGAGAAGGAGGCCAGGAGGAGGATCCAGCTGGGCTGGGCAGCGTTTGAGAAACTACTTCGAGTCTTCTCGTCATCCATACCGCAATGCTTGAAAACGAAAGTTTTCAATCAGTGCGTCCTGCCCGTCATGACTTACGGAGCTGAGACGTGGACACTCACGGTAGGGCTTGTCCACCAGTTTAAAGTCGCTCAGCGAGCTATGGAAAGAGCTATGCTCCGAATTTCTCTGAAGGATAGGATTCGTAACGAATACCTACATCCGACAGAAAATCGACAGAAAATTGATCGATTGGTCTTCTTGTAGCATCAAATGTAAGCCAGGGGAATAACCTTGCCGAAGATAAAGTGCGAAAAAAGAAACATGTCTAGGTACGTTCTTAAAAGACCAGTTCGTTTACCTACAACCACGTCACGATGCGAGTGTGCGGCCACAGCATCTTGCGAGACCTTCGGAGATAAGATGAGATAAATTTTATATAAATACAAACTGACCTCAATTTACATATAAAGTAGGTAAAGAATAATACCTATTCCACGTCATTGTAGGACTTTACTTACTTTTACTTTTTACTTTTACTGACTTTACTGTGGGACAACGGTGACTAATTAAATAAATAAATAATGTCTTACAATTCACACACCAACAATCTAGCGATGAAGTAAGTAGAGCTTGTGTTATGGGCACTAGATGACTGATATACACATAATACTGTACTACACAACTAATATTATAAATACGAAAGTTTAGATGTATGTTTATTACCTCCAACAGTGGACTAGTATAGGCTGATGATGATTTCAGTAACCCGAGAGTCTCGGTCGAGAGTTTGGACTTCTGCCAGTGCACTGCTTTTTACAGAACTCGATGCCCTCGTCCCTCAACGTTTCGATCAGATTGTGTAGATCCTCGTCAGCGTCATCAGTGAGTTCCAAGGCAACAAATCTATCCCCAAGAAGCTGCTGGCACTTCTCGGTGCCCGCCATGATTGGGGTAGGTCGGAGCGTGGACTTCATCCGACGGTTTCTTTCAAGCTTCAGGTTCAGAGAGCCTCGGAGATCTTTCTTTGTTTGTTCGCATACCTTCAAATATTATAGTTAAATCTCCGCTCGGTGGTATCCTGTACTTAAATAACGATGTGCTATGTTGTGTTGTATAGAACAAATCTCTTCTCCGTTCATGTCAAACCCGCTGTGGTGTGTGCCTGGTCCTGAGTCCGACCGAGACGCTGCTGGGACAATAATAATTCAATGTGTCTATGGTGAAAATTTTTATTCGTCATTTTGTTATGTGGTTACTGGACTGTATTCAAACAAGCTTTATCCCTAGTTCGCAATCACTTATATAAAAATCATGATTTAAAATGATTATGTAGTTAATTGCATTGGACACATAATTAGCACTCTTAAGTGGAATATTTATGCAATAGGTAAGTTTAACATGTCAAGGTTTATTAAGCTGTTAATTTTCCTTAAATATAATATTTAAAAAAAATCTTGCAATAAGTTAAAATAAAACAACTTGTAAAGTTAACATCACTTTACTAACTTATCACAAGACAACACCGGCGGCGCGGGCGAGGCCAATTCTGTAAGGGTTGCTGTCGCGATTGCTCTTTAAACAACTAAGTAGCTACCTTATCCGAAATAACCCTTTTTAATAACCCTTTTATAAGGCGCGTAGATAAAGATAGTGATTGAAAATGACAGTCCCTCTCCCGCTGTGCCGCTTTCATTCTATTTTATGAAACATGATCTAAACACGAGAGAGGCAGTCATCTTCAATCCTAATATTTATCTACGCAATTATTATTTTAAACCTCTCAACTATAAGCAATATCAAAGTCGTTTCTTTTTCTCTGTTGTCAGAAGCCAGATGAGAACAAACCACGGCTTATGCATTGTAAGTAGTTGATAGATTTTTCATAGTTATAGTGCTGAACAGATTTCAGTAAGTTTGGCAGGTCGCGATTTGATGTCAACATCTGTAAAAGCCGTCATTTGAGAACTGTTCGAATCTGCTAGCTTGAGCATTAATGCGAGAGTAACCCCCAGTTGGTGTTTCCAACACAAACGCAATTCAGATTTATCGTCTCAAGCGGCGCTTTATTGACAGTTTTTTGAATATCAAAAACTGTCACATATTCGTTAAGACGTGCTCCTATACGTTTGAGAATTGATTCGGGGGTATCAGTCTCGGCACAGCGTGGAGGCCCGACAGCCGCGGCGCCCTAGGATGTCGTGGCCAGGGTACAGCGCGGCGACCCTCGTCTTGGTTGACAGGCGAGAGAGGCGGTACTGACTGCGGAGTGAGTAGTCGTCACTGCTCTTCCTGCGGATGGAAACAGGTAGGTAGGTATAAATCGTATTAACAAATACTGCCAATGAAAATGTTATGCTGTGCCGCTTAGATAATCATCATCACATCAGCCCATACACGTCCACTGCTGGACATAGGCGTCCCCCATACGGCGCCACAAAGAGTTGTCCTGAGCCCTGAGCCTGGTCCGCAAGTTTTGGCATCGAGAGGTAACAAATATGAATATGACATATATGGTGATGAATATAATTTTTGCACACGCGCAGCGAAAATGGTACAAATTCCAGTTTAAAAACGGATGAAAACTCCAGCTAACCTGTAACCACGACAGTGTGTAAACCTGTCGAAACGTCGTTGCGTCGGAAAAAACTTGGTAAATAAACGCAATAAATACCCCTACCGTCAATATCACGGAAGTTCACAACACTTGAATAGGTTCTACCTGCACGTGCTCCTGGCGCATGCAGCAGCCACTGAGGAGACGGGTCCGCGGTGGAAGGGCGAAGCGCTCTTCGCGAGCTGGCCGTAGCAGCGGCTCCGCCCCACGATGTCGATGTGCTGGATAATGGAGAGCATCTCGCAGCGCGCGTACCGCCCCTCCACGGTCTCCTCCAGGCCATCTCCAACACCAAGCGACACAAATCAATACTTTTATATTTCATCTCGGCTCCAAATACATCCGCGTTAAAGTGTTGAGATCACGAGAAGAGCCCAGTCAGCCATTGTGTAAATCTATCCAGATGTACCTAAATCTAAAAGAGCACAACACGTTCTCTGCCAGAAGTACAAACGAAAAAAATTACAAATAACTTTTCGGTCGAAGTTAATGCATTAGATCAAAACTTAAACAAGATATCAGTTAGGGTTCGATGGGCTGCAGCCTGCGGTTGCTGAGATATTAAAAAAAACCCGTAAAGTCACATGTGATCTGCGCGGCGCTATAATAGGATAGAATAGGTATTCATTATCACTGCGCCGCGTAGACCACAAATCCTGGAAGGCTGAGTTGTGCGGGTGACCACCCGCACAAAGCAGCCTTCCAGCGTTTTCACGGAGCGGTTGCGTCTTCAGTGCGGAATTTTTGCGTTTTATGCTGGTAAATTCATAAGTTTTATGCAAAATTGTTATTATAATCTGAAAAACAACTTACCTACTGTAAAAAATATTGTTCATTTATTTTAGCCCCTTTGAATTTTTGCTTGCTCTACAGTACCGCGCCGATCACTTACTACAGAGAAATGTAGGTACGATAAATGTGTCCTACGGCTCACAAATTCGTTTCTAAAACCTGTCTGGTCTGAGGTAAGGTCACCGGTGCCCTACGTGGCGGGTAGATTCAAGGCAGGGCCCCGTCATCAGTGACCTACATGGCAGAGAACGTGTTAATAAAAATGTCTAAGAAAATATGCAGCATATAAAATGTAATCAGTGATCTTCTACTCATACAAGCTATGTTAAACTCTAGGTGGGTCTAGACGGAGCTGTGTCAGTCGTCAAGCATTATTTGATTTGACGACCGTGTGGCGCGGCGGGAGAAGGTCCGCCTGCGACGCAGGAGGTTGCGGGTTCGATTCCCGCCTCGGCACAAATGTGTGTACGATCTGCAGACATTTGTTCCAAGGTGTTCTGGTCAATTTTCTATGTATAATAAAAAATATCTATCCATGTAATGTATTATATTATGTATATCAGTTATCTAGTACCCATAACACAAGCTCTGCTTAGCTTGGGGCTAGATAATGTTGTTGAATTATTTTTATTTATTACTTTGTTATGAATGTAAGCGGGTTTACTACGAATCTAGTTTGTGTTGGAGGAACACTACGTCTCATCCCATAGCTAAGGACATTATCAGAATGAGTCAACATCATATTATACATTATATTACCTACATAGGTACATAATAATATGTAGTTATTATGTACCTATACTAATATGTCTCTGTGTGCACTTTTTATTGTCTACCTACTTGTTTTTTTCTCATTGTTCTTGTTTTGGGTAAAATAAATGAATTTATTATTATTATTATTATATTGGCCAATACATTGCTGAACGTAGGCCTTCCCCATCCGACGCCACAGATAGCCGTCCTGCGCAGTCTCCATCCATCGACTCCCTGCGACCGCTACCACGTCGTCGGCCCAGTGCTGCAGTCCATGCTCTCCCAACCCCCCGTCTCGCGTTGCATCGCGGTCGCCACTCCAAAACTTTTACTCCAAAACTGCGTTCATGTGTGTAGTGTGCCCACCTGTGGGGTACTCCATCACGAGGACATCGCCGAGAGGTATCGGAAGGGGCCGGCTTATAATAATTTTCACCATAAAAACGGGTCCTTTTTTATAATTTACATCGCCAAAATCACAGACACAGATCACTATAAACTAGTCGGGCCAAAATAGTTGTGGTTGACGGACTAGTGCAAAGAGTATACAACAGGTACCTGGTGGTACGGTTACGATGCGTGTCAACCGTGGCAAGGACAATACCAACATTTTGTTAACTCGACTATTTTGTTTAAAGCGATGATTTTCTTAGACCGTGTGCCAAGATTCTGTTCGTCCATGGTCAGATCAGAAGTCAGTGAGATATTGAACGGTTCAATGTCTTACGTAGTTATTGTATACTCTTTGGTTCAATGGTTCGATGCAACCGGGGCGAGGTCAGGCGCACGACCAATGATTAGAACCAATAAGTACCTATGACGACCATCATCATAAACTTGACTTCACCCACTGCAGGATATAGGCCTCCATATTTTGGTAGCAATCCCTCGGACTAAAGAATTCGCGACCCTGCCAATCCTTACTACGGCTTTGCCTCAAGAGGTGAATCGTGGTCGTCGACGCGGCTCCCAGAGACGGCAGAGACTCCGTGCTCCTTCCTCACTTACAGTAGTAGGTACCTACCTAGGCACGTCGATCTTCTACCTCCAATCCAGGTCCTTGGATTGGATTGGAGGGAGAGATCGAGGACTAAAATATTGTCCTACCAGAGAAGAAAGGCTTTTGCATATTTTAAATAAGTAGGTACAGTGCGCGTCAGAAATAAGTATCCCCCTTGTCTACAAAATATTTTTTAACTTCTATTAGCTTGTAGGTAACTAATTTTCAACGCAAAAACTAATCAAGCCGCTTAGGATCGAACCACCCACCCTTTATACGGAGACTCGAATTCTCGACAATAATCAAACTTGTTGAAATAATGTGTCCAATTTTATCTATCGTCCATCTTAATTGTGACGCGCACTGTATAGCTTCTAATACAATATTTGTCGGTTTAGGTTTGTTGGTTGGTACCTGCGAGTTTAACCAGTCATTGTGGTTCTACTGTGTGAAACTACATTTCCCACCATGAATAGAAATGTGTGGTTTTATCAACATGTCGCTCCTCTTCATATTTGAACATCTATAGGCATTGTAGAAGATGCCCTAGCGCCTGGGTACAGGTGTTCACTGCTCTTAATAAAATCCTATTATAAACTAATTTCGTTTTTAAGTTCCTATAGATATAACTACATCTGAAAATAGTGAAATAAAACACACAGTTACAAATTAAGTTCTTTATATCTTGGGAAAAAAATGTAACAATAATTTATTTTAAACCGTAAATATTAAAAATCGCTACTTTTGTAACACATCCGCTAACCGACTAATGTACACCGAGCGACCATCATCATCACCAGGCCGTGTCGACCGACTGCTGGTAGGCGCCTCCAATAATAAATAATAATTAAATCATTTATTATGAATACTGCGCTAATCTCAAAAAATATACTTTTAAAACTAAATCAAGCTCTTATTCAAAGTTATATACAGCGCGTTACAATTAAAAACGATGGAATACAAGATTCGCTGTTTAGATTAAATCGATTAAATTTATATTAATTAATAAACTTAACATAAAAACAAACCGGTTAAACGAATGCCTAAGTAGATACGTCTTTTCAATTATAAGACTAGTTTTAAAGAAAATAAGAGATGTCAATAACTCTTCTTTGGTTTTTCTGCGCAGATGTGAAGTATGGCAAAATAAAAAGAATCTGTTTAGTTCACTTCCAGTTCAAAGTGTACGTACATCTTACAAAATAAAAAGAATCTGTTTAGTTCACTTCCAGTTCAAAGTGTACGTACATCTTACAAAATAAAAAGAATCTGTTTAGTTCACTTCCAGTTCAAAGTGTACGTACATCTTACAAAATAAAAAGAATCTGTTTAGTTCACTTCCAGTTCAAAGTGTACGTACATCTTACAAAATAAAAAGAATCTGTTTAGTTCACTTCCAGTTCAAAGTGTACGTACATCTTACAAAATAAAAAGAATCTGTTTAGTTCACTTCCAGTTCAAAGTGTACGTACATCTTACAAAATAAAAAGAATCTGTTTAGTTCACTTCCAGTTCAAAGTGTACGTACATCTTACAAAATAAAAAGAATCTGTTTAGTTCACTTCCAGTTCAAAGTGTACGTACATCTTACAAAATAAAAAGAATCTGTTTAGTTCACTTCCAGTTCAAAGTGTACGTACATCTTACAAAATAAAAAGAATCTGTTTAGTTCACTTCCAGTTCAAAGTGTACGTACATCTTACAAAATAGCGAATGAAAAGTACGCAATCTAATGTTATTTATTTATACTTAAAATTAAAGGCCATGTTATATAACGTTTTTGGCTACCGTCGTATAAACGGTAAATAAATTAGAAAAAATACATTTTATTGTATTAAAACTTTTTACTGATATGATGAAATAGGTATTTGAGTTTTAAGTATTTATTCTTATCTTTCAATATTTCTGAAATTGTTGCCTGCTAAATAGTTAAAACGAGTAAAAGAAAAGCTGTGATAACCATTCAGTGTATTAAAACATAACCATAGCTTCATGTCGTGATGATTACATATTTTGAGCGATTTCTACAGCTAACTAACGCAATTTAAGTAGATTAATACAAAATACTAATATTTAAGTAACAAAAATTAATAACCAAGACAATTATTTAAGCTTTTCCCCAGCATCTTGACTTTAGGACATCCTGTGCATAAAAATCCAGGGCCCCTATTTTTTCTATTTCCTATTTTTTTAGTTTTAATAAACCTAGTAATTTGTATAATGTTAGTAGTATGAAAAAATATAAAAAAAGACTACAAAATCACTAGAGCGAAGAATACCAAACGAAGAATGATACAATTTTCGAAGAAAACCACTTGTTTATTACTATGGGGGTTTCTATTACCCCAATTTAATAACGGGGTCTTGTAATACCTACCCTATTTACTTCGGGGGTCTATCAAATACACATTAATTGCGGTTTCTTAATAGGGGTCAACCGACCTCGATTCTAAAAGGGGTTCTACATTATTTAAAGGCGTCTGCACACCCAGCAATGCTTTAGGCACAATAATTATACATAACATAATAATTAAGTTTATCTACAAGTCAGTCAAATCCTATACTGACTAATTTACAATTATAATACATTTCGTTCAAAATCATTGGAAAAGAAAATGAAGCGATTCCAAACAGACGCTTTCTCGAACGCCGATGACCAAGATTGGACGAGCGTTTTGAAATACATTGAATTGAAAACTATAATATTTGCAGTGTTTTAAAAAACTTCAAGTCGACTTCAAGCCCCTAAATATGATAATGGGTTTGGAGGTAGTTTTAAACCCGGAACACTTTGATAGCTCGATCTAATCCGACTGTCCTGACTGTCAGACTGTCCAGAGCTGCTAAGGTGCGAAAGCGCACTACGCGTCAAAGCGTTCATTCGCGTAGAACAAAATCACCAAATAAGCCGCGCGGCCTCTTTCGTCATTTGTTCTAATTTAACGGGCAGTGACGCGGCCGCGCAGTTCCGTTGTCGCGTAGTGCGTTTCCACCTTTAGAGCTGATAGGTTTGAGCACGATTATAGGCTCCCTTCGCTCGCAAGCCTAATCTCTTGTTTGAGCTACTGGCGAGGACGAACTCCAGGCAGAACTTGTCCATAATAAGGGCATGCAAATCTTTCAATGGTATCTTATCTATCACATACTGAGTTTAATGATAGGAACAACAAAATAGTTAATTTACATTTATTTGAAAGCTCGACCGAGCGTCTTCAACGTTTTTCGAGTAGTTTTCATTTTGATTACGTGTTTAGTGCAACCTAATTTATTAATTTAGCAGAACGTCGTCTTTCGTAACTTTTTCGACTGTTATTAATCATTTCATTTAGTATTTTTTTGTGGAAACTTATTGCCGTCATTTACACAACCTTTTTGTAGTATAGTTCCTAGCTGTTAGTTTTCCGAAAATTGTAAAATAAATAAATTAAAAAAATCCAGTAGCGACATCTAGTTAAAATTATCTGTCTATTATTAATATATTAACATTATCTGTGTATTATAGTCTAAGTAATTTAGTTTGATGTGATGCCAACTTTATAATTTGTTTTTCAAAGTACTAGGTCTAGCATCGAAAAATAATAAATGCGAAGAAATGCGAAATGAAAGGGCGAAGGCCTACAAAATGTAATTAAGAACCATTAAAGTAGACATTTTTTATGTAGACATCTCTTTTACAAAAGCTTAAGCAGTCTTCATACTTGGACGTTATAAAGTGTCCACCATAGAATACTCGAAAACATAACAACGAAAATACAATATTGGTATTGATTAGACTTGATCATATTTGACCGATATCTCAACATCAACCTAACAAGCACTTGACAAAGTTTGACCATTAGTTAGTTTGATCGTTCGACAAACCGGCGGTCAGTTAAAAATAAGTTTCACGTAGCGTACCATCCATGCTAAAGCAATGACTAACTCGCTAGAGATATGTCTCGTTACTCTATCAAAAATGATTCAGCCGGATTCGAACACGTTATCATTCGGTAAGGAACACTATCATTACAAGCATTATTGCCCCTGTAGCAGTCAGCAACGAAAGTCGCTATACTCGACAGGAAATCCAAAAGGAAAGTTCAAGTGTCCCACTGCAGCGCACGCTGTGTACAGTCACGCGGCGCATTTTAGCTGCGTGGGTTTGACAACGTAGCGTGGGTCTAGTGGAACCACTGCAGCCAACACTATACATCCACGACTCCGTACAACTGTAGCGCAGCAACATTTGAACGTCCCACTTCCCGCAGAGAAGCTACGCTAACGTTGACAGCGTTGAGCTGCGTGGGGCCATATTCGAGCAAGCCACGCGTGTAGCAATGACGTCATTAATCTCACATACATTTTCTTGCAAAGCGACGTGACACACGTGCGTAGCCTCTCCGTGCGCAGTGGTGGGACAGTGGCTTAAAGATTCGTTACCTACCTACTCTACTCCTCTGCCGAAATATCAAGCAATTCTCATCCTTAAGTACCTTATACTTGAAGTGCAATATCGAACACAGCTGTACAGACTTACAATTCATTTATCTAATTTTATTTAGGCCGCAGATATTGTGAAGAATTTGACTACAATGTGCGTGTCTTACATTTACCTAGTGAACTATCTAATGACAGTCAAGGGTTTTCTATGGGTTAATATTTTGAAGGAGTCTGCTAGTACCCCACATACATATGTACATATTTGAATAGGGTTCGCATATACCAATACACAGCACAGCATATTCTATGTGTTAATATTTTGCTAAAACAAGATTCCTTAATAAGGTTTTTGATTTACTAGTACCCCATGTTCCTATTTAATGGTTACAGAACCCCAAAAGGGAAACAACAACAATTTCTAAAGGAATTGACAGCGCACTGAATTTAATTTGAATTTATTGCTAATAAAAAGTATTATACTAGGAGGTCGGCTTGTTCCAATTTCTAAAAAAAGCCAGAAAAAACCTCGACCTCTTTCTACTTGTACCTACAGTCATCACCAAATTGATGTAAGCGTTAAAAAAAGTGATTAAAATCGCTTAATAATAGAAAATGTAGGTGCCGATGCTATTTCACTCCTGAGTCCTTTATTTTGATAATAATTGAATTTTTAAATTTGCTGTTCATTTGATAAAAATAAAATATAATTTTGTACGAAATGAACGTTATTGATTATGTGCAGCAGTGGGATAGCGTAGACACAAAAAGCGTAACTTCATCAAATGAATGACTGAAACCAACGCTTACATAAATTTAGCGCCTCACCAAGCTTACAACCTTCCAAATCAGCCTTAGAGCACACTCGCCCAGCACCGTCCAACTCCTACAGGCCTCAAATGACCTTCTTAACGCGAAATACTTTAAATTTTATCTTCACGGACACACATTTTGCTATGACTAAGTACTATATTAGGCGTGCCACGGGACAGCAATCCTCCATAACATCTGTGAAGCGGCTTTTGGCAATTCGATTCCAGTTGCTATTGGTAGCCGTCCTGTGTGCCACAGGCCAGTGCAGAGTTAGTATGACCGGAGATTATATTTAATATCCCCATATTTGTACAAAAAGGCCGTAAATTTTTGCGATTTAAGCATTTTTCTATCTAATCTTATAACTAGTACCGCACCCGCTTTTCTACGTAAATTTGGCACAATTGACGAATTGAGTAAATTAGGGCCGCGTGTCTTGTTCATTTCTCTCACAGGTGATAAACAAGGGCCGTCAAAGAGACTATGTAATCGCTGCCGAGTCAACATTTCGTGTAAAATTTGGAATCAACGATTCAATTACGAGATTCATAATTGTTCACGTACCAAGATGTAAAAATAAAAAAGATCAAATGTACCATGATGCCGCCACCACCAGCCTCCCGCCACGAACATTGACCACCCTAAATGGGGTCCCCTAGTCTTGGTAAGGTTACATAACCATGTCATCCGATTCGTAAATTTAACTCCAAGGATTGAATTTCAAATTTCATTTTTTTGAAAACTCGTGAAAAAATTTGTGATCTACGTAGTATAGGTAATCTATTACTTAAGTAGATCAATAATAATACTAATTTTAATTTAGTTATATTATTCGATTGTAGTTTTCTTTGTTAATAAAGATATTCTTTAGGTAGTAGATCACAAATGCACCTTGTTTTACTGTTCATAGAACTCAACGATCTAGTCATAGTAACACGAGCCCTAGTTTGAGGCAAAAAGGTGCTGCGTATTATTTTCATATCAATAAATCTTCTCAAACTACCTTCGAGGAAGTCGGCGGTTGAGCTGCTTATAATATAGCCCAGCCATGATCTCCTGTTAGTTAAATGAGTCACGAGTGTTGTGATGCGCGAGCACGGGTCAGGTTATCCTGCGCCACTTCAGTATGCTAGTCAGTGTGTTCGTGTAACTGCAGTTCATTCTCAGTCTACTCGTAATGGCTGCTAGCGAGACTGGTCCGGGACGAGTGCAGCGTCGAGTCGTGATGCGCCAGCGCGGACGGCGGTATCCGCGCGTTGGCTTGGCGCTCTTGCTCGTCCAGTTGCGCCGCGAACTCCTTATCCAATGCCTGAATAGTAAATGAGGAGATATTATTTGTTATGGTATAAGATATGGAGAACATTATAAAACAAAATAGACAAACAAGGGTCCAGCTTGGATGTGAATTCAAACGTACTGTTGATGTTTCAGTCTTTAAGGAAATAAATATTACATGTTTGATTGATTTGAATTCTTTTTATACTAGAATCTTTAAGAAGTCGAGTAAATCATTTGACTTTTTTTTAAGGTTCTAAATATGCAGTTTCGGAAAGTGTAGATAATAAAAAAATTACGAATTTACATCCAACAATAAACAAACAAAACAAGAAAATATATATGTTAGAAAAACTGTAGTGAAATCACAATTAATTCAATAAAAATTGTGCATTTGAGTAAATATCTAAGTAATAATAATGTAGAGAAATACCTACTTTTCCTCAACCAGGCTGCCTCCAGATAGCAAACAAATTAAATAATCAAATTAAAAGCAAAATGTACAGAGTTAAATTTATGTGTTGTGTTACTTTCAGCTAATAGTCTGTTCCAAACGCAGAGCGCCAAAATTGCATGCACGTTGCACTATTCCACAGTATATTTCACTAGCAATTAATAGAATAATAGTGATCAACGCCTTCTGTAACAAAGTTGTTAAGCGAATTTTGTTGGGGAAATTATAGAAAGTGAGAAGACTATGAAGAGAAATACTATTCAAGTAATATGTTCAGCTACTTTCGTTACTTTCGTATCGGCTTCCCGCTCTCAGTTAGGAAATGACTACAGCTTATCCTAGTAGAAGCTATTAAGTGCTGATACATCTAAAAGAAAATACTCAAATTGACATACCATGCAGTCGACGTCCAGAGTCCACTTTGTACACAACATGCTCCATGCGTTTATTTATAACATTAGGGTAGTATTATAAACAGGCAGACTTATTTATTTTATTAGCAGTAGCAGCAATTATTATTATTATTAGGCGTTTTCAAGCAAATTTTCCTAAATTCGTTTATATTTTACCAAAAATATAATAAGGTGGTCCATGCCATGCTTAGTTTTTAAATGACATATAAGAAATTTTTGGACGGGTTTTGACAAATTTTGATTAAGCAAATTTTTATCCATTACAACATTCACCTTTTACTATTTATATGAACACTTGGTTACTAATATTTTTACAAAATGGTGGCAATTCCAATGTTGCTAAAACTAAACTCATTTGACAGGACTGAAAATGAAACCATACTTTCACTTCTCATTTGGACTATGGCTCCCATTACACTCATCCAATATCTTAGTCCAATTTGATCAAATTTCTTGGACGGATGCCTTTTTCACGCGTCAAATACCTTTGATGAATTCCAAGATTCCTAAGTAATTTGCGTAGTTGTGTTCAAATGAAATTGCATCACATCACACTATTATTATAAATGCGAATGGATAAACAGATGGATGATTGTTACTTCTTCACGCCTAAATTTATCTTCTTTAATCAAATGCACATTGGACCAAGATATTGGATGAGTGGAATGGGCATCTATTATAAAAGAGACGGCACAATTTTAAGTACTGGCGTTTACTTTTAGCGACATCAGAGTTGACCCCAAGAATCACCTAAACGTATCCTACCTTCCTAAAATGTAATAAATCATCCACCAAAGCGTGATAATTGAAAAATGACAAATAAATGTAACATCTTTATTTACAATATAATATTTATAATCATTTGTTAAGTTATGCATACAAGTACATGCTTATGTGGTAATGACGACATGCAACGCACATAATAAAAATAATGAAATGATGAACGTTTTTAATAAAGACTAATAATTATAAATAATTTTAAAAGAAAAGTTTCAAAAACGTTGGATCATCACATCAGTCAGTAAGTTATTTTTTTTATTAAGTTAAACGTAACTTAATAAAAAAAATAACTTACTGACTGACAGTAACAGAAAACACCACTTCTGCTTTAAATACTTGAACCTAAACCAATTAAAGTATTTTTGATGTTTTAGCGAAACGTCACAGACATTTCTGTAGTTCAGTATAATTTGAACCGAGTTTTGAATACAGAAAAATTTACTTAGATTCAAAAAAAATCAAAGTGGCAAATAGTATTTGAACTAACTTTGCTTTTTAAAACAAATATAAAATTTAAGAATTTCTAGCCTGATTTAGCGAAATTTTCAACGCAATAAGGTAAGTAATTCAAAGTTTTTTTTTGCAATAAACTTACTTACCTGACTATAAATTTAACTGTAGGTATTCGCTAAAATTTAAAACATCTAATAAGGCATTGGAACAACGCACCTCACTACTAACCTCAATAACATTTCAACAACACTAGGTACTACAGCTTCGCCCCCGCGCCGCGGCCCCGCCCTTCACTATCCTAAATCCTTGCATTATAAGCAAATAACTAACTACTCGAAAATATCAATAGAAAATAAATTGACTGATTTTATACAAAAATCCTAACGCAAAAATATATTTCTATTAACTAAGAGTAACTAACTAATGACATTTTGATTAAAGTATTCGTTCACACAAGTCCGAATTTACAGGGTCGTTTTAACGGATCCGTTGCTACTTGAGGTAATGTTCACACTGAGTTTACAGGTTCGTTTTAACGGATCCGTAGCTACTTGAGGTAATGTTCACACTGAGTTTATAGGTTCGTTTTAACGGATCCGTAGCTACTTGAGGTAATGTTCACACTGAGTTTACAGGTTCGTTTTAACGGATCCGTAGCTACTTGAGGTAATGTTCACACTGAGTTTACAGGTTCGTTTTAACGGATCCGTAGCTACTTGAGGTAATGTTCACACTGAGTTTACAGGTTCGTTTTAACGGATCCGTAGCTACTTGAGGTAATGTTCACACTGAGTTTACAGGTTCGTTTTAACGGATCCGTAGCTACTTGAGGTAATGTTCACACTGAGTTTACAGGTTCGTTTTAACGGATCCGTAGCTACTTGAGGTAATGTTCACACTGAGTTTACAGGGCCGTTTTAACGGATCCGTTGCGACTCGAAGTGAGGGCGCCCCGCGCAGCTTCGAACCACTAAAGCAGATCCAGTATTTTTTGCCAGGTGATATGTTTTACAGGATCCGGAATACTGCCATGTGTGTGAACTCGCTCATATACAACTACACACAACCGCCATCGCCGAATAAAAACGTATACGATAAAACGGGCCAGTAAAACGGACTGCTGTGTGAACGTACCCTAAGATAGGATGGATGCATCTTTCTAACATTCAGAAACCTTCCATTAGAGATCATCTCTATAGGCGAGGGTGTCGCGGCGAATCAATAGGCTTCATCGCCGCGATGATGACGCCGCCGTGTGAAGAATTCACATAATTATATTGTATTTAATGACAGGACCAGACTTAAACTGATCCCAAAGGGAAAATAAATGTTATGTTTCTGAATGTCAGGAAAGAATGGCGATGGCATTTTACAGGCAAGTTGTAACATTGTAATGCATCTAGATGAGTAGTAGATCTAGAGGAGAAGCATCATTTTGGCAAGTTAATAGGGAAGGATACATTACAATTCTAAACGCGTGAAATTCAGCTTTGGATCAGCTATTTAACATCTCGGTGAGCGATTCTTTCACGGTACATCCAAAAATAGGATATTTATGAGTCAATGAGGAAGTCAGAACGACGTAAAATAGCTCTGCTGATTATATTTCAGATTAAAATGTATAGCAAATACTTGAACATTGATTAAAATGATATATTCCCATCCACTTCATTAACCTCCCCATCAATGGGGTGGTTGGGAAAAAATTCCATCTGCCCCATTACTCAAGTCAATGGGGTTAGGTTGATATAAACGACATGATATTGGTGAGTTACAGCACTATTTTTAAAACTTATTTGTGACTATTATACAGTCACGCGACGTCAAGCATAGGTCAAAGGTTAAGGTCAGTGTCCTTAGGAGAGGGTCAAGGTCATAAAGGTTTATTTAGGAGAGAGTCAAGGTAAATGACTGGAAGATCCAAGGAAAATATTAAAATGTTTTTTTAACATAGTGCTAGTATGAATAAAGGAAGAATTAACTTCTTAAAACTAAATTTACAATAGTGGCACATCAAAATATCTATCTTTAAGTAAAAATACTACAAAACCTAAGGAAGGGCCGATTCACAAGTCAATAGGGACACTGGCATAGAAAATGCATTGGCTGTGTATTTCTTCATGAAGAATCAGCCCTTGACTAAAGTCCTTTTTAAAATAACATTAAATGCCATAGGACATCAAATAACATGCATTTAATAAATAAATTAAATATGTGGCAATTCTCGCAAATGCGAAACTAAAGTCGAACGTCAAATATAGCGCACGATATCATGTCGATGTCACATGAATAGATAAGACGTATTTTGGAATGTTATGTATCGATATGATTGGGTATTTTATATTAACGATCATTGAATGATTATTGCAAGTATTAATATTATACTGTAAGACATTATGGAAGCATAATGTTCAACAGTACGTAGCTGAGCGTAGCCTTCTTATAAAGCATAATCGTACGATAACATTTGAATTGCCGTTGTGACTGAAGTTTTCATACATGTACGTCAAAGCTAACAGACGAAGTGGCAGATCGTCCCATGATCTTTAACTCCACTCGAAGAGCCTAATCAACAGTACTGTCTAATCACACAACAGAATCCGACGGACCATTCTTATCTATGATCTTTTTTAAATTCCTGGTGGAGAGCTGACTGACAGGAATATCCCCCGCGTTGGAGTAGCTGTTGGACCCCCTGGTAGCCCCCCATCGACTGAAATGGCTGTCATCATCGCTGAAAGTGCTGTCAGATTTGAAAGTAGTGTTACTTTTAAAAGTGTTATATCTACTACTGTCTAACGAAGGCAGGTCTATAACTACAGCTTCTAACGCTACGTCTTGCTTCAAGCTCTGCTGCGATATGCTTCGTTTCATTGGAGACATCAGCTCAGTTTTGAAGGCATGTTCCGACATGCTTTGTCTGTTCAGCATTCGTTTATCGACCGGTTTCGACCGTTCGATAACTTTCGTCTCGGGAATAGGGGGCTCGTACGCCATGATCGGATCTCGCCGCATCTCGTTATTGAAGACGGAGAAACCGGAGATCTTTTCCGATACCAGTTTCAGGTTCGAGGTGGATGCGTAACGCGATGCCTTCGTTAGTTTCCCTCGTTTGGTTGAGCTGTGCGCGCTGTTAGGGAGGACGGGACTGACGCTGCGTCTACGGTCCAGACTTGGCGTGTTGGAGGCAGAGAAGAAGTTCAGACTGGTCCTGGACCGGGAGAGAGAGCCCATGAAGCTGCTGCGCTGGTGCTGAGCGGCCAACATGTGCTGAAGGACGTTCTTAGGCCACGGCACGTCGAGGTACTCGGACCGGTCGGGGATTTTTCTGCTGAACTTCTTTTCGTGGTCGTCGAGATGTTTCACGAATTTTGCGGTTAGGTTCTGGAGGAAGTTTAGACGCTGTAGTAGTTAAAACTAGCAGACGTCACGAGGGGGAGAGGGGGGGGGGGGGGGGACGAATCGTGTAGTGGTGGAAAGCGTTGATGGTAGAGATTAAGCCTCTTCTACGCGGCGCGGCGCGCACTCAATTCAAAAATACGACGTCGCAGAGTGCGAGAGAGAGAGACGCCACGCCACAAGAGACGCGCGACGCCCCGCGACTCCGTAAATGAGGCCGAACTGTAGTGTTGGCTCCGTGGGCATCGCCGATTTACAATAAAAAGATTCGATATAAGTTTTTTTTTAAAGAATTTTTTGAAAATCTAATTGAATCCATAATACATCCCAGTGTTAAAATTTCCTGAATAATTTGAATGAGCAACTTGATACATCAACGCTCTCCGACCACTCCAAGACGATAACACAACACGGGGCATAGTACCTCCACCACACACATACACCCAGGCACACAGGTACCAACACCATGCATCAGCTATTTACGCACAAAAGCATGCACACACATGCACATCCGGCACCGAATAGGTAACGAAATTTATAATCAACTTTAGAAAACAGAATTCAATGAAATTGTGACTTTAACATACTCCGATTCAAAAACCTGGATATTTTTGGTACACAAAGGGGTTCTGTATAACCCAAGGAATATTGGTGGAAAATATGTAACGACATTGGTATCATCGAAACAATTATTGTTTTTGAAATCTTTCATTCATTGTAATATTTGACCTCGTTCGTTTTCGAATTCAAATTTAAGCATTTTTCTCTGCGCATGTGAGATTATACGTTTTTGAAGTTTGCGTTTTAGTTTTTAGTGATAACCTTGCTGTTTTCTGTTATTGTTAAGTTTTCAAATTGCCTTTGTTGACAAAGTATCCTGGATTCTATATCGGAGTATTGAAACTGTAAACTGTTTTTGTTTCGTTCTCCAAGCTGCGGCGGAGACCAGCCAGCAACCTTCAAACGACTATAATTTGATTATAAATTTCCACATTTAAGAATAAAGTTACTGAAGTAATGATATTAACTACAAATTTACACAACATTTTGTTTGCAAGTTCAATAACCCTTAAAATTGATTTAATCATCCGTTATTTGTTTAACGATCATAAACATTTGTTAAAGGGGTTTTAAAACATGCATCAAATATAACCTAAACATGTAAAAAGGGTATTTTTTGACTCTTCTATCTAACACAGAAAGAAGCTCTGGTAGTTCTCCGAGTAGACTCTTTCGACATCCAGGCGGTCACGGCCCGAGTGGAGGGGGTCCATTCTTCAGCTCTATTCACCCCGGGATAGCAGCAGCCGACAGAGGCAGGCCGCGACGCCGCCGCGGGTTGGACCAACTGACAACACTGACAGGACGCGCGCTATTCGTGATTTCTAAGCGATACTGGTCGCATATGTTTACCGATAAAGTTTAAATTTATTTGACACCAGTTTGACACTGAAAGTGCCGGCTGCTGTCATTCCAATGTGAATTGAGCCTTCTGGACGTAGCACATACATCCAGCACCACTGCCACACAGCACAAATATAAGCATTCAATATGGACCTGAACTCGTAATCTTTAGATACATATTACAGTGACGAAATAGCTCCGAGAGAGCTGTCTGTTATCTGATGCCATTAATATAAGATGCATCTAATTATTAGGAGTTAAATAGTATTGTTTTCTTTTTGTATGTTGCTATCTGATTTGTAAATAAATGATCCAGTCCAGTCCGCTGTCCGACTCTACCTGTTCTGTGTCACTCACAGCCGTATCGCACTGGCTGCTTTGCGAGCGATTTCAAAGCGATGCGCTTGCGCAGGGATCAATCCGCGACGACGCAGTCATTTGAACACTGGCGTTGAAGGGACTAATCGCGGAACAATCGCATCGCTTTGAATTCGCTCGCAGATCGCTAGTGTTAGAGAAAATGTGGTCCAGTGAGTAACTCTCGATCTTTGTCTTAACACGTTCCGGTGCGGTACGGCTGTGACAGCATTTTGAATGTTAATAAAATGTCAGTACAATGACCGCCGTCAATTTTCTACTTTGTTTACATCAACATGTATGTCTGCGTAGAAGATATTTTATTGTATGATAGACCATACTGTGTATGAAATAAGACTGAGATTACGTTACCGTATAACCAAAAATAAGCAGTACAACAAGTTCTCAATGTGTGCCAAGAACACACGGACAGATTTAATCGAAACTCAAGTACGTTTCCAACCGGGTTCTTCACTATGAAATGTTGAAGTTGGGGGAGTGCACGGCTCTGCGCGGCAATATCAGCTGGAAATCAAAGCTCACACGGGAAGCATATTTGAATTATATAAAGCAGCGGTTACGGTTACAGCCGTCTACCGCCCTAGGTTGACGATTTATTTTCCCACTTATTGTCAGTACGATCAAAGCAGTATTGTGATTTTTTATGAAAATCAAAATAATCTACTGTATTTCCCTACCACCGGAACGTGTTAAATCGTATATTTGAATGCTTTACGTGTGTTGCGCGTCAGTGGTGGTGTCCCTATCGCGACGGGCGGCCAGTCCTGCTCGTGCTTCCTCACTCACCATCTTCCTGTGCGAGTGCGTGGCGCGCCAGTCCCGCAGCTCGGCGGAGAGGCGCTCCTCCACAGTCTTCAGTTTGTCCGACTCGTGCGAGAGAAGCGCCTTGCGTTTCTCGTTCTGGTACTGCTCCAGCTCGCGGAGCATCGCCTGTGGATGGGGTATGTGTTAGTGAATGAACGCATCTCCGAACAACTTCGGTGGAGACGTCGTAGCTGAAGAACGTCTCTTCTCGTCTCCGCTACGGACATCTCCGCAAATCTGCAGTTGTGTCGGTGTAAAGATGTTTGACCAAAGTAAACGCCAAAACTATTGAATAGATCAAGCTGAAATTTTACACACATGAAAATCTGGACCTGGAAAAACATATGGGCTTTTTGTTACAAAAAAACGCGCGCGAAGTCGCGGGCATAATCTAGTATCTACATATATATTTTTTTTTATAGAATGTGATACCTCTCCCGCTGCCTTCAACTCCTCGCGTGCCTTGGCGTGCTTGGTGGCCAGGCGCTGCTGCTCTGCGCGGTATCGCTTCTTCTCGCTCTCTTGGAACTGAAATTATTACATTCATCCTCATTATCATGTTAAACATTTTTAACAGGAAGATTTGCGGTGGTGATTGAAAATTGTCGAGGATACACTCTCCTTACGGAAAATGCGCCTTGAAGATGACTTTTTGGTTAATCTAATCGCATTTCTTATTCCTGTGTAAAACGCACTACGTTAGTCAATCTATCAGGCACTCTTAAGAGTCTAGGGAGTGTCTCTAAAACTTGAATCTTCAGTAAAACTCCCGCCTCATCTCGACTGTTCATATCCAGAGTACCAGACCGACAGAAGTAAGTAAGTAGACTCTCGGAACATCATCTCTCGTACTTTCTGTTCCGCTCAGAGTATCAGACAGACATAAGTGTAAGGAGGCGGCACACATACCTTCTTCAGCTTGTCTCTGTCGTCGGGGCTGGACGCTGGCGGCGCGGAGATGCGAAGCGACTCTCGGAACATCATCTCTCGTGCCTTCTGTTCTGCGCGAATTCGCTTCGGGAGGGAACGCTTTTCTAACGCTTGGCATTTCGCAAGTTCTTCTTCTTTGCGGGTGTTTTTTCTGTAGAAAAGAAATAGGGGTTATTGAATAAAACAAATTTCGTCTATGTACAGAAAACTATGTCTATAGGACTCGAGGAAAATTCAATATAGTAGACACAGATAAGCTACAGAACAGAATCAGTTCTGCAGCAAATGGACACAGAAAAATCGACGTCTCCATTCGCATCCAGCTGTCTCTCGCAGGTACTACCTGGCTACTTTGGCGTAACTTGTCTAAGTGCTTATTTTGTAAGCCTAAAGAAATAAGGTTATTGAATTTTGATTTTTTTTTTAACTACCAGGCTGGCAAGAGAGCGATGTGATGTCACTCACCGTTTGATCTGCTCCAACTCCTTGTCATGCCGCACCAACATCTGGTGCCTCCGCAGTAGGAACTCCTCCTTCAACTGCCTCTTGGCGAGTTGGTGTCGCTCGTGTACTTGCTTCTCTTCTAGCTCCCAGAGGGCTGCTTCGTGGTTGCGCATTATCTGTACAAGTATCATTACGATTATAGGTTGACAACTCTGCACTCACATATAACATGAGAGAGCTTTAGCTGTAAAGGAAATATTCTCACCTGATGTCGCTGCTGCAGGTACTGTCTGTCTTGTAACGCCTGGTTGTCGGCGTGGTGCTCGTGTAACCTGAAATAGAGATATTTCGTTAGTTTTAGTAATACTGGCGAGATCCGCCAGAGATGCATGGTCGCGAACATAAGGGTCCTCTGTAGTCTATCCCGCTACGAGACATACCTCCGGAGCGTGGCGTCGTGCTCCTCGGCGAGCGCGGCCACGTAGGCACGCTCGCGCGCCGCGTGCTCGCCGTCCAGTCGCGTGCGATGCGCGCGGTACGCTTCCTTCCGACGCTCCTTTGGAACCAGCTCCACTTCCTGCGAACAACAATACAGGTTATACTAACTTTTGATTCAGTTCACAGTAGGATGTGTGCAGCGGCCGGCCAACTTTTCCGGGCATTTTAAGCGATACCAGTCTTATAAGTAAGTAGTTCCTGGAAGTACCTGCTTCATCAGGCGGAGTTCCTTCTTGAGCGTGTCCCGGAAGTGCCTCAGCTTGTGGTCGTGCTCGTGCCTCAGCCGCTTGGCCGCGGCGCGCAGTTCCGCCTCCAGCGTCTGCTCGGCTCTCTCGGCAGCGGCTCGCTGCGCTCTCGCTAGCGCGTCTAGGTCGCTGTCGTGAGCGCGGACTAGGGACGCTAGCTCGGCTTCGAACCTAGGAGTAGCATAAATTGATCATGGCTCATCTGCCCCTCATGAAGATCACGGATTGATTCACATGCGTGAGCATGTCACTACACAGCGTCACTGACTTTTCCGCCCTAATCATAGGTTAACTATCACTAAGCTATGAGTATTGTTTAACTGTGTTTTATATGGACCACTACAGACGGGCCACAAATAATAACAGCAGCGTCACGGATAAGAGGTTTTATCCAGAATGGTGCGACACAATCAATATACGTAAAGTTATACAACGACATGGGGTTGTCGGGAGCTCCTACCTGACTCTATTGACTCTGGATCTCTCTCCCGTAACTCCCTGAAACTTTCTACTTCTCAACTTGTCTGTATACTAACTTCTTCTCCTGGTTCTCCCTGAGCTGCGACTCCTTCGCGTTGAGATCCTGGAACTGCTTTTGTTCTATTTTCTGCAGCATCTTTATCTCCCTCAGCTCTTGCTTGCGGAGCGCGTGGTCGTCCCACGTGCGGCCTGTCTCGTCGTCTCCCCAGATCACCTGACCGTATAATATAGTTTTATTATAAATAGCAACCCTACCCTTCAATATGTATTCAAAACCATTCAAGTGTTGCAATTTATATCAGACAAAAAGGCATCTGTTGTGGTTCCCCTGGCTGATTTTCCCTTTTTAAGACGAAGGGAGCAAATACACAACGAGGTCGATAACAGAACAGCTTCAGTATAGAATATTATAGAGCGTCAAATAATCGAATAATATTTTTAGCAACCCTGAAAGCAAAGTCGCTGGGAGTCGATCGGGAGCTGGAGCTAGATCCAGCACCGACATCGATATAATGTATATGTAGTGGCCCTGATACGGTGATCCTTCTGGCGCAAGCCTCTTCATAGCATTTATTTGCCAGAATGTATGTACAAAAGGTCCTAATATTAAATATGTTCATTTACAATCTACCCATTAGGGTGTGCAAAATTTATTATTATTATTATTGAATAATAGAGGAGCAGCTGAGAGCTGAGATGTCTATGTTACAGTGCTTTTAGTATTTTCACTACACTTGATTAACTCGTATGGTGGTCAGATGGTGCGTTCGTAACCAGTGGTCGAGTCTGTTTTTGAAGCTGTTTGTTTCAGCATTTAATATTACAATTAAATCAGCCGAGCAACCTTATTCTATGATCAGTGTAGTGTACCTTGGAGGTGGTGGTGGTGACGACGACGCCGTCGATCTCGAACTTGCGCGTGCGCTTGCGAGTCTTCTTCTTGAGGTTGGCCATGTCTATGTCCTCCTTGGACCGCTGCAGGCGGTTCTCCGGCTTGCGGCGGAGGACCACCGGCTCCGAGTCTTCGGGAGGATCCGTTCTGGAGAAAGAGACGACGTTCTTAAAATTATTCTGGACTAAGACACCATCTGGTAGATTCCCTTAGTCGACTATTACGACATTCACGAGCTTCAATTGAGGGGGTGACTCGCGTGGCCTGTTGACCTTACTCTTTCTGGACCACGAATAAATACATTTCAGATTCTAGCTTCAACGCAAAAAAGTTCATTTCAGCTTGTAACTCTCCGTCAGAACGCTATAGGCTGACTGCTGCCTTTCTGCGTCGAAATAGAGGGCATCTCTTTCAATCCTATGCAAACTGAACGAGACTTTCGACCCGTGCACCAACTTGCGAAACGTGCAAATCCACTACTACACCGCGACCGCCGCGTATATTTGAAGATAAGATAAGATAATGTTTATTCATTATAAAAAAATACAAACTTAAATAATAAATTAAGTCCGTGAATTTAAATAATATTGAATATTGAAACTTTAAACAACCCAAATTCGATTTGGAATGTTTGTACACAAATCATACAAAAAAGTAAAACTGACTTGCTAGGCGTCGAGTTTCAGATATAATTGCAAACAATATTCATTGATCTCAAATCAATGACCTGAATAGGTCCAGTATGGGCGGTTTGTTTACAATCATTCTAAATCGAGTTTGGCTAGTGTATAGCTGGTTTTCCTGTAAATGATGAGTGACCTGGGTGCTCCGTTGGGCTGGCGCGGGTCCCCGGTGGGCGTGACGGCGGTGCTGGGCGCCAGCGAGTCGGCGTCCTGCGTCGCGCGCGACATGGACGACAGGCTGCCGCTCTCCGACTGCGACCTGCGGACAACACAGAGAGTCGTGTAACTGTCTCTACAAACCACCAAGTGTACTACGTTATTACACAAATGTTTATATTCTATAATCCTATGTATTAGAATGTTATGGTCTAGTTGGGCGCGGATCGATAGCGACTGGCGGACCCAGCGGCGGACCTAACGAAAATGCTTAATCGACAAAGCGCGCTTGCGCCACCGCGTACTATTATCATGATCTATGTCACTACATCAATCCTCCCGTTTTTTTTAAACCTGCTAATCTACATTACAATTTTAGATGTCATTACAAATTGCTTTTATGTTAGACATGTCTCGTGGCAATTTGTGTATGAAACACAAATTAGCTGTCATCAAGAATGCGATTGTGTTACGAGATCGCATTCCAAGTCCAGTATGTACGGTATGTTACAATCAAAGAATACAAACAGACACATTAATATTACTACACAAGTACTGTCGGCATAAAAGCTATTATTATTACCAAAAAAATTAAAACTACTTAAATACAGAAAAAAAAACATATTTATTTTTTACAAGTTTACCTAAACAGATAATAAAAAAAACAATAAAACCCATTTTCAAGCTGCCCAGGTACACCACATAATTAGAAATAATCTCAAACAAAAACAATTGCAATTTTGCTAAAGCTGCGAATTACTCTCAAGTTACCATACAGTGTATCGTTTAGGTACCTCAACGAAACACGGTATGATGATACATGTAATGTACAACAAATTATAAATAATTAATATGCAACAAATTTTAAGATTAAAATTGACAGAAATTTTTTTTGCTCACTGAATGAAAGTTTTTGAGGAACTTTATGCACGCTCACTAACCGTACGCCTCGTCCAGTCCTACACAACAGCACCTTCTCAAAATCTGCGTCATTTTCTCTTATGGTCTCCAAGTAGCGCAGGAACATCGTTCAAGTAATTAATTATCTAGCTAAGTAGATAAACTCTTTTATACTTTATATTTCTTATATATTTTTCCATTGTTGTTGGATTCAGTTTAATTTGTGTATAATTTAATTTTATTCAATAATTAGTTTGCCCTTTAGTTTAAAATTGCTACATACATAAAAAACACTGTGTATATAATTAAAACAAATTTGAAGTGTTATTCATGAAATTTACAAAATAAATAATTATTAATTTAATATTGATCATTGTTCGGTCACTCGTAGCAGTGAGGACGAGCCATATCTTCAAAATCCAACACTACACCTCCGGTGAGTGTATCTACTCCAACTGGCCAAAAATGTTGAGTGAATCGGCAGGTATCAACACCATTTTCTCTAGGATTCAGATATCGCTGGCTCCAAAAAATCTTCATTTGCCGCTATACCATAATGCGTAAATTCGTTGGCTGGACCGCGCGCGGGTGAACCGCGTTTCAATAACCTCCCGAGGCGAGGGTTTAATCGGGAGGGAGTCACTATCCTCGCCTAACAATAATGCCCGCAATAATACTTTGTTTGTAATCGAATCGTCGGGGTCACCACTTTAGTTATTAACTTTATTTTAACTAATAAGTCCTTACTGTACATTCTGAACTGTCCTGTTGCGGGATAGCAAATGAAACAGATTGAACACTTTAACTGAACTGTACTAAACAGTTTGCAGATACACAGAATTACGTTATTACACAAATGTCTTTATCTTGTGGTCTGAATGGGCGAGGATCGGATAGTGACTGCCGGAGGTAATGCTAAAATGCTTAATTGACAAAACGCGCTTGCGCCGCGTACTATATCATGAACTGTGGTCACTCACCCACAATACTATCAAGACAAAGAAGATTTATCTTTACGTGCTACGCGAAAAGGTATAAATTTTATTGACTTAATATAGAAACTCCCCGCGGCGCCGCGCTTGCGCCAATTTGTATCGTTATGCGTAGTTCAAATTTAAATTTCAAACAGCCTTTATTTAACAACCTTAAAATAGTTTAGGTAGGTACAATATAATTTTTTAGTAGATAGGTACAAGACATCGGTGTAGAAATTGTAGATATTCAGTGTCAGTATCTAGATTGTTGTGCTTCGGCATAGGCCTCCCCCAGATTCTTCCATAGCAGTCGGTCATGAGTTTTCCTCCTCCAATGTGTGCCCGCTGTAGATTTGAGGTCCCATCGTAAAATGGTCTTCCCCTTGCTTTTTTTCCTTCTCCTGGGTACCATTTGGCGACATCTTTGGCCCATTTGTCTTGTTTGGTTCTTAGGACATGACCGACCCACTTCCACTTCAGTTTTTTTATTGTGTATTTACTGTTGTCTGTTATTTTTGTTTTGTTTCTTATAAACTTTAATATTTTCTTGTCTCTTGTTCCGTTATTTAAAATGCTCCCCTCTAAGCTACATTACGAACTTCCTTTTCGTTAATGTTTTGTTTGGTTGTATCTTTATGCGTACTACATCTATACTAATATAATAAATAAGAAAGATTTATATTTGTTCGCCACTCCCGCTCGAAAACGGGAACTTTGCTGCTCAAAAACAGTGAGCAAAATCGAGTTTTGCTTTGTTTGGCGGCCGAGTCCTTGACCCGCACCTCCTCGTTGCTCGTTGTTACGTTATATGAATGTTACCTCTCGAAGCTGTCCGGACTGAGCCTGGTGGAGGAGGGCAGCGCTATGTGCGTGGCGGCCGAGTCCTTGACCCGCACCTCCTCGTTGCCGACAGTGACCACCGACACGTGGGATGTGTCCTGCAAGTTAACATACGTTAATCGTCTGTTCGCTTCTGCAACACACAATATCTGGAGGTTTCTTTATATCTTAATTCAGAATATTAACTTTGACAATGCTCTTTCACAGCAGCTCTAGTAATGAATTTTATAATTACGTCTGTTTCATTTAGTTTTGACGATGCCCATTTACATGAGATATAGCTTTAATTATTTTTGATAGTGCCTGTGCCTAGCCTGTGTGTAGCCTGTGGTGTAGCTTCAATTATTTATTTGTCATAAGAGTGATCTTCATTACCTATAAGTAAAATGTAAATAGACGTAACCAAATGTGCCTTGTGCTCCTCCGGCGAATAAATATATCAGTATGAATACAAAGTTATTTGGATTCATTCCTACAAGGCTTATTGTGGTCATTTATTTGTCAAACTCGACGCCGTGTTGTAAGTTGTTAATAAACATTGTACCCTGAGAATTGCTTGAGTGTAGGCATGATGTAACATACCAAGTTGATTCCGTTAGTGACGCTGTCGTCAAAGACTCCGGAGTCGATGGCGGCCGCTCCGGGGCTCAGTATCAACACCTCGCTGCTGTCCAGACGGCGGCCTCGGGTCTTTTCTATAAACAGACAGACATACTGTATAAGTAAGGGTTTGTCTTGACGCCCGTCAAGTAATATTGGTGTCCTCCATTAGTGTCTGAAAGCACTTGTGCATACTTGACGCGCGTCAATGCATATTGGTGGGAAATATTTACGACACTGGTATCATAGTAGTAAAAGTTCGATACTATTTTGGCTTAGACAGCTTTCATTTGTCTCTCGTCCGTTTCGAACTTAAATTTGCATATTTTACGCTGCTGATGAAGTTTGTATTCTTAGTTTCTTTCTTCTTAGTTCTTAGTTAATTGTTATTTTTGGATGCGTCAAGCTGAAGACAGAGCGCTATGGCGCTCATTAGGGGAGGCCTGTGTCCAGCAGTGGACTAATATAGGATGATGATGATGCTTGTTATTTTCTGCTATTATAATGAGTTTTTGTAATATTTTCATTCATACTCGTAAAAGTCTTAGTTTAAAAATAATATGATTTAAGAACCGATTATTGACACATTATGGGTTCCTGGTTCTAGGATGTGTTTTTAAGAAATTAAATAACATTAAAAAAAAAACGATTTCGCCGGGACTTGAACCCGTCAGTAAGGAATGCTCTAACCAACTGAGCTACGAAATCAAGTAGCCGCCGAGTTGTGTATGTGTCAGTCAACAAATACATTGGGACAACCACGCGCCTTATTTCCTCCGAGCCCCGGGTCGGCCCACGGGTAACTTGAGGGTTTTTACATTTATTTAGTACTAGCAGCGCCTCGCGGTTTCACCCGCATAGTTCCCGTTCCCGTGGGAATTCCGGGATAAAAAGTAGCCTATGTCCTATTCCAGACTATAATCTATCTCTGTGCCAAATTTCATTCAGATCCGTTCAGCCGTTCTGGCGTGATAAAGGAACAAACATCCATCCATCTATCTATCCATCCATCCATCTAAACTTTCACGTTTATAATATTAGTGAGATTCCTGCAAAGCGCTTGATGGGTGGAAGAAGGGAAGGGAGGCCTGCCCGGCCGTGGTTACCTGTATAACTGGTGCAGTCTAGCGAGTCGAGACTGGAGGGCGCGAAGCAGTCATCGTCGGATGAGGAGCCCGCGCCCACTATGACTACCTCGTCGGCGATAGGTGGAGTCGTCGATATCGTCACGGCGTTCGGCGGTAACTGGAACATACATCGTGAACATTGTAGATTATATACACACAGCACCGTGGTGGATGACACACACTTCTGGAGGCCTCTGTACCCAGCAGTGAGTATAGAGGCCTCCATGGCTGTGGTTATACGGTGCCTCAACGTTGTCCCTTTTCAGTTGCAAGTTTCGAGTGATGAAATTTTTCTGTAGCTATGAAGATTTTCTGTGGTCTACAGCAAATAAAACAAGTGGCAAAGTATTTTGTCGTAAATCGTAAACCAAAATATAGCTGCACTATTTATAGCGAACTCCTTTCGCGTAAAAAGTAGCCTATGTTTTAATCCAAGCCTAGAATTACCGGTATTCAAAATTTCAACCCGATCTGTTCAGTAGTTTCGTGAAGAAGGTAACAAACATCCATCCGTCCATCAAACTTTCATCTAGACACCCAAACTTTAGCATTTATATTATTATTAACGCATTCACTGCCCAGTCTCGGAAACTACACAGAGCTCCGGATGTATGTGTGCGTCGAAGGACATGAAAGAGTTAGTATGTTAGTTTAGTATTAGTGTTATGAAGTGTTGATAACAACAATGTACCTATCAGTTATCTAGTAGCCATGTGTGTGCAAGCTCAGCTCTTCGGGGCTGGATGACGCTGTGTGGAATGTCAAGCATTAGTTATTATAATGTGAGAGACCTGCGCGGCGGTGCTGAGCACGGGCGGGTGCGTCGTGGTCACGGTCACGAGGCCGGCCGGCGCGCGCGCCGCCAGCGAGTTGGGCTCCACCACCAGCACGCCGTCGTCGCGCTCCGACACCGCTACCACCACGGGGACCACGGGAGACGCGATCACGACCACCTTCTGTGGTGCTAGTGGCGCGAGGGGCTTCGGGCTTGCTGGTGTTTCCGGCTCTTTGGGCGGCTGGAAGGTGCAAGGTGTTGTTACTGAGGATGGGCTCACGCGAAGGACAGACGCCGGCAACCATTAATGGACAGCTATGTACATCTTAAGCTTTGGTCACTTGATCACATTGCAGTACGTTGCGATATGCGGTGCCGGACACATTATCGTATAAAAAAAGTCTAGTGGTCATAGAGTGTTCCGTCGAAGTCTGCGTCAGCGGTGAGGGGCAAGCGCGGTGAAGTGGGGAGCGTGTACTACGCACAGCGTTATCACGCTGCGGTTGAATACAAATGACCTCTTCTCCGAACAGACAGTCGACACGTTGCGTCGTATCGTATACCGCAGCGTATTGCGTCCCGATCAATAGACCAAAGCATTACTTAGTTAGAGCGTTAATCTACCAGTCATCAGGCCGGATTCGCTACGGGTGCGCGACCCCGAGCTGCTAATACCACATAAAAATATTGAAGAGAAGAAAAATCAAAGAGATCACTTTATTTCCTAGTTTTACTTATGTTATTTGATTTTTTTGACGTGTCCAAGAGTTCTGTAAGGTCTAAAAAGGAAATAAAGCAATTTGATATCAATTTGCATTTCTTGGAACTTACTGAGATGACAGAACTTTGATGATCTTGATGACTTTGAATTGGAACTTAGATTATTGTAATAATTATGAATATTTTAAAGAAATTGTTAATAATAAATCATAATAAAAATAAAGTTCATGCTTAAGTCCACACAAAAAAATGTGAGTCGTAAGCTAAATAGGCTATACTCACTGTATGAGGGCTGACATCATAATGCGACAGTCTCTTGTCCTCTTTCCGCCTCTCTTCTTTCCTCTCCCTCTCCTGCACTCTCTTCTCGTCCGCGGAATTCGACCGAGAGAAACTCCTCTCTATCCTCTTTATTTCCGCATTCACTTTATTCACTTCTGCGTTCACTTTGTGAACTTCAGTCATCACTTTATTCACTTCAGTCACTTTATTGGCTTCCGCATTCACTTTATTCACTTCAGTCATCACTTTATTAGCTTCTACATTCACTTTGCTATCAGAAACACGTTTGTTCAATTCCTGGTTGCTTCCGTGTAGTTCTAAGTCACTTCTGTTCAAGTCTGTGCTACTCTTGTTCAACTTAGCACTTGATTTGTTCAATTCCGCGTTACTAGCAGTAGGTTTATACAAGTCTGTGCTGCTACTGTTCAGATTGGCACTAGATCTGTTCAAGTTAGCACTAGATCTGTTCAGCTCAGTGCTGCTTCTGTTCAGACTGGGTGTGTTCTGAATGATAAGCCTGTCTTCTTCAGAACTAGATCTCGAGTACCGTTTTTCTATTCTTGTGATCTCGGCGCTGACTCTGTTGTCCTTCAAGCTTTGCGAGCTTCGTTTGAAGTCCTCGATCTCCTTGATCTCGAGGTTCTTGGCCTCGATTCTGGAGCTCGTTGAGTTGGAGCGGGAGAAGTCGTGAGGTATTATTTCGTCGGTGGAGTTGGTCAGGACTAGCGGCTCGGGATCTTGCTTTGGCTTTGGTGCGGGGTCGATTTTGGTTTCCTGGACCGCCTTTTCGGCGTCTCGGCAAACCTGTAGGTAAATTAAAAGATGATCAAACTTATGAGTCTTTTTCAAGTAGAGGCGATTTTCTAGTAACAAGAGCTATGAAAGGTTGGTCTCTACTTAGACGACTTCTGTCGCGCAGTGGGGCTGGGGACACCTTCAGGGAGTGGGCGGAGATACCAGGCGCCCATGAGCAGGACAGACATGTTAAGTTTGGATAGTTCAGAAGAGTGTCATTTTAGCTTCAGGGGTCCAGTTATTTTGGAAAGGCTTGTGGTCAGGTGGGACGACCACCGCTCTAGACAGAAATCGGCAGCAGCTGGATAATACTGGAGACAGCTAAGACGAGCTCAGTACTATTACAACGAGCGATGACAATCGTTTGGGGGTCGTTCAGCAGTTAATAGCTTAATCGAATGATCACGCGACATACCTCTTGTACAATATTACTGGCGGCTGCGAGCGGCGAGGCGGCGGCGGCGGCGGGCGGCGGCGGCGCGGGAGGCTTCTTACCCGCGGGGGTGGCGGGGGTCACGGGGGGCGGAGGGGTCGCGGGCGGCGGGGGCGTCGCCGCGGGCGGTGGGGGGGCGGGACCCTTCTCCTTCTTTGGAGCCTGTGAGATAATGTTTCATATTAGCTTTCTGCTACATATTTCAAATTATTTATTATATAATATAAACAAATTAGATACTATTTGTTTTTTCGTAATTATAAAACTTCTTGAACTCTTTCAGCGCTATCCAGGATATTTATTAGTCAGCTCGTAGTGAAGGAATCATCACTTCAGTTCGGTGATTATCTGCAGCTGCATCATATAAGTACATAGTGGACGTGTCCACAGCTGGACATATGCCTCCTCCATACGATGCCACGGAGAGCGGCCCTGAGCCGCCTCTATCCCTCCCTACGACCGCTACGATGTCGTTGGTCCATCAAGCTAAATACATACAATAAATTATAGTACAAATAAATAAAGTAGCACGTGGCATAGTGAATACTGACCGGTGCCTTTCTATCCTGTGGTGCGGGTTCGTCGTCGTGCGGTCTCTTGGGGGCGGGGGCGGGGACAGTCGCTGCGGGGGCGGGGGGGACGGGGGACGGCGGAGGCGGGTCCTGCTCCGACACTGGAACGTAATAAAGAAGTTATTTAGTACATACAATAGGATAGTGTCCTGGGTAAAATGTACTATTCTATTTAGTTCGTCAGTTAGTCACTAGAAGATATTGAACACGTATATTTTCTTTTGTCAATAAAAAAAATGACAACAATTAAGCGCATCAAAGTTTGGGAGTGACGTCACGCCGTGCTAAAAAGTGTTGCACGGAGTGACGTCATGCGGCACTTTAACTAGCTATATCTTGATAATTTTTTGTTTAATTGACAAAAGAAAAAATACGGGTCCAATATTATCTTATGTACTAAGGATTTTTTTTTAGGAAACTAATTTTAGCCTTTAATGTTGGATGACATAAATTAATGAACTCTCGAAAAATCAGATCTTAGAAAATTGAATAAAAAAATACGATCGATTCTCAGAATCATGAAAAGTGTGAACTTAATAAGTGACTCTCGTAGAAGATACATACAGCTTTGGTCACTCGATCAGGACGCATAACGCTGCGGTAGAATGTATGTGGTGCAGAATACATATTCCTATGAAAAACATTTAGAGCGTCTTTTGTTCCATCCAAGTCTGGCGGAACAAGTGCGGTGAAGTGGGGAGCAGAGAGAACACACAGCGCTGCGACGTCTCATTCATAAAGCTACGGTGTGCGTCACTCGACAATCAAATTGTTCTCCGCACAGACAATAGAGTCGACGGAACGTTGGAGCCTCCTACCGCAGCGTTGTGCGTCCCGATCAAGAGACCAAAGCTCAGCAGTGCGTTTATAGATAGCACTCACTCTTGACGTCCGGCGTTTCCCCGGAGCGCACCGACGTGCAGTCATCTTCCTCCATTGGTATATGCGAGCTGCGCGGCTCCTAAACAAAATAACAACATTACACTGCCGTCCGCAACATCAGACTTGACCCACTGCTGGGCATCATAGTTACACTAATACGTTATTAATGTAAGCGGGTGAAGCTTGGTTCGTAGATAACCCTCTTACATTCATAAGGAATAGGGACGATATCGTGTACTCAATATAGTCTATGGTAGTGATTCTGATGGTACAAAACCTAAACTAAACTACCCTCAAACTGTTGCCGTCTCTTTTTTTTCGATCTAAAATAAGGGGAAAGCAACATTTCTGCGCTAGTTTAGTTTTGGTTTTGTGCCAACAGAATCACTGCCATTATAGTTAAATCTAATTTGGAACGCAATATATCAATGCACCTTTGTTACTATGACAAGTGTCTTGTGTATGATTTTTTAAATTAATAATAATTTATGATTTTAGGTTTCCAACATCCAATCAATCACTGATTTTGTCTGTTAATACTATTTTGACATATCTGTGTCAAAATGCGATATAATAGCTTTGTACGGAGAGATTGGGTATCGGCTATGACGGTATACTATGCAAGCTACTCGTATACTGACAGGGGACTCCTACACTTTATGACTTTATTTAAAAATAGACTCAATAAATGGTTGCTGACTCATTGTTTTTACAGCGTGCAGGAATATTTTAATTTCATACAGGGAAGACATACTAAAATTTAATTCAGTAGGTTTATTACTATTCACACACCCGACCATAACTACTGGTAGTATTGCATTGATACCACTGATACTACAACAACATTTTAATATTTGACATGTTTTCTGTGAATAAATGATTCTATTCTATTCTACAAAAGTATTTTAATTCAATAAAAAAATAAAGTAAGATGAAAGCTGCAAACCAGCCTACCAACATAACAACAAACTTTAACTAACATGTTTTATTTGACAATCCAAATGGCATAAAAATAAACTAAGTCTACGGTTAATAACGAACCTTATATGTGTTGGAAGAACGCCCACGTTTCATCTCTTTACGAGGGACTTGAGTGCTGTTCGGGCGCGAACCGTGCTCACCCTGAACAACGTTAGTGTTCTTCCAAAACATGTAATATAATATGGTTCGTAGTTCACCCGCTTACATTCATAATGAATCTGTCACATTAGTTTTGATTTGTACCATCTGAATTGTCACTAATTTATATTCAATAATTAATAACGAATTAAAACAAAAACACGAACGAATTAAAGTCCATTATAAAATGATTATGGAATGTAATACATACCTCAGGAAATGTTAAACCTCAGTGAGAGACCAACAACCACATTACAATAACAACTAAACAAACATATATTACAAAGCTTACCATGCGAGCGAGCGAGCGAGTGCTGTGGAGCGGTCACTTAGTTTCCCATTTCTACTTAACTTACTTTACTTCAACTTTATTTTGTAAATGTTTCAAACAATTGTCGGTCAAACCCACAAGTGTCGAGGCCAAGCCACAGGAGCAGCCATCAAAATTAGTCTCAGATCTCTCAAGACACTTCTCTGTCAGTTAAAACGCTATGGAACTAAACCCGGCGAGAGCTCGCTCCGATGTAAGCTGCAGCTTACACTCTTGATAGAGAGGGCCTACAGATTGTAGGCCTTGTATTTTTTAAGATAGTTTTTAGGGTTCCATAACCCAAAGGGTAAACCCCTATTACGAAGACTCCGCTGTCCGTCCGTCACCAGGCTGTATCTCATTAACCGTGATAGTTGGTTAAAATCGGGCAACTGCGAGTCGGACTCGCGCACGAAGGGTTCCGTCCCAATATCTATAAAAACGGCAAAAAATTTGTTGTATGGAAGTCCCCTTATTATTTATTTTATTCTGTGTTTTAGTATTATTGTTGTTATAGCGGCAACAGAAATACATCTGTGAAAATTTCAACTGTCTAACTATCACGGTTCATGAGATACAGCCCGGTGACAGACGGACGGACAGCAGAGTCATGGTAATGGGGTTCCGTTTTACCCTTTGGGTACAGAACCCTTAAAACTACTTCAATATCATATCCTTCCTATAAATTATAATTTTTTTCATAACTATTATTAGAATAAATACAATAACAATAAAACCTCAAAAAAAATACGTTGTGTAAAAAACCTTGCGAAAGATTTGGAGAAATAAATAAAAAAATAAAAAAAATACTCGTGAAGAGGAAACATTGAATTGAATAGACTACGAAACTACTGGACCTACATTATCCCTGATGAACATAGGCGATAGAATATACCCGTGCGAAGCCGGGGCGGACCACTAGTTGGTTATATTTACATATGATCATATTTTGTGATTTGTTTCATTACATAAATTAGATTCGTTTTAGAAAAATATTTTAAAATAATCCTAAATGTGCGCTCACAAAAAGCACAAACAACGAGCGAGAAAAGCGTCCCTCCCTCCCCCCTCGTGGAGGCTCGACGTACCTTCGAGGCAGGCGGAGGAGCGCCCGGCTGCGGTTCCAGTTCGCATGCAATGTGGCGATACAGGACCAACATTAACGTATTGTACATACAACATAAATATGTATATACACTAGCCAAACTCGACGTTGAATGTTTGTCAACAAACTGACCATATTTAACCGAAGATTCTCTTTGTTGCGTTTTTTATACGTACGTAATTTACATCACTTGCCGATTTGAGTTCCTTCAAAAAACATTGTTTACAATGTATGTCTGAAACTCGTACTCAACAACCCACCTTTAGAAGTCGTTGCAAAATCATCTGACAAATTGCAGACTTGTTCGTGCAGAGTTGAACGAATAGATGTGGATTCCATCGTGATACGTGTACGACGCCAAGCAAGTTAGTTTAATTTTTTTGTGTGTCAAACATTTCACATCGAGTTTGGCTAGTGTATAGTTTTGTGTATGTGAAATGAGCTTATAACATTAGTGTGCTGTGTCTGATTATTGCACCCCCCCCCCCCCATTGTTCGGGGGACGCAGTAGGTGTGTGTGTGTGTTGAGGAAGTAATTTCAAAATTTAAAGCAAATGTGCCAAATGTCAAGTCGAATTAGCGCATAAATGTATGAGCTCTCGGAACAAATGCAATAATAATAATAAAAAGTAATTATATAATGCTGCATCATCTAGCCGTAGTAGATGACTTATAAAGTTTTTATTAAGCATAGAATATACATAGAACGCCGGACAAAATATTTGCCGATTGTTCAAACATTTGTCTGAGCGCTTGAATGATGGCCGATGCCCTTGAATGATGACATTCCCGTTGCACTCGAAGCCTTGCGCTCTAATCAACTCTAATCAGTGCAGTACACATGAACACAGCCACAACGACTTTTTTCTGATCGCTCATAAATTTTTGCTAAAATTCTACAAATAACACATGGAAAACTGGCAACAAATTGAGAAAAATCTCTGTGCTGGCACATGTGGGATGTTTGCAATGACACAAAATATTTTTTATTCATGAAAATATTGGCTAAATCATTCTTTTGAGTATGTTTGATATTTAATAATCCGGCGACAGCTGCTCGCAACTTCAATTCGTGAATTATTATGTTCCGTAATACCAAAAATGATGACTGAAAACTTTTTGTATTTCCCACATAGTATTGTTATTCTGTAACTAGACAATATAAGCTATGTTCCTTAACAAACAAAACGTACGATATTGTTGTTTTTAATACAAAACAAATAGGACGAAAACATGTCATTTTCGACGTAAAAATACGCAAAATTCTATTTTTAATATTTTTGCTTTCATTTTAGTATAGGTGTGTATTATTAAGAAAAAAAACAACCAGGGACCTAGATATATACTATTCGAATACAAAAACCAATATGATGTGGTGGAAATATGCTCGAATTACAAATCATTTTGGTAGTACGTTTGTATGGGCAAATTATCATCCGCAGGCCTCTTAATTAGTATTTTTATACTTATTAGAGCTTCATAATCTAAACTTTTATTGATTTATCCTCAATTTAAATTTAATTATAATCAAAATGCTATTTCTACTGCATGCTATGTGCACCAATTTCAAACACAATTGTAAATTGTTATTGAATCAATGATGATGACTTGAGTAAAAAAAATTGATACCGGTAATCACTGGTAGTGAATTAAAAACGCTATAAGAGTGTGTGTGTGTATCTGTGATGGTGTGCACATTACCTAAAATCTAGACTAACATTGTATACTAACCAATTCTCTGGTACTGCTCCTTGGTATACCGCTGCCGGCTACGCCTCTTCGCCTGTCAGTACCAAGGTACAATATACCACGGTCCAATGGTACAGGGTACAACGGCACGGTGATACAGTGGTACGATAGTACAACATACCACGGTTCATGGTACAATGGTACGGCGGGCGAAGAGCGGGCGGCCGGAGTTAGTAAGCGTGTACAAAGCACAACGTGGATATGTTAGTTTTACATTGTTATTATACATATAAGATTAAATAAACCGAGAAATATTTCGAGGTGACTTTGCGATTTTTTTCTAACGAGGAAATTTTATGGCTTCTTGTTTTCGAAACATATGACTAAGACGGATAAAGTAAGTCCTGAACTTTACCATATACACATTTCAAGATTAAATATTCAGTAGTTTGGTAGATATGGACATCCGGCGGAATTGATTTGAGCTAGTATAGGCCCTTACGAGTGGCAGAATTAGAGATGCAGATACTTGTTAAGTCCAATATGGAACATAATTGGAAACGGTAGTTTCTGCAATGGTTTTCACCAAAATGAGTCTTCTATTGACGGAGCCCTCTGTTCCTAAAACCTGTGTAATTATTGTAGTTAGAGCAGATGGAACTAACCTCCGTGTCCGTGTCATACATCTCTTCCAGAACGACCTCGGCGCGGTACTCCAGCAGTAACTCTCTCAGCGGCTTGGAGTCCATGTCTCCGCTGACGAACTCGTGTTTCAGGAGTTCTGTGGACGTCGGCCGCTTCTCTGGGTCCTGGGGAGGAAAGAATAAGTCAGTTTCAAATCCGAGATTAAACTTTTGAATCTATCATGGTTATTAACACAAAAGTCATGTATAATGGGATATTTACAATGATTTGAGTTTTGTGCAATCCAATATTTAGAAATGAGGGTAGATCGATATGTCTGCTCACAAAAACTAACTCGCGGTGACCGAAATAATGGATAACTCAACATCAAATCATGGTACAGTTTGACCACGTTTATACACTACACCGATGAACCTGCGCGGATGCCATAACTTTGTTAGGCGCGCGGGACCACGAGTCGAGACAGCGGCGAGGCGTGCGCGCAAATGCAGCCTCGCAGATACGTTTTCTTCAGAAATAAATGTCAGTGCGTTCAAATGCTAGAGTCGAGTCGAAGAGGATGCCCTCGGTGGGCATCCTCTCTACTTCACCTCGACGCGAACTATTCATAATGATATGTTGACAATGAGCTGATCCCAGAAACGGCACTAAATCGCCAAGAGTGGCGCAAATGTATAAGGGGGACCGCGAATTGGGAACAAGCACGATTGATTGCGCTACTGGAGTCGCCTCACGGGGTAGACGATGGCAAGGGGGAATCGCGATCTCACGAGGGGTCGTCTCGTGGTTGAACCCCATGAGGGGATCAATGTCCGTACCTTGACTAGCGCCTTGGCTATGAAGTCGTTGAAGTGCTTGGACCAGAGACTGGGCTGGTCGAGCGAGGGGGGCTCGCTCTTCTGAATCTTGAGCAGCACCCTCATGGGGGTCATCTCATGGTTGGGGGGTTCCATCTGCGCGAACTCTATCAGCGTGATGCCGAGGGACCAGATATCCACCTGGAATTAACAATTATTTCATTTATTTCTTTTATTAATTCAAATAACATAAAAATTGATAGATTCAGGTAGGTATTAACACTTCCATGGCCCTCGCCGCACTTGTTCATCCGAAATTCCGTGTAGACTGGGCAGTAAATGCGTTAAATGTCACACAGTTAATTTTATCAAATTAGCTTTTGTCTAGCTTCACCTGTCCGGTGTCCAAATGTAATCACATCTTGCAAGTCGTTGACCCACTTTCTTGTATATGATTGAGCTGATATTTGGCATGCATATGTGAATCGAATGACAGTGCACTATTATGATGAAATGGAGGGGATCTGATGATGGAGCCGGAAGGTGGTCATGGGACTTGACGGACTACTGCAATACCGACGTAACCCCATCGAGTAAGGGCTCGTTAGATTCGCCTTGACAAGTACTCTGGTCCTATACTGTGTTAGAGAGGTAATGACGTTAGACCATGAACAAGTTGCTGTAAAAGTAACCTTACCTTGAAGTCATAAGGGTTATCTCTGAATGTCTCGCACAGCACCACTTCCGGCGCCATCCAGTATGGCGTCCCTATGAATGTGTCGTGCTTCTGTAGCGTTGACTTGTTCTTGGCCGACACACCGAAATCAGCTGAAAAGATATGTTGTTATATAAAAACCCACACTTCGCCGTGTGAGCACGCCTCGTTAAGTGAGCACGCCTCGCTCAGTGAGCACGCCTCGCCAAGTGAGCAGACTCACCCAGCTTGACGCCGCCGGTCATGGTGGCCAGCACATTGCCCGCCTTCAGATCGCGGTGGATGACCCTCCGCTGGTGCAGGAACTGCAGTCCGCGACACATCTCCCTGCACACGTACGCGACCTGCGCCTCGCTCAGTCCCTTCTCCAGCTCCGCCATTACCGAGTCCAGCGCGCCGCCGTCGCAGTATTCTAGCAGCATCTTGGGGGGAAAACATTCCTAGACTAAAGAAGAGGTTTATGAAGGAGTATATCAAGCAAAGTTCACAAGTAGACTCTGCCAGGGAATACTTTGAGAAACATCATAGTATTTTTTACCACACAGCATAGGTGTTCCGGTTCTCAATGATATGGTTAGACGGTTACGTCGAGCTGTGACGTCGAGTCACGTGACTGGAGCAATGCCATTGAGGAGAGTTTCGGCGGCGGCACTCACCCACAGCTTGTTGTCTATAAAGTATGCCTCGTGCAACTCGACGACGTTGGGGTGGCGGCACGAGGACAGGATGTCGATCTCGACGGTGAAGTCTGCGAGATCGTCTTCGTTGTCGAGGACGCACATCTTGGCCGCAGCCAGCTGCCCCGTGTCCTTGTGCTGGGCTTTGTACACCTGAGAGGTACGATATTAATAACATTGGTGATCGCATAGTCAAACTTAACAGAGGTCGTCACATGTCAGACACTACTTATGAGAGACCAAATGAAGATGTTCACCATCGTTAACTCGATCAAAAGACGTCCACGACTGGACAAAAGACGTAGAGCCGGTGACTGTGGTTGGTGGAGGCACCTAAGATCCCCACAGTGACTGTTCCTACGCAGTCTGCACACAAAAGTTAGACGCGATCATCACAAAGTGGTTGGTTCGCTCCGTGGGTCGTCGGGGTCTGCCTACTAGATAGTAGTTAATAAATTGAGATTGAGGCGGCATAAGCCTACTTATGAAGGAACAACGAAGGTAAGAATCGGTCGCCCTCGGTACTGACGAAATCGAAGCTGATCTGCACAGAAATATGTAATTAAATTCAAATCAAATTCCCAATAATGGTTTCAACCCTTGACACTTTGACAGTCCCTCCATCTGTAGTTTCTTCCATCAAAGGAAAAATGCCAAAATGTGTCATTCTGAGACGGTACCATTGTTTTAGTGAATATTTAGTAGAATTAGGGCCCGAGGTGGCACTGGCGAGATAAGGAAGAGACATACACTGAGCAGTGGATGTCTGGTTAGATAGATGGAGAGGGCCCGGGCCCTGGAGAAGTGTTGTGCCTGGGACCAAGATCTGTGGTTCGCAGGAGTTTGTTAGCGGTACCTTCCCGAAGGCGCCGTCCCCCAGCTCGCCGACCATGTCCCAGAACTCATTGGGGTCGCTGTTGTCCCGGATGTTGTTGAACACCCGCTTCTTCTTGGCGTCATTGCCGCCGCCGAGGTGGAGCACCTGCGGATGGACGTGGAATGTTACCAGAGCTGTATATATTGACTCGTCGAGTAAAGGAAATAAACGTTACTAAATGTCCTGACATGCACGCTTGTACGATTTGCGACGGTTTATTGCTTTAGATTGATTGCTATGGCGCTCATTAGGGGAGGCCTATGTCCAGCAGTGGACTGATATAGGCTGATGATGATGATGATGATGATTGCTTTAGAGCGTCACGAGCTTGTCGCACACACGAAAAGTAGCGCTGCTGCACAGCACAAAAACGTGAATTCAAATAGGGCTTTTATATAGCAAACATATAGATGTATTTTATATTGACAGTATCAGTTGACAGACAGCTCGCAGATCACTCGTTTGAAGCTTGTGGGAAGCCATTTTTACCCGACTACCAACAGGGGAGGGTTATTATGATGTCTCTGTAAAATGTATGAAAAGATAACGAGTTTAAGCTCATTATTTGAATGCACATTTCTGTGCTGGGTGGTAGCGGTATTACGTTAGAGTGTTTTAGATTTACAGATCTTTATAATCACTCCAGGTTGACCAACAGTGGACATTTGAGGGCTGGATGTCTACTTTGAAAAACGAACGAAGTTGACGGATTACGTCGGATCGCACATAACGAAGCATGGGCTGATCCGTTTTTTCAATGACCTTACAACGAAAATGATTTTGACATTAATTTCTTACAGATCCGAAACGGTGTCAGTTAGTGACGCGCCCGAAGCGACATGGTGGCAAGTTTGTTTGTTTCGTGCGGTCGATGTCATCCGTCAGCATCGTTCGTTTTTCATGGTAGACCTCCATATACCATGATGCTGACATCAGCCCATAGAAGTCCACAGTATGAGATGAGCGTCCTCCAAGCAGCGCAATGAGGGAGCGTGTTCTGAATAGCACGCTTGGCAAGATGGATGGGTTACCTTTTTCAAATTATTAAAGAACGACATGTTGGTTGTGTCCGGCGCACGCGCGCCTCATCCGAGCTCGCACATCCTGCGCTCCGAGACACTCACGCGGCCTCCGGGGGGGACATGGCTGCAACAACAGAAACTCACTTTGAGGACATGTGCACAGGATCCATTCAGATGGCCTGTACACGAGGCCTTGATACTCAACAGTGTAATATTAGTTAGTCTAGTCTTCATATCGAAGCGACAGAAATAAAAAATATCAAATTACATGTCTATTTTAATTTCAAGAATTTGACCTTTTTTATGTGTACCATACCTACCAAAACAAAGTGATTAGTTTGATTTTTTGTCCACTTCAATTTACTGTTTTTAAGTAAAGAAGCGAACAAGAAACCTTTACCTTGTAATTTTATTTACGTAAATAACGAAATTTTATATTTTTTGACATGCTCACGCTTCCACAGTCCCTGGCTAGCAAGAAGCCCATCAATAAAGCCTAAATACAAAAAAAGCTTGGCGTTCTACTTGTCAGATTGCAGAACTGGAGGGTCTTCCCTATACTGTTTGGATAGCTTTCATGGTGGATGGTCGGTCCTGCACCTAAACAACACTTGTTTAACTAATCTTTGGTACTACGCCTCAGGAGGCCGCTACTACGTGCAGGCGGAATACATTTGACTAAAATAGTTTTATAACCTGACATGTACATATAATTAGTTATTAATTATGTATTCTTGCCAATAAATGTTTATCAGAGGTCAGGTCGTTTCTGGTACATAATTAAGCTGAATTCGGTCAATTCTGTGCATAGACTTCTCAACTAGCCCATTTTGACAGAATGCCTCGGCATGTCATTGCCTTGCTAGACTTCCATACGTGGTCTTGGTGGATTATTCAAGAGATTCTAATCTAATCTTTTACCTACAAGTTTGTATGTTCATACGTATGAATAAATCAGCCCATTAATATCGCGTAAAATATGTAAATCTACGAATAAAACCAATTCGCGCGATATATAAATGGATATTTATCGGTTTGCCACAGACACACCGCGCTCTCTAGTTTGTACATAATCCTTACTCTTATTGCTGTTAGAATAGGTGTCAATTTGCAGATATATGATAACTGCTAATGGTTTCAATACACAGTGGTGGCGAGACTGCGAGCCTAGGCAGGTTAGTGCGGGCAAGGACAGCCGCAGATATTAATTTATGAGAGTTGAAGGTGAACCACTTGACACTTGACTTTTTGTTATTCGTAATAAGTGTCTGGTTTGCCACTCTGCTGTGCCAGTCTCCAGTTCTTCAGTTACAAGCAATTACATGAAAAACATAGAAAATAAATAAACAAAGAAAATAGTTTTACTAACTAATATCACCTACACAACACATTAATTAAAACACATGTACGAACATTGAACGTGGTTCGTTGATAGGACAGAAGACGCACGTATTCTATGTTTCTGTAGATTGTGCGTGACGCATGAAGCGATAGAGGGGAGACCTAATACCCAACAGTGGGTTGTTTCAGGCTAATTTTGGCATTTCAAGATGGCCCTAGCGCGGTTCATCGGAGTTCCCAGGCCCATTGAGCACGCATAGAGGCCGGCCGCCGGGGGGTTGTTGCGTGGTACGTCGAAGCCTTTCTTCGACATCCCCACATAACCATAGTGTCGCCTACATGCAGTATGGAATCTGTTTACAGATTTTCCTCCTCGAAAACAAAAAAAGGCTCATTGTACAAATATTGTAAGGGATAGGATCCTTTACCTAAAAGTTCTACAATATAATAGAACCACGGTAATTCAACTTAGAATGAGATAGAGTCTGTAGGTAAAGATTTTAATTTTTTTATGGGTTCGATCGAACATAGTAATATTTTGAGGTCTTGCTCGATGTATTTCTGTGCATTGGACTCCAAATTTGTAAATTACGGGTTTAGGAAACTTCATAAACAGCCCTCGGATTAAGAACACTTAATTCTCAATTACTTAAATTAATGTTTCTTATTTTGTAATTTTCTAGCTGTAACTTTTCTTAAAAATCTAAAATGAAAAATATCACCTAAAAAGTGAAATTGTGTCGCTTCATTACTGGCGTGAAATTCAGTTTCACGCCAGTAATGAAGCGACACAATTTAGCTTAAAGCTACATATCAACTCGCACAGTGTACCTAGCCCTTAACCGTCTAGTCTAACCAGCAATGTGTAAACATCTTTAAAATCAAAAGGCGCAGGTGTGATAATCCTTTGAGCGTGCCGTTGACACATATTCTGTACAAGGACGTTGTATTCGAAGACATAAGGTTGAATATTGAATGGTTTGTGTAAGTTATGCGCGTTTACGATAGATTTAGCAATGTGATAATTGAATGCCGAAACCGGCGCGGAACTGATCGCTGTGCTTCTGTGCTCTACTAACTAATACATATCATAAGGTTTTGTTGGTAGTATGTTTGTCTAGAGTGGGTTACACATTAATGCGCCTGCGGATGATGATTTGCCCATACAAACGTACCTACTACCAAAATGAGTTGTAATTCGACCATATTTCCACCATATAACAAATAATGAAATGTTGTTTCCAACATAATAGTGAAATGTAAGCAAAAATATGCAAAATGCTATTTTGCATATTTTTACGTCGCAAATGACATGTTTTCGTCCTATTTGTTTTGTATTAGAAACAACAATATCTTACGTTTTGTTTGATAAGGAACGTAGCTTATATTGTCTCATTACAGAAAAACAGCACTATGTCGAAAATACAAAAAGTTTTCAGTCATCATTTTTGGTATTACGGAACATAATCATTTACGAATTGAAGTTGCGAGCAGCTGTCGCCGCTCGCCGGATCCTTAAGATGGTAGGATGGAATACAGCCGACACGCACCGCGCCGCCGCGCCGCTCGCGGATATCGGCGCGTGCGGTGGTCTCCAGTGCGATTATCAAAACATATTCGCGTGTTCCTGTTCCCTGTTCTCCCTATAGGAGTGTTTGAATACCACACTCCCATAAAAAATATTCCCGAGGAATAAGTAGTTGTCCCAGAAAACCTTATAAAACAGTGTCAATACTTTTTATCTATTCATAATTCTATACTAAGGACTTAGAAGTTGGGATTTAGTTTATTCAAAACAATAAGATTATTTAAAATTATTGTTAATAAATAAATAATGCTGGACAATTCACACAGCATTATCTAGCCCCAAGCTAAGCAGAGCTTGTGTTATGGGTACTAGATAACTGATATACATTATACAATACATTATCTATCATAGATAAACTTTACTACTTTTTACTCTACATAGAAAACGACCAGAACACCCGGAACAAATACCTGCAGATCGTACAAATATTTGTCCCAAGGCGGGAATCGAACGCGCAACCTCCGGCGTCGCAGGCGGACATTCGCTTACCGCGCCACCGAGATTGTCAATTGTTACCTAGCTTCTATCATTAGTGCCCAATTATGACCAGGAGAGCAGAAGTTGAGTGGAGATACAGAGAGTTCATCACTGATTCACTGGTTAAGTCTACTTAGTTTCTTCATGTTTATGCTAGCCTGGTAGTAAGTCAATTTAGTGCTGTAGAATGGCCCTATGACAGCACTATTTTGGAGGTAGGGTTTCGTCCCGGCCTGCCACTAGGGGTAGGCCTGGTGGTAGGAAGGGTTCGTAGTGGCCTCTATCGCCTCTATCTAGTTAAATAGTTTTTAAATGACAATTCGTAGAATTTAATCAGGATGACGCCCGCTCTGATGTGACGCTGACTCACGTGGTTTGGTTTTATCGCGAGTTTCCGTTGACGAGTGATAATTAGTAACCGACTGCCTCCTACTGTTCCTTGTATTTATAGTTTCGGCGGTGAAATTTGTTATTACTCCTGTGGTTAGTTATCTGGAGGGAGAGAGAGCAGGGAATAATGCCAAATTCCGGTGAATTAACCTCAGATTATGACGACGAAAAAACCTATGTGAACGGGCCTTTGTTGGGGGTGGCGGTGGACAAGCGGCTTTAGCGGACTCTTTCGTGGCATGAGTTGAGTTGGAGGATCGATTCTTGCAGCGTGACTGCGCGTCTGCCTCAGCGTTTTTAACCACTCTCTCTCTAAAAATAACTAACCACAGGAATAACTACAAACTTCACCACTGGAATCTCACATTCACTAGAGAAACCGTGTACAACAGCTCTAAGGAACCAGAGAAAATGCAGCATCTCCTGGCAGTTAGCTATCGTTAACACTTCACTTAGTTTTTTTTAATGGCACTGCAACATTTATTTTTTCTAGTTTAAACTTAAACAGAAATGCGAAGTTGCTCTTGGTGGGCAAGGCCACCAATTTTTGATTTCGCATCTCTGTCTATACTATACAAAATAAAACTATTACAGATTGTGTTTAAGAAAAGCTTATGATAATTAGGCATTACAAACTACCCAATACTTTTTTGAAAATTCCTTTATTTAAACCTAATATTAAATAATAAAATGCAATAGAAGATATGGCCTAAAGTCGCACGCTTTCTCAGAAGGAGTTCAATAGCTAAAAGGAGTCAAAGTAGAGTCCAATTCAAACCAACTTCCGGCGGATGTCGGACACAAATCTATTCCGGAGACGGAGAAAATTGTTCTTGATAAAAATAGCAAATATGCTTGATCTATATTCCCCTGTGATCCAACCATCATACGTGCCGTCGAATTATCAAGACAAGAAGCGAAGGCAGCCCGCCAACAGTATCATTAGCGTTTGATCATGCAATCATAACGTAACTTGTTATAAATAAATCATTTTATATCATTTCAAAACTTGCTAACAGCATATTCGAATTTTTTAAAATCGTCTTTTACTAGAGCAAGATTTTTTCAAAGTTTTTTATGAAAAGTTACATTTACAATTTAAATACAACCGTATTTAAATTTATTGCAATTGGAAGATGCCCACAGTTATTTTAAGTAAAACTATGTCGCAGAAACATGTTTCACAGACAGGGTGTTCCATTACATCATTTTTGAGATAGGTAACTATAAACTATCATCATCATCAGCCTGTTTTAGTCCACTGCCGGACGTAGGCCTCCTCTAATGAGCTCATAGCGCCCTGTCTTCAGCTTGACGCATCCACCATCTGCCAGCAGTCTTTCGCAGATCGTCATCCCACTTCGCCGGAGGGCGTCCTCGACTACCTTTACCGAGTCGTGGTCACCACTCAAGAACACGATTACCCCAGCCCAGACCCACTGCCACTTCAGCTTGCTTATTCTCAGAGCTATGTCGACAACCTTGGTTCCTTACGAATCCTATCCTTCAGAGAAACTCCGAGCATAGCTCTCTCCATAGCTCGCTGGGCGACTTTAAACTGGTGGACCAGCCCTACCGTGAGTGTCCACGTCTCAGACTATAAACTATGAGCTATATTAAATGTATGAATACATTGATGTTTAATGTTAATAATCTACTTAAGTTTATAAATATTCAAAAGTAAGTATCCACACCATAATATTATAAATACGAATTCCGTCTGTTACCTTTTCAAGCCTAAACGGCTGAACGGATCCTAATGAAATTTGGCAGGGAGGTAAATAGTGTACAGGGGACGGATATGAGATACTTGAAAACCGCGGGCGAAGCTGCGACCAGCTTCGCCCGCGTTATTTGATTGTTTTGAACAAAAAAACTAAAAACCTTCTCCAAATGAATCGGAGAGTACGTTTGTACGGGAGCTTAGAGCTCGGGGTCGCCCCACCTCAAAAGTCTAGTTTCCCAGAGTGATACGTACCTCTCTCAGGCTCAATGTAATTCTAAGTACATTTATATTAGTTGTAGAAGCACGTAAATGTTAGTAACGAGCAGAATATACTGGTGACGTAGGCACGGAGTGTTAGTCAAGCAAGGGTGACATCAGCGTGCGGAGCGGGGCAAGGCGGGAGCGGACGCGAGTTAAGGTACGTGCCGTGTACGTGGCCAGGACGGGGCACGGATATGAAACGTTTCATACATTTTGTATGAAGTATGTAGTTTATACTCGTATTAAACAGTGCATATTCCGTGTCCCGTCCGGGTTCGTCTACTAACTTCGTACTTACTGCTCCGGCCCGCCCCGGCCCGGACACAGTCCGGTCTAATATAAATCATCCCTTTCATGACGATCCGACAGTGAATACCAGCTCAGCTTATTCTGGGTCTATCCAATACTATGCGGTTGCTTTTCCACCAGATATGTGCTACGTTGCTGTTTCCAGCCGACCAATGGGTTCGCTTCTTTATCGCGTCATTTTTGTCAGCTATGAAAATGGAGGGATCCTATTGGTCGGCTGGAAACATACTAACGTAGCACATCTGTGGTGGAAAAGAAACCTATCATCCATAGCTACGGAAATATATATATTTCGGAGTTGAATCCTTATTTAATTATTTGCAATGTGCCTATTCTACTCTATGCGACAGAGAAGAAATGGAAGGATTCAGATAAGTGCCTGGCAGAGTTTCCGTAGCAGATTGGTACAAGAAGTTCATAGAATCCGTGTAAAAGCGGTCTCGCGGTTCGTGTAGATAGAAGCCCTAGCCTGGGTCTGTGTTTCAGAGCTGTATTTCCATCTGGCATTACCTAGATACGCCCGCAGTTAACAAATAATGAACCTACTCCGTTATATATATAAAGATTGTCATAATTATTATAAGATTCAATACAATAACACCCCAAAAACACGTTATAGTAAAGAACCTGCGAACTAATTGAAACAAATTTAATATTTTTACCAAATAAATTCAACCTTATTGGTCATCATTTGGTGATTTATTTCATAGTTTTTATAAGATCGATATTTTAAAATATTTCCCACGGAGCTCCCTTGAGACACTTATTAGGGGACGCCTATGTCCAGCACTGGACTAAAAACAGCTGAAAATAATGATTTGGATTCTTTATATGTATAAAAGAAGAGTTGATTACGAGAGATGGTTGGTAGCGGAATAAAGAGAGCAGATCGAGTATTGGACGCGGCAACGAAGGCGTCACATATTGTATTAAATCGCTTCAGCTTATGTATCAGCCCACAGTCCTATCCAATTGAGTCTCACCGTGTGAGACGACAGAGCGTTTAATTTGATATCTCTGCCTTTAATTGTTGTTATTATCAGAGTACTAGCCTCTGCCCGTGGCTTAGCTCACGCGGTACGCCTGGAAGAGACGGGTCTTAGCGATAAGACCGCCCATTGTACAACGTTATCTGTATTTGCAATTTCCTGTCCTGAATTAATGTATTTTGGTTTACAATAGAGATTATTTGTATTGTATGGCGTTAGTTCACTAAATTGTAAACAATGTCACAAGGAATAATGAAGCTATCTAGTTGACAAATAATTTTCAAAATCGGCGGAGGAGTAGGTAAATGTATCAGCAAGATAATGTCTGGGACTCGTTATTACCTTCAAGCACCCAAACGTGTCATCTAACCTATATATTTAACCGACTTCATGAGGAGGGTGCATGTTCGGTTATATGTTTTTTATGTATTTTTTTCAATTTCTCCGTCAATTATGGACCGATTTTGAAAACTCTTTTATTGTTGTATAGATAGAGAATGACCCGAATGGTCCCGCTTTTTTTACATTTTACTAAACCCTTATTCATTTCTCAGGATTATGAAGTCGCTATAAAGCTAAATATTTGCTAAAACAAGACAAATTATTAAATAATTTGTCGACAGCTGTTTTGATGACTATAATAAAATTTGTTATAGTCATCAAAACAGCTGTCGAGTTGCCTCACATCGGAGGCTGTTGCCGGTTGGTCGGCAGCCGCATCGCAGTCAGTTTTATTTTAAATTTCACAATAAAAAAGAACAATAAAGTACAAAAATAAACATGTAGATATATATCAATAGAGAAAACCAATATAAATAATGATCTTTTTGAAGTCGCCTGCAGATCCCCTTGAGTTACCTAGTATTATTCAGGCCCGAACCCGAACTTAGTGTAAATGTAGCACAGTAAATAATTCAGACATTAAATATGTTTACATAATAATTAGAAGTTATACTTAAGTATTAGTGCCTGTGACCCTGGAAGCTGAAAAACCTCCGAAACGTCAGGTTATAAACAAAATATAAAATATACGCGATCAATCCGGTTAAAACAGTGTTTTATTATTACTTTTAGTTATTATTTTAAGAGAGGTTATTGACATTGTTCAACTTTTCTTGACTAACTCTGTTGTTTTCTTTATTTCTTTACTAGCAGCGCCTTACGGTTTCACCCGCGTAGTCCCGTTCCCGTGGGAATTCTGGGATAAAAAGTAGCCTATGTTCTATTCCAGACTATAATCTATCTCTGTGCCAAATTTCATCCAGATCCGTTCAGCCGTTCTGGCGTGATAAAGGAACAAACATCCATCCATGTAAACTTCCACGTTTATAATATTAGTGAGATTATCTGTGTAGGTAATCCTTTTTGGTCTTACTGTAGTACATATTTTAAGTATTTTATTGGAAATTGTAACGCTGTGGTTTTTCTCAAAAATAAATAAATACGAAGCAATTTTAAGTCAGTTTTTTTTTTCATATCAACCAAATGAAGTATAATTATTGGATATGTTCAACCTGCCATCAGGATTTCTTTTAGTTATCACTAGATGCGGTACCCTAAAACCAATCGTTGAGACCTGTCGCGTAGAAAACTGTGCGGTGCACTGGTGTCTAGTGTACCTAACTAGTAATCGATTTCTAAGTAGTCCGACGCGTTTTCTTTCCGACCTGTTTAGTTTACACAGCGCCTATTCTCGGAGGGGGGGGATGTCGTGTGCGAGATTATGTCGAATCACGTTTGAAGACGAGATGATACTGTTCAAATGGGCTTAGCACAGAGTATGTTTATAAACCTGCGCTCATTGGGGCGGGGAGGCTTATGTCCAGCAGTGGACTAACATGATGATGAGGTTTTTAAACGTTATATTAATATTTAAAATAAAAAAATTATGAACCAGCTTTTACCTTAATGTTAGGTAAGAAAAATCCAACAAACCCAAACTAAACGAGGGGTTACGTAGGTACCTACGTGGTTTCATTTAGGAGTTGCTATGGCCTTCTGTCTCCATCATCAGACCAGCTCGATGGTACGTACATTGCATTGTCAACGAACTTACAAAAGTATTGCAAATTTCAGCGTTTGAGGATAACTGCTCTCAAATTCGGTTGCACAATTTGACCCACACGTACATAACATATACTACATAAATGTAATGCACTATACTATAGGTACCTCAGCCAAACTACTTGTACAATTTTTGTAAACAAACCGCCCATACTTATCCTAAGATTGATTCTGTTGCTGCGTCTTTTTATACTCAATTGACATTACTTGTCGATTTGAGAACCTTCCTTCAATAAATATAGCTTACAGTTATATCTAAAACTCGAGGCCGAGCAAGTGAGTTAAGTTATTTGTGTCGTGGTGTTTACAAAAGTTCTACAATGAGTTTGGCTAAGGTATAGTAGGGCAAGTTAAATAATAACTTGTAAACAGGATGTAACAAAATGTTAAGGTTTATTGAACGTGAAACTAAGGCATGCCAGCGAGAGAATCCGCGTTGCACGTACACGCGATGGACCACTTGGTAGGTGGGTCAGCACACACAGGGATTAACCAAACATTTTAAGAAACGGTCTAACAATAAAATATAGGCTACTTTATATTCGGGTTAAACGCGTGCGCAGGCAGACGCAAGTTAATAGATATAATATCGCGTACGACATGTCTCGCTCTTGAGAATAGTCCCCTCGCAGGTCGGATTACTCATCGATTGATGTCGCTCGTGTCTCCGGCCGTTATCTTGTTAGGAAGACCCGCAAGTCCCGGAATCGAACCCGCGTCCACGTGACCAACATCGATGACCACCGGCTGTTTTCAAATGTAAGTGAAATTTAAAACGATATTGATGTTATCATACACTAAACTCATCAGTTTAGAGACTGTTGTTTAAAGCGTATACTAAGGCAAAAACAAAAAATTTGGTGTTTTTGAACCCGTTTTCTAACGAAAATATTGGTTGTGGAGTTTTCAAATTTAAATATCCTGTAACATATATCTTCAAGATATGTGTTACAGGATATATAAATTTCTCCATGACCTCGGGTCATTCTTATAGCAAAAGAATCATAAAAATCGGTCTACAAAGACGGAGTAATCGACGATCATACACGAAAAACATAAATGTTAAGTATTTTTTATGTATATTTTCTTATTTAGCCGAATATTAGAACCCTCTCCTTTTTTCGAAGTCGGTTAAAAAGCGTGTCTTTATACGCGACACCACCTATAGACACGTTCATATTTGTATATGTCATGCTGCAGTCGGCGGCATGTGAGTGTTGAGGTTTGGAGGCGAAGCTTTTAGTTCCAAGTTGGAGGCATTTGCGTAGAGTGTTGTTAAGCCTGTACCGTGAAGAGAAGAACTTCACTTCGACTGCTCTAACGCTAAAAGTCACTCAGTTTACTCTTTCAAAATCACTCTTGAGACTCTTTCAACAAATACATTCCGTTCAACTAGCCCGCCCTTTGCCTTCCATAGTTCAATAGTATTGATAATGTATAAACATTTTCATTGTAGTTTCATTACGTTTATTTTGTTTTGAAATGTACAAAGATAATCCTATAACCTTTAAGTTATGCAATTACAAATTAATAATATTGTTTTATTACTTTTAGTTTTTGTTATTTGAACTTACATAATATTTTTGTTAATAGATTGTATGTGTGTGTATAAAGCCTCCTAACGCACCACGGCCCCAGCGACGCGACGACCAGCGCTAGGGTATGATCTGCTCTGGCGCAGCACATGCCGAGTGGACAACGATTTTTTCAGTTTTTCTGACGACCCCCCCCCCCGAGTCAAACTGGCGCCGCCACCTATTTTATCTTATTATTTCGTTGAACAAAGGTAATTACAAAATTTTCAATGGATAATTTGTCATACTATTATAAGCTTTTTGTAATGTTTTTATTTATAATAATAATAAGTGGTCACAAAGTGCAACTTCGCATCTCTGCCTAAACTATACAAAATAGAAATATAACAAAGGCAATAAAAAAAGATTATAAAAAAATCAACTGTCTATCCTATTAAGGTTAAAGAGATAGAGCCCGCAGATGGACAGACAGACAGGCAGCGAAGGTTTCGTTATATAGGGTCCCGTTTTCACCATTTGGGTAAGAATCCCTTAAAAATTTCGTAACAAAAACATAATAGAATGTAATCAACGATCGACTATTGAGAAGATTTTATTTGAGAGATATATTATCCTTTATGGTGCATAAAGGATAATATATCTCTCAAATAAAATAACTCTAGCACAAATGAAACCCGTTAGGTTCTTGTTTATTTTCGTAAACCTCTTTGATTATTCATTTGAAGTTCACGGTACCGATGACAAGTTTAAAATGCGTCACGGACTATTAATAACATCTTACGAGGCGATCAAAAACTATTATAAAGTCCTTTCGAGCGAGCGCCATATATAGCAGGGATGCTTGCTTCCTGCGGGACGATATCCATGTGGTACGTGAATGAGAGCGCTTGCAGGTAGTACGTAAATTCACTGACATGCGTTGATGAACTCGCCTTGAAGGTGATCTTCAGGGTGGCGCATGGCGAGGCAAGGGGAGCTGTAAATCTGTGGTTGCTCATAGAGCAATAGTATCACTGAGCTATTACGTATTTGCCACTGCTACATACGCCTACATTTGGTTAAAATAGTCGACTTTGTCAATACAAAGTTAACTAAACTTACTAACTTTTAATCCAAATGTAGGTACAATTATTGTATCTTGTATTGTAGGTAGTTTCTCTATGTTTAAGCCCGGTTTACAAGCTCTTCTATTCGTACATCTTTGTATGTATATTTAAGTTATTTTCATAGGTAAAAACCTTCGATCAAAAATAAGGAGTTCGCGAGGCAAAGCCGGACATTTTTGATCGATGGTAAAAACCATGTATGCGTGTTTTATATGACAAATAAATGATTTTCTTAGCAACTTGCTGTTTTTACCCGACTGCGCAAGGAGAAGGTTTGTGTTTAATCGACGAAACGAAAAACATAAGGTGAGGAAATATTAATAAACACACAGATTAGCCAAAATTTAAAAGAGTTTTGTATGCTTAGGTATCAAATTGGTTAATAATTTGCTCATAGAATTGCAAGAAATGGATAATGCTGCTTTTAAAATTGAAATTAGAAATTTATTTATAGAAAAATCATATTATAATCTTGACGAAGCTCTTGCTCGTCAAGATTATAACATGATTTTATTAATGTACCTGCTATTTAATTTTATTTCTAATTCTGTTTATCAATGTTGTACCTGGCTGACTTTTACAAGTACTTTTGTATCTGAATGGAATAAATGAATTTGTATTGTATTTTATTATAATCCCAAAGAAATAATTTTGATACTATAGATAGAGGATGTTGGATTGTACCGGTACTATTAAATGGACATGTATTACTACTGAGAGAAACACTTCAGGAGCAGTAGAGGAGTACCCGTCACGATCGACTCTGCAACGGCTATGGAAAATACTGGTCTACGGACATGGACCCTTCCCTTCAAAGATAGAGGGATGTTATGTCGTGCATATCCCGAAGCGGGATTCGAACTCGCAACCTCCTGAGTTCGCCCGCCGTGCCACATCGGTCGACAATAAGGCAGACGTCGTAATAGGCAATTCAAGTTAGGTTTAATTGTCGATTTTCCGTATTTATGGGTAAGATTCAAGTACCTATGTAGTTGTTGGGATCAGATAAGACGTATCCGAAGGCAATATGAGATTCGATATAGCAATCCAAATCTATACTCGTATATGTCAAGCGAGATAAGCATGCAAATGAGTATCAGTTGCGCCGCTCGGCTCACATTTCAATACATATACACTTAATACATTAATTAATGTAATTGGTTGTTCGTGTAACGTTATTTCTAGATATTTAAAGTAAATAAATGCAAATCGTTGCTAAAATGAAGTAGTAATATTCAGTAGTAGTTTCTGCGCGCGGCCTCGCACGCCTTGTATTAACATAAATGTTTAGGATTTTTTTTATCACATGGGAACTTGATCAGTTTTATTTGAGTCCGTACGGGATACTAGCGATCCGCCCCGGCTTCGCACGGGTATATTCTATAGCCTATGCTCATCAGGGATAATGTAGGTCAACAAACAAATCTTTCCTCTTTATAATATTAGTGTAGAAAAAGCCTATTTTATTCCAGGTCTAGATTTACACTGTGCAAAATTTCATCCCGATTTGTTCAGTAGTTTCGGCGTGAAGAAGTAACAAACATCCATCCTTTCGTATTTATAATATTAGTATGTAGGAAGCAGGATACTGATAAAGAATACAGCTAAGACCGAGTCAGACGCTTGTGGCGAGGTTTCGCTGCGAAGCAATATAAATAGCTACATAATGTTTTTTAAACTGACACGGTCAGACATTTACATTTTTCGAAATATAAATAAACTAGCTACTGCCCGTGTATTCGACTGCGCTTTTGAAGTATTACTATGTCCGTCCCCGGGATACTATCCACCTTCCTGTCAAATTTCATTAAGATCCGTTCAGTCGTTTAGGCGTGAAAAGGTAACAGACAGACAGAGTTACCTTCCAATTTATAATATTAGTACAGAAGTATCGATTATACCTGTTTTGTTGTAACATTATTTTGTCCGCTACAATCAATAAATTCATTTATTTTATGAGTAATAATACAATAAATAAAACAATAATGCTGGACAATCCATACAGCATCACAAAGTCCCAATGTCCCACGGGAAGAGAACACTAGACGGAGCGGGCGTTTACAAACAGTCGTCCTTCCGCTAAGCGAATGATAAATAGATCATCATCAGCCTATATTAGTCCACTGCTGGACATAAGCGTCCTATAATGAGCGCCATATTGCCCTGTCTTGGTTTAAAAAAATATACTTAATGATTCTGAAGGCTAGCGTGTCCTTTGTAGATTATAATTATGTTTAATCAAACAAATATTCAGTTACATATTGATTTGCGGATTTGAATAATCTTTAAGGAATTTACTATGTTGAAACTTAAGGTCGCATTCACGCGAGGAGAGTAGTCTAGTCAGCGCTTACGCCCGGCGCTGTCGATGCAAGATAACTTTCATTAATCTCACGTTCGCGGATATAACACAAAAATCACACTCAAATATCGACAATGTTAATTTATTCTGTATCAGGTTACTATCTGCTTGCCGCGGCATCATTAAGATCTGTTCAGCCGTTTAGACGTGAACAGGTAACACACAGAAGTACTACGAATTCATTACGGATGTAAGCGGGTTAACAGGGTGAGTGCGGTTCACTTACCCTGAAGAAGTCCCTCGTTAAGGGATGAAACGTTGGTGTTCTTCCAACACAAATAAGGTTCGTAGTTAACCCGCTTACATCCGTAATGAATTCGTCAAACTACGATAGTTTTAATACAAAAAAAAAAGAGTTACTACGAATTTATAATATTAGTATGGATTATTTATTGCTGTCTGAAATAAACGTAGATACCGCATTGCAAAGTTTTGTCCAAACGCAGGGTGAAACCTTATGGTTTATCTAGAACTACTTAGCACCGCGGTTTCACCCGCGTTAAATTAGAGTTTGGCATTTCTTCAGGATAATTCCCGTAAATCTCCCATGGGATGTTGATGTTTGATGTTTTACCAGGACCAAAGTAGCCTATCTCTCCATCCAATTGTATGCAAAAAATCATCTTCCAAGTAACTTAAAAAATCAAGTCGATTGGTTAGTTACTCAGGGGGGGAAGGAAGGACAAACAAGCAAACACTCTTTCACATTTATTATATTAGTTAGGATTGTAGAACAAGCCAAATTCTTAGCTGAACAAGTTATTTATAACGTGAAAAACATCCGACAACATGTTTCAGGTTTACGAATATAACATAAATCAATTCAAAGAAACAAATATACAATTCAAAGAATCTACGACATTGCGTGTAACTTTCGAAGACATCGAACAAGGTCAACTTTTATTGTAAAAGGCTAAACGATATAAAATTCCATTTATACGACGATTGCTAAACTCAATCAGATTAAGCGCACGAAGTAGCTATCAAATTATAAAAAGTTGCTTGGTGCATAACTTGGTAATAGTAATCATGATAATAAAAATTTTATTTTGTGTACTCAAAGAGTCTCAGATGTCTTCGTGAAGAACCAGAGGAATAGATTTCTATATTCAAAAATTCAAAATTCAATAACTTTATTTCTTTAGGCTTACAAAATAAGCACTTAGACAAGTCAAATTTTATACATAAACAGTTTTATAGATTATCAAATAAGAAACAAAATGTCATTGATTTTGTTCGCTTCAATATTGAATGTAAAAAATTTAGAAGGTAAATAAGTAGCTCTGTTTGCACTGGATAAACTGGGAAACTTCAAGTCCGGTTCAAATTTGTAATTTCTTTGATAGGTAGATATTCCCTGCGTGTTACGTTTTACGTCGATACTTCGTGAGTAAAGCCGTGAGACCCTACTAAGCGAAATAACAGTTAGATGGTATGGTAACCACACAAGATCGGCTATGACTATGGTGCTAGATTATTTGATAATAATTACTATAAGCTGTTTATAGTGTAAAATTTGACTCGTCTAAGTGCTTATTTTGTAAGCTTGAAGAAATAAAGTTATCGAGTTGAGTTTGCTAGAAAATAACGTGTGAAATGTTTTTGTTTTTCCCCTAAGAGGCGAACCTAGCGTGTTTGCTTGTCAAACTAGGACTTGACCTCAGTACTCACAGTATCCCCGTGGTTAAAAACTCAAATAAAGGACATAAAATTCTACATTTTTTCTATTGTTTCTTCAACGTGAAAATACGATTCAGAAAAAAAAAAACATCAAATTGCATTGCATTGCACATACATAATTTGGTCGAGATCTTAGGAACCCTGCGGTCTATTGAAATGACTTATGTTTTGATTCGTAGGTTATTTTATTACTAATTACTCGGTTCCTTCAGACAGTTTCTTTTCATAAGTTGTGTGGTTTTCTTGTAAATAAGCAAAAACTCCATTTTTGCACTTGCGCCGTTCCAAAAACGCATGCCCCGCTCCTACAAACGCAAAATCCTATACCATGCTTTTCACAAACGGGCGCGCATTTCGCCTCAAAGTTGTCAGCGACAAGTTGATAAACACTGCTGCCTACAATATTAATTCAATGAAATATCGCTCCAACCCGGGACTCAGGCTGTGTCGCTGACTTTGGTGTGTAGAATCCATAAGGATCACTCGCCACTCGCCTCTCGACTCGCCTAGCCACTAGCGCCGTGTGAAGCGCGCCTGACAGACAGAATTCCATTCAAGCCTCAAGTACGCGGACTGACATTTAGCGGAATGCAGAGCTGCCTTCATTGAGATTCACTTTATGTATTTGTTGAGGTTCTTCTCGAGAACGATGAATGCTTCTTAGTATGCACGTGCTGCATCATCATCTAGCCCCAAGATAAATAATAGATTCAGGCGTTACTTTGCGGAAATCCATTGCAAAATATAAGGATGAAAATATTTAGTAACAATTCCGCGAAAAAAACCTTCTCCGATAAGTTCTAACAAAATGTAGTCCGCGTTGTAGAAGAAAACGACGCCAACTACAAAATGAAAAAATACCTATCAAAGCAAGACGTCTCGTGGAGAGACGAAACTTTTATTAGATATTTTGATTGTGGTGTCCTGATTATGTCTAAAAGTACTAAAAAACAGAATAAAATAAACATTTAAGGGAGCAACAAACGTGATTTTTTTGCCGTTTTTATAGATAATGGTACGGAACCCTTCGTGCGCGAGTCCAACTCGCACTTGGCCGGTTTTATTCATATTGTTTTGTAATAAGTTAAACTTGACCTACTGAGGCGACGTCATCGCGACATTGTGTACGAAAATTCCGTTAGTTACAACTTGCAACAGCAACATACAAAACATAATGTAAATAGACATTCAGGTCCATGCCGTTGATGTTAGCAAGGGAATTTGACCTTTTTAGCAAAGACATCAGAGTCCATCATGAGTACTTTCTCTACATTATTCCAGTTTTACGTTAAATACAGAAAATATGAGAAAAGTTTACAAACTAGTAACAAAATGTTGCAGGAACCTCGCTGTAAATAAGGTACAATGTAAACAAATCATTTTTATGAGTAAGGCGTAAATGTTGAATGTTCTTAGAAAAATGCTGATTATAAATCACCCAGATTAAAAAAGACCTTGAAGGTTTGCTACAACTATACCTACATGTGTTAATAAGATATGAATAAATCAAACAAACTGGCAGGGCCTAAGCAAGTGAGGCCCATTCTACCATTAGAAAAGAATATTACCAAGAGACCATAAAAAATTAATTTCAAATGGAGAAACTGAAATAAACACTGTCCTCTCACATAGGAGTGTATTGTACATCCTCCTGCATTCAGGTGTTGTCCAGCCCTACTCCATGAAGTAAAGCTTAGGACTGTTAACATCAGTGTTGCCCAAGGTGTAAACTACAATCAAAACTTCTTAAGACTTTTTGTGGTTTTTGCAAACATCCTAGAAGAAAGCCTTTTGACCAGAGATGTGTTACATCACTGTCCTCTGTGTAGGGGCCATTGCTTGTCATGTTGCTAACTTTACTGAGGGGAGAGATACAAATACATCCAATTCTATTTCTTTGTTATTTTCACAGTGATATAACACATCTCTCAGCTCTAATTCGTTGTTATTAATTGCTGATTGACATTGATTTGGCATTTAAACATTGGTTGAAAGAAACAACACATTATCTCTACATGCAAATAGCAATGCACACACTATCTGGAGTTTCTTTCATTTATGGATGATTCTGTGATGATCCATTGTCATAGTAAAGTTGTTGGTTAGCAGGATATGGCCCCTGGTCAGAAAGCTTACTTAGCTAGGATGGAACAAACACTGAAATGTTGAAAGGCAGCTGATAAGAAACATACAGAAAGTCCTACTCTGCTTTTGGGGAGTAAGGCCCATATTACTTAAGCTTGCTTAGTCTTTATTCTGAGCTTGAGTAACGATTTTGTATGGTACAAGCGATACTCAAGCATATATCAATGACTGAGCAAGATTTCACTTTTAGGGCCTCAATAGGCATGGGCAAATCAAATGTGCAATACACCTACAACCTACAAATTCATAAATAATGGACAATTCACAGCATCATTTAGCCTGAATTCATTCTAATTTAGAATTAGAACAGAATTCTTGTACAGTATGATGCAGATTTGAATCTCAATCTTGACTAAAAGCCACAAACACATGAAACCTTTCTGCTTATCACTGTTATCACATTAGAGATATGATGTTATCAGTGAAATTCCTTTACCTGACACTTTCAGTACTTGAGGGTACTAGAGCACTGTCATACACTTTATCATGTCTTTCATGATAATTTATCTAAGATGTATTCAGTAGGTAAAACCGTCCAATGTTGTATAATACTGTTCTTACATATAGCTGACTATATTTAAATGTTCAGATGTTTTGAGCTATTTGTAGAAATTCAGAATTTTTTTTCATGTTATTTTGAAATATTTGAAGATGTTGAGTTGATTTTAATAAATATATGATGTAAAGAATCAATTTTAATTTTAGAAACAACCAATAAAATGTTGTTTTGGATAAGTAGGTACATTTGAAATTCATCAAAATTGACCTACTCAATCTCATTGATGCTTAGAACTATTGGAAACAGACAGGTTTGCATAGAAACTTGCTTACTTAGCCAATAATGTAAACATTACCTGAATAATTTCCGATTTCGAAATTATAAACAGCACACACTGCAATCCAAGGGAAACCATACACAAACACTTGTATTCGCTAGAATGCACCGCCGCGCCTCTTATTCAATTAGCTACGACAAATATTTAACTTTATATGTACTTGTGCGACACTCCGCGAGCTCGTGGAGGAATGAGACTGGGTACATCGTAGACGAGAATCGAGAACGTATGACCGGCCTCGCCTTCCAAAAACTGGTTCCCTGATTCACCCACTGAGCTCTAGGCTTCCGGCCGCAAGAGCACGCACGACGTCGCAGCACCTCGACGTACACTCTAATCAAACCCAATGATTATTCTAGGATTTACCAGGATAAATTATTCGATAGGTGAAAGGGGCATACCTTGCTCGTATCAAACGTGTGATTCCAGTCCGAAACAGTCCGTGGGTATAAAATGGGTTAGTATCACTGGAAGCACGTTTTGTTTAGTATCACAATTTGTCTTTATCACTTGTAAATTCGAACACAAACGATGGTAAAAACCGTTTCACGCGAATGCAATAAACGCGCCGCTAGTCTGAAAAAGACGCCATTTTGATTTCGTCAACTAATAATCATAGACAAGTTATTTGCAGACGATCCGGGTGATTTTTTGACTTTTGTCATTTGTTGATCATGATCATAGAGGTGATCATGCATGCATGATTACTGTTAAATGAAAATGTTACGTATTCCTTTGCGTGTTCCGTGTAGTTTTACTTCGTTGTGTAGCTGTAGTTGGCTACTGGGGCTGCCGATTTTATTTGATTTCTTTTTGGAATGAATTAACCAACGATTAAGGAGTATAGGGGGTTTTTTCTTTCGTCCAAGGAAATAACCCTTTTTACTTAATAAAAAAAAATCATAAGTGTCTATGGTTTTTTCAAAGTATTGCCACTCTGCAAATATTCCACATTTAGGAAACCAATCAGACAGTGGAAAAGTAACTGCAGCTGTCATTTTGTTAGAATGTGTGGTGAATAAGATTTATTTATTTATGGATTCATAATATAAAAATCAGATAAACTGAAATATTTTCTAACAAAGTGGTTGGTAGACCTTAAGAGTTCTAATTTATGGGTGTCAAAGCGTGTGTTCTTAATGGGTCATGTAGAACTCTTAAGGTCAACCGACCACTCTACGCGCGTAACTTGACGAAAATGCAGTGGACGCCTTAGTTCCTCTGTGATCATGACTTCAACTGGCTGCGTGGCTCCTGAACAAATGCGCTGATGTCGATAATGAATGAATGACAGTTGATACTTTTTAGATTGCCTACACAGTATGACTTAATAACATTGCATCTTCTATTTTATGGTTTTTTTTAAATACAGATTAAAACTGAAAACATTGAATTGAATTTTAAGTCATAAAAAACATTTGCCGACTGCTTTTTGTTTATGCCATCTCAATCATATATTTTTAGATTTATTTCTCATAAATAGTAAAATACCCTATTATATAAACATTTTCTTTTTTTGTAGGTCTCGGGAATTTTTGATTGCTAGTCTGGCATCCCCATTAATTCTAGATCTGTCAAAAAAGTAGCAAGCTTCACCAGCTGTGTGTACGTGTTTATGTTTATTAAATTCGCGAATATGATTTATTAGGCTCATAGGGACCTCGAAACTAAATGTGAAACGAGAGGACAAGATGTCGAGCCGCCGTTCGCTCCTCGGTTCGACGCTAGACTCGCTACCCGCGCCCACAGATCCTCTCCGCGAGTTGTTCGAGGCTTGCAAGACTGGGGACGCTGCGCTAGTTAAAAAGTTGATAACACCCCAAACAGTGAACGCTAGGGACACAGCAGGCCGAAAATCGACTCCTCTACACTTCGCTGCAGGTATGTACACCACTGAGAGGTGAGAATATCATTTTGTTTTGGTAAGAACTGGATATGTACCGAAAGTGAAAGGCTTCCTGGCTCATGTTGCTGTTTGGTTAATTTGGATAAATTGCATAATTATGTTATGGTTGCTGGTTCCGGTGGCCTGCGCGCTTGTTGTGGCTTGGATTTACGTCCTTGTTTGATTCATGAACTTGGCAATAACATATGACTAACTTCCCGTTGTTGTTTTATCTACGTCCAAGTGCTATTCATTTTATCAATTTGTTTGTTGTTGTGAACTTGACATTCGAATTAAACTTTAAGTAGCACATAAACCAAGTGAGTAACCTATAACTTAGTTCTAAGATAGAATATTACACCTTAGCCCTAGTTTAGTATTATTATCAAATCAACAGAGCATTCATAAATGAAAAGGAATGTAATAAAATAGCTTGAAAATGAATTGAAATGAATTTCCACTCACATTTCGATACATAGATAGATAAAGACTTTATTTGCAACTTCAGACACACACATACAAAACACAATGTAAAAACAACTTACTCCCTATGTGATTCATTCAAAGAAATAAACATTATGACAGTCCCCTGTCAGTATATTTAAGAAAACTTGTTGTACACTCACAGAAATATCAATTTGTTCCCTAATAAAAGCAACATACATAATTTTAATACTAGAAATAAGAATAAACTCACTGTGCCCATAACCAGGCTACACAAGATTAATGTATCTTTTGAAGGGTAATGTATACGCTTCTACAACAAAACTCCTAGTGAGTTGCAAACATTATCAATAAATAAATTCAAACAAATTGTCAAACATGTCCTTTGTGAAAAGGATTACTACAAATTATCAGATTATCTAGATGATAAAAAAACTTGGACAACTTTTACTCCAACTCGAAAACTAACATTCTAACAAGGTAAACGTTTTTTGTTCCTTTCTTTACTTTACCTTAAAATGATTGAAGTGATCTTTATTTCCTAGTTTTACTTATACATATAATTTGATTTATTGTGACATGTCCAAGAGTCCTGTAAGGTCTATAGAACATAAAGCAATTTGATGTTTGAAAAACAACCAATAATATAATTAAAAAATCTAAGTAAAGTGTGTATGTGTGCTGCAGTACGCCAGAAGGCCTTTGGGCCTTAGGGGATTAGGTGTTCGCACCATAACTAATTTATTTTGTCAAATGTTTATACCAACTTAACTACCTATGTCCTGTATGTTGTTAAATGTTTATCGACCTATCTATAACTTTGTGTTAGACAAGCAGCTCTGAAGCTAATGTGTGTATATTTTAGTTGTTGTCAATGTACTTTATTGTACTTTTGAAAGAGCTCTCTGAAGGAACAGTGGTCGGTGGTCACTGTAAAAGCAAATGGTAAAATTAGTGTTAATCATTCAGGCTATGGGCGCAGAGAAGTAGTAGAGCTCCTGATAGCCGCCGGCGCAACCTTACAAGCGCGAGACGACGGAGGCCTACAGCCGCTGCACAACGCCTGCTCGTTCGGGCACGCGGATGTCGTCAGGGCTCTGCTGACGGCCGGCGCGACGCCCACGGCCAGGGATAACTGGGGGTACACACCGCTGCATGAGGCTGCTGCCAAGGGGAAGATCGATGTTTGCATTGGTAAGATTTATACACACGGACAAAATTACTATTAAACCCGAGCCATTGTTATGATCAATGTTTGTAAACAACTCGCAGCACAAACATCTCGAGATTTCCAAAATAGTTCTATTTTCCTTACAACTAGATGACGGCGCAAATCTTTTGCAGAAAAATAAGCGAGAAATAAATATATCTAGTCTTTAATGGAGACGTGATGCCACAAAATGTATGTACTGTTAGAGACTAATTTGTGCACAAAATATTTTTAAACGTACGCCGATCTGAACACATTTATAAATACTATTTAATACGTCGTCCCACGCAATAGGCTTCCCCAGCTCCCACGAGCCTCTTAACATCGTCACGCAACAGATTCTTCATTCGGTTCGAGAATGGCTGGTACGTTAGCGGTGACAAAGGCCGGCCGGATGATGTCGTTTAGACTGGCATGGCGAGATATCCGACCGGCAGCCCTAGTACACGATATGATGTGTATCCGTGATGACCAAGCTGTTCGACAGCAGTACCGCACTGGCATTGATGAGGCGCGCAACACCTTGCACCCAACCGAAGACAAGTTGCGACACAGAAAGTTACGGGATCCAATATAGTGCCAGTGTTGTATGAAGGAAGTGCTTGCAACCAACTTTTTTGCAGTATAAATATGTCCTGTGCATCAAAGGATTTTATCGCGACAAAGTTCGTGCGGTTGACTACACGAGCGGTATTGCATCGTTATTCTGAATTGCGATAGTAATTTTAAAAGTGGTAAACTAAGTATGTTTCCGTGAAAATGAATTAACGCACCGTTGCGAAGTTTTTTCCAATGTGGCCAAACTCTTCGTCGTAGATGAAACACGAAGTTTTATTGCGACAACGCGAATCTTCGCCTTTTAGTGTGGTCGTAGCATTACGGATACAGAGCATTGAATAATGATAATGATGTTGTTGTTTCCAGCATTACTCCAGCATGGAGCTGATCCAAACATCAGGAACACGGAGGGCAAGACTCCTCTGGACCTGGCCGACTCCGCCACCAGGCCGGTGCTCACAGGTGACCTACTTTAAGGCGTGGATGTTTGTCAGTTGGGTTTCGTTAAAACCTTTTCTCTCCGTAATGTTTATCGAAAAAGCTTCGGGAAAATGCATAATAATCTAAGCGATACGAAGCACCGTCCCCTTCGTTTCAAAAATGAAAAAAAAAAACTATTCTAAATATCAGTTTTTGCAAAGTAACATCTTTTTTATTAGTTACTACCGTTTCTTGGTCATTGAAGTTTTGTCCTCACACTTTTCATCCCATAAATAAGTTGCCAGTGAGACAGAATAACCTTTAACAACGCGTGCGAAGACGCGGGCAGAAACTAATAATAAATAATGCTAATTTGTTTCCCTCCAGGAGAGTACTGCGCGAGCTCGGTCCTCGAAGCGGCCCGCTGCGGCGCGGAGGCCCGCCTGGGAGCCCTGCTGACGCCGCTGAATGTGAACGTGCACGCGGGCGACGGGCGGCGCTCGACGCCGCTGCACCTGGCGGCCGGCTACAACAGGCTGCGGGCCGTCAGGCTGCTGCTGCAGCGCGGCGCCGACGTGCACGCCAAGGACAAGGGGTCAGTTACAACATCACACTGCACAAACGATATCACCAGACCAAGTCAACCACAAAAGGTCACCGTTTTCGAGCGGGAGCGCCCTAGCGCGAGAACTCAACCAAGCTGCCATCAAAAAATGTGTTTTTAATAAACCATAAGTTTAGGGTTTTTGGAGTATTCCCCTTGTGCTATAAATTTTGCTTCTTGCCAAATTTCACGATTCTAGGTCAACAGGAAGTATCCAATAGGTTCTGTGTGCATATGATCCATTTTCAATTAAATTTATTTATTTAATTTAATTAAAAGGGATTGTTTGTTGTAGAGGTCTAGTCCCACTGCACAACGCGTGTTCGTACGGGCACCACGAGGTGACGGCGGCGCTGGTGGCGGCGGGCGCGGACGTGAACGCACCGGACCTGTGGGCGTTCACCCCGCTGCACGAGGCGGCTGCCAAGGCCAGGCTCGAGGTACTGTTCATCATCAGCCCACGAACTTGGCCCTCCCCTCACAAGCTCCCTGCATCTACCAGCAGTCACGTCAAGGCTGCTTTTCCACCAGAGATGTGCTACGTTGCTATATTTCCAGCCGACCAATAGTCAATCAATCAATCGCTACATTATCGCGTCATTTTTGTCAGCTACGAAAATGACGCGATTAGGGCATCCCAGACTACGTTTGCCGATTTGCAGTAAACAAACTCAGTCTCCAGTCATTTAATGATTTATTTTGTTTTTGTGTCAAGTGTGTGATTGTCCACAGGTTTGCTCGTTACTACTGAGCGAGGGGGCAGATCCTACGTTGCTGAACTGCCACGGGAAGTCTGCGCTGGATGTCGCTCCGACGAGGCAGGTGCAGGAGAGATTGTTGTGTGAGTAATATTGTACACATGCTGAATCTGAATATTTAAGGGGGCGTCCATTAATTATGTGGGGCTTTATTTTATTTATTTATTGAGCTAGTACAGAAAAAAAATCCAATTACGCTAGTCATAAGTACAAGAATTACAATTAAATTGATACAATTGATAATACTTACAATAACTAAGATTTCATGTCAAAAATAATTATAATAATAATCAATAAATACCTTTATTAATAATTTTATATACACGGTGTAACATTATTACACATTATTACAACATTATTCAAGGGGGTCGAGCTAAATGTCACGTGGGGGAGAGGCTCGCCAAATATCACGTATTTTTTCACGATATTAAGCAGTTCCTACTGTTTCTTTCGTGTCGGCAAATTTTTAATAAAATATCATATAAGAGTTGCGGCAAATTAAATTTCTGTTAGGTTTAGAGAGTTTTTGTGAATTTTCGACACCTTTGGTCGAAAAATCGCAAAAATCACCTCACGGAATCACCTATGGATGCCCCTTGATATGAATCTAAAAATTTACAATAAGCGCTTACAAAAACACGACGAAGATATTATAAGATATGATTTGTGTTTTTCCGTCAATTATCAGTAAGAGGACAAACACAAAAACCAAGTTTCATTGTTTATTATAAATTTCCAGATGAATACCATGGCTACTGCCTACTCGAGGCGTGTCGACAAGCAGACCCCGCGAGAGTCAAGAAACAGCTGGGCCATGTGCCCGCTACGCAACAAACGGTACGTTTAGAAGTAATATTATAAACAAAAAGAAATAATATTATTAGGCCCAACATCGAGCCTTGAGCGACCCCGAAGTTATTGTACTCTACTATAAATAAGATCCATCTACATAGTTCTCGATTTAATACGACTACGTCCAGTTTAACGCTTTTCAAGACAAGCCATACGAATGTGTGCAGTTTTAATGATATTTTTATTTAGTTTACTTTGAGATATATACAGTCAAAAGCATTTGGGAGGTCACAAAAGTTGAGGATGTCATTCGTAAACTAAGCAATATTCTGTTTACCATAAAGCCATTTTAGTTTCATAAGTTCATTGCGAATATGATGGGAAAACTAAAAAGGTCCGCCTGCGACGCGCCACAGAGGTCGTCTCCGCGAAAACATATCGCAAAGCGGTTAGGAATAATGAAAATGAGCTACCAGCTCACCGTGCAGATTTCGACGGAGTTTTCCCATCATATTCGCAATGAAATTATGAAACTAAAATGGCTTTATGGTAAACAGAATATTGCTTAGTTTACGAATGACATCGACGCGATGCAGGAGATTGTGGCTTCGATTCCCGCCTTGGGACAAATATTTGTACGATCTGCAGGTATTTGTTCCGGGTGTTATGGTCGTTTTCTATGTACCTATAATAAAAAATATCTATTTATGTAATGTATTGTATTATGTTTTTCCTTTTCCTTTTCTTTGTTTTGATTATTGTGTTGTTTTGTTCAATTTAATTATTATGCTTAGTACTATTGTTTGATTATTGTGTAAATTCTAATTTTTATGTAACCCTGGACCCATGAAGTCTGAAATAAAGAATTTATTATTATAGCGCCCATAACACAAGCGCAGAGCTTGTTTTACCTTGGGACTAGATAATGCTGTGTGAATTGTCCAGCATTATTTATTTATTTTCGATAATAGGATAACATATTAAAGGAAATTGTTCTTTTCAGAGCACAGCCAGCGAAAGCGGCAGCACAGTGTCTCTATCAGAAGTGGGCTGTGACTACGCACTCGTTAACTTCCCGCGGCGGGGGACCGGCGACCGGCCGCTGCACCTCGCCGCCGCCGCGCCCTATCCCAAGAGGAAGCAGGTAAGTTTTACATTGGCCTATGCTAGACCACAGCTGGGCATCGCCCTCTGAGCGTCATAGCGCCTTGTCTCCAGCCGCATCCAGCGTCCCTGCGGTTCTGAGCAGATCGCCATCCCTCTTGAAAATCCCGCTCTCAAAGCGAGCGTTTTACACCTTTTATAACTTCGTTTTATAACTTTCTTTCTTCTGGAGTACCGCAAGGATCGTTTTTAGGACTGCTGTTATTAAGAGTATTTGTAATGATATTACAAAATTCCCTAAGAAACAACTTAATAAACAATAATAAATAGTCTAGTCTCTATCTACTGATATTACTATAGTTTTTCCCTTGTACAAACAGTATTTCTTCCAGGTGATGGAGATCCTAATCCGCAAGGGGGCGCGCGTCAACGAGAAGAATAAGGAGGGACAGACTGCCCTGCACCTGGCCGCGCATCACAACCACCTGGATGCCATGGACCTGCTGCTGAGACACGGTAATGATCCATGCTATCGGATCAGCCGACTAGGAGAACCTTTTTCCTTTTATACTCCGATACAAAAACTTGGATATATTTAGTGGGTTTCAAATATTAATGGAAATTATTTCACGACATTGGTCATCGAAGCAAAGCACAGAATCTCGAAACAGTATTTTAGGGTTTTGAAAAGCTTTCATTCATCATTTACTTGATCTCTCGTTCGTTTTCGAGTTCAAATTTAAACATTTTTGGCTGTGACATGTGAGATTACACGTTGTTATGTGTTAGTTTTTAGTGATAACCTTGTTGTTTTCTGTCTTTGTTATCAGTTTTTATTAAGTTTTCGTTCATAAATGTCTTTTATTATAAATCAGAGTATGTAGGAATAGTTTGTGTGCTCATGAGGGGGGTATATCGGTTGGAAGCTTCGACTAACGGAGTATAAAACGTTGAAGACGTTTTTTTTCGGAATTTAAAGACTACTTATTGTAAGACTAACGCCCGAATACTCATCTCAAATTGAAGCACGTCTCAAGTCGTCGTTTTTTGACAGTTTTCAATGCAAATCTGTTAAAAATTTGTCGCTTGAGACGTGCTTATATCTGAGTTGCGTTTGAGTACGCGGGGGTTAGTCTAGTACATTATTTTGCCAAGGTGGCGGTTCTCACGAACCGCTCTCATCATGCACCTACAGTATCAGGTAATACATCCGTTGCCGTTAGGAGACGGACTTGGGTCGGTATCATTGGCCATCCCATCTTTTTGTCAATCTTTCATCTTATCATTTATTTGTCACGCAGTGGAGGGACTTTCACCTATATTGACCTGTTTGTTTGTAGGTGCCAAAGTGAACGCGTGCGACCTCCGCGGCGAGAGCGCCCTCTGTGTGGCCGCCAGGAGAGACTCCGCGGCCGCTTGCCGACTGCTGCTGGCTTGCGGAGCCGACACCAGCCCCGACACACACTACAACCAACCACTAGGTAAGTGGCTCACTGCACCACCAACAGCCTATGCTCAGCTATGGACTAGCATTGCTGGACAAATACCTGACTGCTGCTGCCCCCTGGTGGATACAGTTGAGGCCTCGCAGAATCAGAGCACACGTTTCGGAGAGTGCCCATTACGAACAAATTTACTGTTTTCTGTTCTGGCTCCATTCACACCGGATTGGCTAGCAATTTCAGTGTCAAACTGGTGTCAAATAAATTAAAACGTTATCTTGATACATAAAAGATGAACAGACACGTCTTCAATAATAAGTTGAAGAGGCTAGTCTGAAATAATAAGTAAAACAAGAGATTTCTCTCAACGATTTATTTATTTGTGATCTAGTATGCCCCCCCCCCCCCTCCTCCCCCATTCACTCAGCCCCCGTATGTCTCATGTCCCCCCCACTCGTCCGTCCCGTCCCCCGTCCGTGCGGCCCTGGCTCGCACCATCTCGTCCGGGGCACTCTTCCGATCGTACGCCCAGCCTACCCACGCGAAGAAGTCGATGAACTTCGTCGTAAAGTTTAACCTGAGAACCACAAACAATCGATCAAGCTACGAAATTATATTAATTTACTCTCTAACAAGAGATAAATAAATACAATACTCCTCGTTACAAACCTGTTGTTCCCCAACTCCGCGGCTCGGTAGTCCCAGGGGAACACGTGGTGGTAGTTGTGCCAGCCCTCGCCGAACGTAGCAAAGCTGACCGGGATGCTCTGCACGGGCCTGAAGTAATAAATACATACAGGGCCCGTGACCGCCTAAAAAGTGTCGTACGGTGTGACGTCACGCGCAACTTTATCAAAAGTCAATAACTTTCTTTCTCTATGCTTACAAAACAGCACTTAGACAAGTCAAATTTTATACATAAACAACAACTTTATAAAATTAATTTAACTGGATATATCTTCTGATTCTCTAACTAATTAGAATTTTAGGAAACTAGCCTATTCCAAAACCCCTTCTATTTAATTGTTACATTACCCTGGGACACCACGTTTTTATTTATTTATTTAGGTGGAAAACAAACAGCTTATAAAAAACTTAAATAATAGTTACAATGGTGGTAGGTATAACTTAAGCTTAAGAGTTTTCACTTATAGAACGTAAATATGCTTAAACATAAAAAAAATATATAATCTGATAAAGTTGATACATAAAAATTAAATGAAATGAGATCAGTAAACTCAATTTATAGTGTTCGGTAGCAAATAATTATAAGGGGAAAATGTTGCTCTAAAGAGTCATATAGAGTGGTTTGCCTGTTCGGTAGCAAATAATTATAAGGGGAAAATGTTGCTCTAAAGAGTCATATAGAGTGGTTTGCCTGTTCGGTAGCAAATAATTATAAGGGGAAAATGTTGCTCTAAAGAGTCATATAGAGTGGTTTGCCTGTTCGGTAGCAAATAATTATAAGGGGAAAATGTTGCTCTAAAGAGTCATATAGAGTGGTTTGCCTGTTCGGTAGCAAATAATTATAAGGGGAAAATGTTGCTCTAAAGAGTCATATAGAGTGGTTTGCCTGTTCGGTAGCAAATAATTATAAGGGGAAAATGTTGCTCTAAAGAGTCATATAGAGTGGTTTGCCTGTTCGGTAGCAAATAATTATAAGGGGAAAATGTTGCTCTAAAGAGTCATATAGAGTGGTTTGCCTGTTCGGTAGCAAATAATTATAAGGGGAAAATGTTGCTCTAAAGAGTCATATAGAGTGGTTTGCCTGTTCGGTAACAAATAATTATAAGGGGAAAATGTTGCTCTAAAGAGTCATATAGAGTGGTTTGCCTGTTCGGTAACAAATAATTATAAGGGGAAAATGTTGCTCTAAAGAGTCATATAGAACATCTCTTTTATTAAAAAGTAATAAAAAGATACTACTTTAATATATGAATAAAATATTATGTAAATAACTGTTTATGTAATGTTTAAATAATTACATACTTACTACTGAGAAGTGAAAAAAGCCATGGATACTGTGTGTTGATATGATATGATGGCTGGTATGGAATAGATCAAGTTGTGAGTAGTTTGTGTTATAGGTATGCATTGTGCGAGGCAGGTGTGAGTGCTGACGGTAGTTAGTGGAGCACGTCGGGTAGTATAGCTTAAGATTGCTTCTACGAGAGGAGCGACCAGAGGGTATCGATCATTTGATATCAGATAACAGTGAGGGGCGTCAACTACGTTTAATAATATATTACGTAATAGTGTTAAATCCGCGGCTTCTCTCCTACTTTCCAAGGGCAACAAATGATGGTGTTTACAGCACTGTCAATATAATCCGGAATAAAAATGTTGAAATTAATTAACTTGAGGAATTTCTTATGTGGTTTCTCTAGTTGGTTAATATATTTATTATATTGAGGATTCCAAGGCTGGGAGGCGTATTCTAGATAACTCCTAACTTGTGAACAATACAGTATTTTTGGCTTAGTCTTCAGCGATTTGAAATCTCTAGTTTTTGAAGTCACCGTTTTCGAGCGGGAATGGTGCAAATTTAAAATTGTTCATTAGGTGGGCCTTCTGCTAGTTCCATCAAAGAGATGCTGTCTCCAGCATAATTTAAAAAAAAATTAGAGAAAGCCGAACGTAGGCTTTCGGCCTCGCCGTAAGGTTGTCCCCAAAACAGCGGAAATCAAGGTAGTTTCCACTGTGATTGTTACCTTATCCCGCTGTCGTATGGCTTGTTTCCCCACGCGTGCGCGGCGGAGTTGACGAGGAAGGTGATGTGTAGGTTGCAGAGATAGCGCAGCACGGTGACGTGCCACGCCGTGCTCAGCGCCTCGTCCCAGCACAGCACGGGGATCATGGTGGGGAGGACGAAGCAGACCGTGCCTATGAACGGGATCGCGTATCTGGAAGGAAAGGATCGAAATACAGTGTGGCATGAAAATTACTTGTTCCTATAAAAAAAACAAATAGATTAAACACTTGGTCTCAGACGAAGTTAAACTCCATAGCGATGTGGTTTCCCGTAAATGTTCACTGTGCACACTGGACGTACTACGTACACAATCGGATGCTTTTAACAAATCCCAAAATTGTCTAAATCAACAGCCCAAATATTATAAATATGCGATACCAATACTTAATGATAGATGATAATGAAACACAAATCATAACATGCTTTTGTCGATAGCTTCCGGCATGATACCACTTTAGCTAAAGAGCAACCTTAGCGAAATGTCCAGAATGATTATTGTATTTCGTACTAACTTCTTCTGGAACTGAAGCACGGGGTTGTCGAGCACGTCTTGCATGTAGATAGTCTTCTGTTTGTCGCGCACCTGCTTGCTCTTTCGCACCAGTAGCCAGCCCATGTGCGAGTAGAAGAAGCCGCGGGTTGCGTTGTGAGGGTCCAGCTCTGTGTCGCTGATTGATAACATAACATTCGTTTAGTTGTAAGTTTACATAAATAGTGTGTACAACTGTTTATTCTCCGAATAAAATAAAAGAAAATAAATAAATAAATAGATACAATACAACAAACAAGATTCAACATAGTTTATTGCGTCCATGTTGTACATTTATACAAATAATTTGAATATTATTCAATAATTGTCAAATTTCGCAAATAATCGAAATACCACCGACGACGACGGCGACATTACTTTGCCTCAGCCAACCTGACATTCGAACTGCACTCGCAATCTACAGACACACAGACATACACGCTCAACTTTGTCCAGTCGACCCGCCTATTTGGGTCGGGGAGGTTAAAGTGTAATCCGACCTGTACTTATGATGCATGCGATGATCCCGGACCCAGGTGATCGCTGAGTTCTGGAAGGCGAGCGTGTTCATGAGCATCAGTAGCACCTGCAGCGGGCGGCGCGCCTTGTACGTGCGGTGCGCCCACAGCCGGTGCGCGCCCGCCGTCACCCCGACCTCCGCCAGTACGAATAGAACGTACGCTGAAATAAATCCTTACTACACACTAAAACTCTAACTAGAATATCCTACTCTGCTATTTCTCACTGCATTACGTCTTCAGATGAAGCCGGGTATCTACTGACCAGTGTAACGGGGTGTACATTTTAGCGCATGACGTAACGTTTCATGCTCGCTGCGAATTGTACCTATGTTCATTACGGGCCGACCAGTTCGGCCTTCGGCCTTATGGAATACTGCTTCGGAGGAACGCTGCAATATCAGCCTTTACCAACGTATTTGTGGCAAAGAGCGCTGCTCGTTCAATTAAAGGGCAAAATAAATTTAAAGAAATGAATAGCGGTTTAGCCGTGGACGTATGTCTCCTCTGTAGACCGACACACGTGACTCCGTTGACCTGATCGCCGCCGCTAACCCAGATGGCGGCAACAAGTACCAATTCGCTTCCGCACACTACACATCCGACCAAAAACCGACCCCGTCGGATGCGGGGTCGAAAAATTCGCCGCTTCCGCCCATAAGTGCACTCGTGCACCTAGGCGAAGCCTTCACTTCCTCTTGTAGCATCTGGCAACAGCCCAAGCCAAGGTTCGCACCTAGCTAGTTGTCACGGCTTCACGCACACCAAAATTCAGGTAAGGCGCTGTCATGACCATCAGCGGTCTACAGCTGTGGACGTATCACCACGCTTGCTCGGCGGATTGGTGATCGCACTTGAGGTGTCGAAATACATAGATGGAAGTTGTTGCCTTTACTCTAGCAGGTACCCGCTCAGTCGATTCATATGACATCCATGCAAGAGTTGGAGAGGTGGATGCTCAGGCCGCGACTGTCACGGCTACAACAAACTTATGTTGATGTGAACTTATTTCGTTTCTGCAAACTTGTAAAACTGTTTTAATCGACAATACACTAAGTTACCGAAAAATAAAGTGGCCCAATGCGCGCTGGTGATCGCGAGGTACAGTCCGTAGAGCGCCGCGAGATGTCCGTACGCGAAGTTGGCCACGTTCTGCTTGATGATGACCAGCTCCCGGTCTTTGTGGGGGGCGGGGGGAGCGGCCACGTTGTCTGTAGCCAGGGGGGCGCAGTCCGCCTGGTGCGGAGGCATGGCTGAAGGCAGAGGATGGAGTTAGGATGCTCCTATTACTGAGCCTCCGCCGTCTGTCTTTCTGTCCGTCTGCGGGATGTATCTCATAACCCGTAAAAGTTGACTTGTGAAATTTTCACAGAATATAAATAAAATAAATAATGCTGGACAATGCACACAGCATTATCTAGCCCCAAGCTAAGCAGAGCTTGTGTTATTACTAGATAACTGATGTACATAATACAATACATAACATACCCCTACATAGATATTTTTTATCTCAACATATCATACAAATATTTGTCCCAAGGCGGGAATCGAACCCGCAACCTCCTGCGTCGCAGGCGGACCTTCGCCCACCGCGCCACAGAGGTCGTCTTGTGTGAATTCTATTTCAACAATTATTAAAAAAAAAAAATTGAAATGAAATGGAATTTCAATTTACCTTCTACTTTAAAATAATAGAGATTAATTATAAATACTATTTACAATTGAAACAATTGAGTTAACTGCAGACTGTTGCAAACAATCTACAGGTAGCTCAACTGATCCATATCAATACCAGTCGCGCACGTGCCCAAGACGCTGGCTGCATTGCCCCGCTGTATGACAATGCTGTTGCGCTGCACCAGATACTCACCAGCTCTCGGGTCACGCGTCGCTTCGACCAGACGCGAGAGATACTATTTTACAAGCTTTCCAAACACTCGAACCCACCGCTTTCCAGTTCTAAACAGCTACAATCAGTTACCACTTCAAATTGACTTGTGTATAATATCGACAACCTTCTGATGATAGTATTATTAATACAATGACGAAATTCCTCCGCTAATTCCTTAATAAGCGAAGATTTTTTATTTTAAACGTGAATTGTTAAATTCGCGATGTTCTTGGCAAGGACGTGTCGGACCAGGCAGTCGCGGGTTCCGTTGCAGTTTTATGGTTTTTTTGGCGTTAATCTTCATTTATTTATGGTTTATTGGGATGCATTTTCCATATTTTTTTTCCAGTATTTTCATTGGTCGTTGCCTTCTTTCTGCTCCATCTCCATTTTTAATTTCGCTACACTAGTTTCTGCTCCCGGACTCCTTGGTACAATAAAGATATCCGTCATTGAATTCAGATTAAGTTTTACGTGTACCACTAATTTAATTTATCTTTTGGCAACTTTTAAAGATGTCGGCTTACAAACATCTACACTTTTTGCCTGTTTTAGGTTCATCCATTATGGGTCGTAAATTGGGAATATAGTTTTACTAATTGTGCGTTTATTGCGTTATTAGTTGAGTTGTGCGTGTGTGCGCGTGTGCGTGTGTTAGCTATGCCTCGCAATGGTATTACCCATCCTCATCATCATCATCAGCCTATATTAGTCCACTGCTGGACATAGGCCTCCCCTAATTATTTTAATTTTATTCTAACAATTAGGTTAGCCAATAGTGAGTACACCAGAACTTAAAAGTATTTAAATAATTTATAAATTAATTATTTGAAGTGCACCAACCTCTTACAGGCCGACACAGCGTGCGTGAAACTTAAACTAAGCACTCTAATACAGAGAAAGGGAAATAGTAGAAAACAGTACATAACATACGTTGAAATAAACTTACTAACAAATATATAAAGAAAACAAAGCAATAAGCAAAAACACAAAAGAAATAAGATAGTAGATAATTGTGAAAGAAAATTAATTGAGAACAAAGTACATCAACACCAGCTAATGAGCGCCGGAGCCCTGTGTTCAGTTTGTTATTAGTGGTGACCCGCGCGTTGGTAAAGATATTACAATTCTATTTGATCATCCAACGGGAACACTGGATTTTTCCGCGATCGAAAAAGCCTTAGTTTTAATCAAGAATAAAAGCTATCCTAGTACAAGTTTTATCCAAATCCGTTGAGCCATTTTGGAGTAAAGGAGTACCAAACATATGCACACGTACGTATGTACAGTCAGCTGCGAAAATATGTATACACTCCCATGTTTTGAAATTTGATTGAATAGTAATTGTATAGTCATTGTGATAATTTATATATCTTATTCTGACAAGAACGATGTCTACTTAGTATGAAAAATGTGTGCGTAGACTTTTATATGATAAGTTCCGAGTAAAATAAAAGTGACAACTTGGAAGTGTATACATATCTGAGCAGCTGACTGTACATAGAAGCTTTCTCCTTTATAATATTTGTCTGATTGATACTCGGAGATCCGGTCTAAGAAATTAACTCATTCATTTGTTAACTAACGCATAGGGGGCATCCATTCATGACGTCACGCAATTTTGGTAATTTTTCGACCCTCCTCCCCCCTTGGTGAGATGTCGTGAGACTTGGGTCCCCCTCCCAATAATCTCACGTGAGATTTTTCAAACCGCATATTTTCATGTAAATAGATTAATCTGTGCTTTATTGCATTGGATTGAAGACTTCGGAAAACGTAGTCTATAATCACTGTGATTATATACTACGTTTTGACATGACAAAATCGAACAATAAAATACTTACGAAAAATAAATAATAATATATCATTTATGTCTGAAGGTCTTACTTAATAGTCTTACTTTATTGGTACAGTTACAATATTCTGTTTTAGACCTATTTCACCGTTTGGTTCAACACCTCGCTCTAACTAAGTTTAGGAAACTTGTGTCATAGTCGCGAAGGATCTCTACCTCTCGGCAAATATCTTACAGGCAACTGTTATGGCTTCTTAAAAGTACAGATTAGGGTTTGTTCCCGGGAATTCTCGTCCCGGGAATTCCCGGGAAATCGGTCGGTCTCGTACCCGGGAAATTCAGCTCGAGAAAAGTCGAGACATCGAGAAGTTTAAATAAACATTTTTACGCTTAGCTTTCTTTGTAAATGCGAGGCGGCAGCGGCATCCTTTGACAGCACGGCTCGTGTCTGTCGGTATCCTTTGTTTTTGCCGACAAACGCAAGCGCGACGCGGCCCCAGTTGTATTTTGTTCATTCGTGTTTCAACTCCCGCCGTGTTCGGATCGGTGGGATCATAAACCCAGCATAGTATTTACTATTTAGTGACGCACGAGTAATAGAATCGCAGAACAAACAGGTAAGTATTGTTATTATTTATTTAAATAGTTCAAGTGTTTGTTTTGTTTTGTAAGTACTTTTGTATTACCAAAATAATATTTTTGTTTAAAATGAATAGGTATGTTAAAGAAATAAAACTTTTGTTTTTAATCAAATAAGAGAATTGTTAGTGCATAAATATTACCGATTTCATTAATTGCATTTGTATTGCAGATGTTGTAATAATCCCACAAAAGCCTAAAGTTCTAAACTAAACACATAATATTAAGACGTTGTTTTATGACAATTTATCTACTACAAATAACACAAAACGTATCCAACCAATAACTGAACAAGACAGCTTTGCAGCTCAATTAGAGAGAGCAGTAAAAGGTGTTTCGAGAAATGGTGAATCAACTAATGCTGTGGTGCTTTCCAAATCAATTATAAAAAAAGAGTTTTTGCTATTTGAAAAAACAGGCAAGAGGACCCCTAATCTGGAAACACTATACAAAGCATTAATTTCAGTCAAGCCGACTTCAACAGAAAATGAAAGGGTATTTTCCATATCGGGAAATGTGGTCAGTAAGATTAGGAGCCGGCTGTCTGATAAATCTATTAATGCTTTGGTTTATCTTAAGGCATATTTCATAAGAATTAATAAGCAGGCTTAAAGACAGTTATATTTTTCGTATTAATAGTAGATAGATATCTCTTATTTAATTACATTAAAACTGCCAAAAATTGTGATACCATACCACCCACATAGTGAGATTAGTGAGTGATCTTTAGTTATGATGAGAAAAATTATGATTGTTTTTAGTTAAGATGTTTGTTTTAAGCTGATTGTTAACAGAGATTTTGTTTTTTATTACAGATTAGTGAGATGAGATTAGTTATGATAAGGAGAAGAAGTATGATTGTTTTTAGTTAGCAATTTTGTTTTGAGCTGATTTTTTATTGAGAACTTGTTTTTTTTGTTAAAAATTATGTTGATTTTTTTCATGTAAAATAAACACCGTTAAATTAAAGACTCTTTTTATTAATTAAACAAAAATTTAGACGTATTTTATTTTTTCTCGACAACCCGAGAAGACCCGAGAAATCAGGCTCGAGAAGTCTCGACACCCGAGAACTAAAAAACCTCGAGAAATCGGAAACCCTAGTACAGATACAACGATTTTAAAGTAAAAGCAAAAGATTAAGGAACAAAACTAAAAATATGTATAAAAGGAAAAATATAATTAGGTACATATCAGCCAGATAGATGCCCAATCTTGTTCTTATTTTATGTGTTGGGGTTGATATGCTTTACAAGAGAAGGTAAACTATTCTTAATAACTAGGTATTAACGTAAAAGTACATATATTAAAAGGTTCAGCCAGTATTCATGTATATGTAGTGTGTGTGGGTGTTGGGGTGTGTGGGTGTTGGGATGTGTGTATGTCAGGGTGTATATGTGTGTGTGTGTGTATGTGCTATCGTGTTTAATGTCACTTTATAAGGTATTCATTTTCATTTCACTGTTCTCATCATATTCTCTGTTTCATTGTAATCAAGAGTCAGTAAATAGGTTTTAGTCTTAGTTTTACATTCAGCATAACTTAATTTTCTTAGCGATATTTGCTTAGTGATAGTATTATAGAGGAATGGGGCTAAGAAAGCGAAGTGTTTTTGTGCGAAAGCAGTTTTACATGTTACCTTTTTGTATACTAGGTCTTTCCGCCTTTTACTAGGCGATATCACACTAAGGGTTGGGTATTTCTGATGTTGTCTAAAGATTATTTGCTGTATGCACAGCTGTCTCACAGTTAGCATCTTGCAGTCCGCATATAGTTCGACCGTAGGGTACCTGTAAGGTTTTGAGAAAGCTACCTTCAGTACGGCCCTTTGCGCTCTCTCTAGCTGTAGTAGATGGGTTTTAGCTGCCCCGCCCCATGTTGTAGCACAATAACTTAGTAGAGATTGGCAGAGCGCGTAATAAATTGTAAGTATATGGGACTCGTTTGCCGCATGCTTAATATTTTTGAAAACTGCTGTTAACTTTCTGATTCTTGATGTCAGTAACTTAATATGTGGCTCGTAGGTCATCATTGCATCAATCGTAACACCAAGATACTTAATTTTATCGCAACTTTCAAGAGAATCGCAATCGGTGCAGTTTAGCATGGTTGTTCGTAAGCAATTCGCACTATGAGCTCTGAGTTGGTGAGTAGGAGTTGTGAGATCTGGTTTCGTAGATGGTTTTAGATAGAACGCTATATATTTAGTTTTAACTGCATTAAGAGTAAGTATGTTTTGGTAGAGCAGTTTAGCTATAAGGTTAAAACCTTCTTGAGCCTTTTTGTATACCTCATCCCAGCTTGCGTCTTGGAACAAGAGCACTGTATCATCTGCAAAAGCGATTAGTTTACCTGATTCTAATTCCGTTTGAAAGATGGAATTAATATAGGTCAAAAATAGTGTTGGACCTAAGATGCTTCCCTGCGGGATTCCGTAAGTAACCAGCGTGTCTGTTGATACATAATTTCCTATTTTAACACGTTGGTTTCTATTAGACAAATAGCTCTCCATTAAGTTTAGTTGTGTGCCGCGTATACCCAGGTTATGTAGCTTAGACAGGAGCAGTGGTATAGATACTGTGTCGAAAGCTTTAGCGAGGTCGATGAAAATAGCTAGGCATTTTTGCCTTGCGTCCAGAGCTCCAATAATGTATTCGTTAAGATCGGATACAGCGTCGGCGGTTGATCTACCCTTTCTAAAACCAAATTGGTTTTTTGAAATCAAGTTGTACTTCTCCAGGAAATTGACTAGGCGTATATTAATAGCTTTTTCTAGGATCTTAGAGAGGTCGGACAAGATTGAAATGGGCCTGTAATTGGTAGCGACCGATTTATCTCCGTTTTTATGAATTGGCAAGATTATAGATGTTTTGAATACTTTTGGGAAAACTCCAGAAGAAAAGCTCAGATTACAGATGTAGGTAATAGGTTTTATGAGGCTCAATTGGTTCTGCTTTATTATGTGCGCAGATATCTCATCCCACCCTATAGAGCAGTCGGATTTGAGAGAATTTATAAGGGATCTAATTTCGGTTTCAGTCGTTTCCACGAGGCCAAAGGAATTAATTATCTTTGGATCGTTTCTTAGTTGTTTTGTGGGGCTTGTTGAATCCTCTGTAATTTTTTCTGCAAGGGATTTTCCCACTTTTGCAAAGAAATCGTTTACTGCTTCTACAGATTTCTGCGGGTCGCTTTTTTTGTAGTAAATCTTGTGCCAATGTTGTTTTTTGTTTGAAGTTAGTGATACTAGTTATTGCCTGCCAGGTTTTTCTCATGTTTTTTCCCGCTTTGTCTAATTGCGTCTTTTCATAAGTGTTTTTAAGTTTTCGTAAAGAGTTGCAAAAGTTTCTATATCTTTTGTAGCTGATTTTTAATGTTTCATTCTGTGGTGCTCTACGTGATCTGGTATGGAGCCTGTCTCTATGTTTCATGCAGCGTATTAAACCTGGTGTTATCCATGGTTTAAGGGGAGTTTGACGACAGGGTCGTTTAACATGTTTTGTATTTTTCTTGGTGATTTCCATGATATGCTTGACAAATGAATCCGTGGCCGAATCACAGTTAGGGTCAGATAAGACAAATTGAAAATTCGTTTCATTTAGCTCTTTTGATATTGCTACATAGCATTTTTGTGTACATTCTGTTACTGTCCTCAGTAATAAAGCTGATTTTCTGATTTCTAAGAACCAATAATATTGCATCATGGTCTGTTACAGAATTTTTTAGCACAATAGTGATCGCAGCTCGATTAGACTTCATAAAACAATGATCTAGACAGTTTGCTAAACGTGTTGGATAGGTATGTGAAGGCAAAAGTCCGTGAAAAGCCAATAGTTCTAGATATTCAGAAGTCTGTCTGTCTATAGTGTTAGCAATGATGTTAATGTTAATATCTCCTGTAAGCACAATATTCTTGTACTTTGCTAATTTTATAAGCAAGGAATTTAAAGAATTTATAAAGTTTTCGGTATTATTATATGATGGAGAACGATAGATTGATATCAAAGCTAGTGAATTATTTATTATGGTAACTAAGCAGTTGGAATCAGTAAGCGTAGGTTCAAAACTATTATAACTAACATTCATTTTTATTAGAACCACTACACCATCGTTTTGCAGAATGTTGTTTTTAGTACTAGCAACTACGTAGCCCTCCAGTACTGGTAGAGCGTGATTTTTCTGTAGCCAGCAGTCTGTTAGGATTATAACATCAGGCTTAATTTTAGTGCGTTCAATCATTACAGTGAAGTCATTGAAATTTTTAGTTATACTTCGGATATTTTGCGTTATTATTAACAATTGGCTCTTCGATTTTGGAATTAAGTTTTTACAGTTTTCGGGGCTAGTATGGTATGTTTCAGAAACCAAAACATTATCTATGTTGGCGCATAGGTTATCTATGTTATTACTCATAGTAAATATATTTCAATATAGAGTGTGTAAATACACTCAAAGGTTTGTTAGTATTTTTACTCACATAGCTTAACGTCATTAGTTGTATCCTTACTCCATCCATCCCGTAACTCCTGCCCTTAATTCCAAAATTTTATTTTTTGTTTTCTAGTAGCTTTATTTTGCTGCAGTTGGCCGCGTAATCGTTTGATAATTTTGTGGTTTTTATCGAAACTTGTTCGTAATGATCAGTAAGAATCTCAATCCTTTGTTCCGTTTTTTCATTATATTTTTTTATCTCAGAGACATCCTGCTTTATAGTATTTATCTCCGACATCAGGGCAGTGGATTTGTTATCCTGACTTTGTTGGAAGCTTACAAACAATTTAGTCATATGCTCAGAGATATCAGATTTAAAAGAATTGAGCGTACTCTCTAGCTTGAAAGAGTTGACAAGTCCGATGATGCACTGGTCAAAGGCTCGGGCGCAGTCCAAGATCACAACATTTATTTGTACGGGACAATTTGTCAACAGGTCCGTTCGCTACGAGAGCCGAGAGGCGAGAGGGAATACCTACGTGATATATGCCGAGAGATATATTTTTGTTCATAATGAAACACCCGGGAGAAATATCTGCAGATCGTACGAAAATTTATCACGAGGCGGTGATCGAACCCGCAGCCGATAATAGCTATCACCTCATATGCGTGCTAGGCTCAAACTGTAATTGGGGTTAACCTCTCATTTTTTGTTAATTTTGGCACTCGATCCACTCTAATTAATAACCACAAAAAACACCGTCAAACAGAGAAAAAAAATACAAAATATACTTTGTAAAAACAGTTTCGATATAAAACACTGATAAAAGTGGTTAAGAACAATCATCGCTCGCATTGACGCGGTGATGCATATATCCCATAGGTCCCGTAAACTAGGTACATATTAATAAAAAAGAAGTAATTCTTCATAAGTCCATTATCGCATTAAGGCGGTGACCTATGTAAATTGGGCGAATTTGGGTTACATTAAAATCGTAATCTTAATTAAAAAAAAGAGATAATGACATAAAAGCGATATCTCCCTACATTTTGTGATGTGGACAATTGTTTTGGCATTTCTTATTTAGAATTTTTGATGATGCTACAGTTTTAAATGCTGGTCCAACGAATACCTAACTCAATTATAAAGTCGCAGCAAATGGAACAAACCACAAAAAACATCCAACTGGGTGACATCGTGTTGTTAAAGGAGGATAACTTGTTTCCTGGAAAATGGGCGATGGGGCGAGTCATAGAGCTTCATCTGGCTCGAAGGACCAAAATGTAGGGTCTGGATAGTGTTGACCTTACATGAAAGATGCTGTTGTAGAAGTAGTTGTAGATAGGTACCACAAGTTGTATGGTACCACACTGAGTCTATCACTTAGTTCACTGATACGGAAGTTTTATGCCAGTTAGTTAAAATGAGCACGAACACATGATTCACAGTTAAAGCCGCGCTCCTATGAACGCGAAATCCTCGGCCTATCCTTTTCACAGAATGGTGTCATAGGTCGCCTTCTTAAAACGATTACAAAATGATCAGCTCGCAGCCCGCATTTGGGCTGTGACCTGTTCATAGTGTTAAATCTCTTCTCTACCAAACTGATTCCTATTCTCAGTGATATATTATTCCAAAGGTAAGTAAAGCTACCTATTTCCTATCTTACATGATTGTGTTGTTCATGCTTAGATATTTCTATATTTTATGATGTTTATGTTCTTTTCAATAATTTTTCAACTTTGTTGTATCATGCTATTTATAAGTATAGTACTTATATGCGGAAATTTATTATTGTCCGTCAACAAGAATGTCTGCTTGTGCTGATTGTCCTAATTTTTTCTTTACATTTTAAACCTAGCTGTAAGTTTTCCCAAAATTATGTAAATAAATAATGAACCGCATTAGATGTAGGGTGTAAAGTGTAGGAGTACCTGCACACTGCACTGTTTAATGAATAGGTTTATTGGTTCATAGCTTTCGCTATGAACCAAAAGGCCTACAAAAACATCAGGGCTATTAGAATTTTAGTAAAATAACAACAGTCAACGATAAGTAAAACAACAAGTAACTATTCAAAAATTAATTTCTTTATTATCTATTCAGATCCCCCCCTATTCACTCAGCCCCTCCGCGTATCTCCCGTCCCCCCCACTCGTCCGTCCCGTCCCCCGTCCGTGCGGCCCTGGCTCGCACCATCTCGTCCGGGGCACTCTTCCGATCGTACGCCCAGCCGACCCACGCGAAGAAGTCGATGAACTTCGTCGTAAAGTTTAACCTGAGAACCACACACAAACAATCGATCAAGCTACGAAATTATATTAATTTACTCTCTAACAAGAGATAAATAAATACAATACTCCTCGTTACAAACCTGTTGTTCCCCAACTCCGCGGCTCGGTAGTCCCAGGGGAACACGTGGTGGTAGTTGTGCCAGCCCTCGCCGAACGCAACAAAGCTGACCGGGATGCTCTGCACGGGCCTGAAGTATCAAATACGTGTAAATAATAATCATATCACAAATCGAAAACCTTCTATATCATTATAATATTACCCTGGGTATGACAAAGGGAATCGTAAAAGATTTTTGAGATTTCTGAGTATTTTAGTACTCCAACTTCAGTTGGTCTGATATAATACGTGTTGGAGTACCTACGTCTATGAAACAGGATCCATGGGCAACAAAAAAGATTTGGTGTAAAATCCCTATTTTATTGCTTACAGTATCTTATTTTAATCTACACCGGTTATGGCGGTATGGTCGAACGAAAATTAACGTGGGGCTGTGCATCACAGTGCGCGAGAGCATCGTAAAGTGTTACTCTTAACGTGTGTGCCGTGCGGGCCATTCCTCAGTCGTAGGAGAATTATATTTAACGTCGAAGGCCATCTGCTTCTTCCTTCTATCATTAGCATAAACAGTAAGACTACCTTATTCCCTCGTCGTAAGACTTGTTCTTCCAAAACAGCGGAAATCAAGGTAATTTCTACTGTGATTGTTACCTTATCCCGCTGTCGTATGGCTTGTTTCCCCACGCGTGCGCGGCGGAGTTGACGAGGAAGGTGATGTGTAGGTTGCAGAGATAGCGCAGCACGGTCACGTGCCACGCCGTGCTCAGCGCCTCGTCCCAGCATAGCACGGGGATCATGGTGGGGAGGACGAAGCAGACCGTGCCTATGAACGGGATCGCGTATCTGGAAGGAAAGGATCGAAAATGACATGAAATGGCATGAAAATGACTTGTTCCTATAAAAAAACAAACAGATTGAAGATTTTTGTCTGAGCCGAAATTAAATCAGACATTTAGTTGGTCGTCTCTCTCGCCTTGGGTCCATCAAAGTGGTTTCGTTGTTGGTGGCGTGGGTCAGAGAGATGGCGTCTATTTTTGGCGCATCGTTGTGTTGCCTTTGTACTTCCAAATTCAACTAAATCGATAAACGTTCACATTTTGATTGCTACGGCGTAACATTGACTTGACACGATCATGTCTTTAAAGTAAAACATAAATAGCAATGGACCAAGTACTGATCCCTGTAGTACACCCATTGTAACTACTCACCCAAAAAACGTTTTTGATTATAGTGTTAGTTAACTCATTGTATCCTGTTACTCAAATAACAAATTAAGAGAATCCAAAGGAACATCTCCTTGATTCCAGAGTGATGTAGCTTCCCGATAATTCTCATGGTGGACGTACACACAATCGAATATTTTTGAGAAAAACCACAAAAAATGACAAAAGCATCAGCATAACTTGCATGGTCTTTTATTTTGTCTGTGACTTCCGCCATTATAGGCAATTTTTGTAAAATGTTCAGATTTCAGAATCATGTTTATAATTTTGTACTAACTTCTTTTGGAACTGAAGCACGGGGTTGTCGAGCACGTCTTGCATGTAGATAGTCTTCTGTTTGTCGCGCACCTGCTTGCTCTTTCGCACCAGTAGCCAGCCCATGTGCGAGTAGAAGAAGCCGCGGGTTGCGTTGTGAGGGTCGAGCTCTGTGTCGCTGCGGACGAAACAATGAAGATAACTACTGGAGATCTTACATCATCAATATTGGATTTTGTCTAAAAAAGTTTTCTGAATCAATAACAATCCGTCATTCTCGTACTCTCGCAACTCTGGGGAACTGATATTTGTTAGTGATATTGTTGTATCGGATAGAAGATGATTTGAATTACCCATCTTACTTGAGGCTAGATGAAACCGTGTCAATTTATAATTATTTAACGTCGAGTAGCGGAGCAACTTACCTGTACTTATGATGCATGCGATGATCCCGGACCCAGGTGATCGCCGAGTTCTGGAAGGCGAGCGTGTTCATGAGCATCAGTAGCACCTGCAGCGGGCGGCGCGCCTTGTACGTGCGGTGCGCCCACAGCCGGTGCGCGCCCGCCGTCACACCCACCGCCGCCAGCATGAACAGGATGTGAGCTGGAACATTACATCATGTGGACAGACGGCTTTAAAGCCAAAAGTCTAAGGCCCGTATTGAAAGCTTGCTCAGTCATCGATCGATGCTTGAGTGACGTTTATGCCATTGAAAAGCGTTACTTGAGGCTTGATCAGTGAATAAGCGCCGCGAGAGGAAGGCGGCAAGAGCCGCGGAATGTCCGGTCCGCGCGCAATTACACTGGTCTTTTTTATAAATTTCTTTTTTGCTCTAAAATAATACTTCTTTGCAATAAAATAAAACCATAATTGACTACCTCTGTGGCGCGTCGGGCGAAGATCCGCCTTCGATGCAGGAGGTTGCGGTTTCGATTCCCGCCCTAGGACAAATGTTTGTACGATTTGCAAATATTTGTTTCGGGTGTTCTGGGTTTTTTCTATTTATTGTACAAATATCTATGTATGTAATGTATTGTATTATGTATATCAGTTATCTAGTACCCATAACACAAGCTCTGCCTAGCTTGGGGCTAGATAATGTTGTGTGAATTGTCCAGCATTATTTAATTATTTATAATCGTCTAAATTAATTGGAGAACACGTTGACGAAATTTCATTGAAATAATGTTAAATAAGTAACAAATGGAACCGCTTCTTCCGTAGAAGCACGTACAAGTACAAGTATCTCTGTATAAATGAATATTTAGAGGAAATTTCGCGATTTTTATTGTATCGCGTCAAGTTTAATCAATCGATTTTTATTGTATCGCGTCAAGTTTAATCAATCGATTTTTATTGTATCGCGTCAAGTTTAATCAATCGATTTTTATTGTATCGCGTCAAGTTTAATCAATCGATTTTTATTGTATCGCGTCAAGTTTAATCAATCGATTTTTATTGTATCGCGTCAAGTTTAATCAATCGATTTTTATTGTATCGCGTCAAGTTTAATCAATCCATTTTTATTGTATCGCGTCAAGTTTAATCAATCGATTTTTATTGTATCGCGTCAAGTTTAATCAATCGATTTTTATTGTATCGCGTCAAGTTTAATCAATCGATTTTTATTGTATCGCGTCAAGTTTAATCAATCGATTTTTATTGTATCGCGTCAAGTTTAATCAATCGATTTTTATTGTATCGCGTCAAGTTTAATCAATCGATTTTTATTGTATCGCGTCAAGTTTAATCAATCGATTTTTATTGTATCGCGTCAAGTTTAATCAATCGATTTTTATTGTATCGCGTCAAGTTTAATCAATCGATTTTTATTGTATCGCGTCAAGTTTAATCAATCGATTTTTATTGTATCGCGTCAAGTTTAATCAATCGATTTTTATTGTATCGCGTCAAGTTTAATCAATCGATTTTTATTGTATCGCGTCAAGTTTAATCAATCGATTTTTATTGTATCGCGTCAAGTTTAATCAATCGATTTTTATTGTATCGCGTCAAGTTTAATCAATCGATTTTTATTGTATCGCGTCAAGTTTAATCAATCGATTTTTATTGTATCGCGTCAAGTTTAATCAATCGATTTTTATTGTATCGCGTCAAGTTTAATCAATCGATTTTTATTGTATCGCGTCAAGTTTAATCAATCGATTTTTATTGTATCGCGTCAAGTTTAATCAATCGATTTTTATTGTATCGCGTCAAGTTTAATCAATCGATTTTTATTGTATCGCGTCAAGTTTAATCAATCGATTTTTATTGTATCGCGTCAAGTTTAATCAATCGATTTTTATTGTATCGCGTCAAGTTTAATCAATCGTGTTTCGACTCCCATTACTTACTTTCTAACTAGAATCCTAAACTTTTGATGCTCATCCAAAAATAATCACATTGAAATTGATTTTCCGTGGGCAAATCATGACGCGAGTTTTGTTTGGACCTTCACCTTAAAGGACGGCATGGACTGCCCCCCTAGCACGGGGATTGTTGTCTAGGGTAGAATAGAGAAAAATTACGTCATTTCGTCATCCAATGCGTAAATTATTTGAAATGCATTCCTGTAACTTCAATAATGTACGCAATGTGTAGCGATGCAATGTCATTATTGTCTATTCTACCCTAGACAACGATGCCCGTGCTAGGGGGGCAGATCTGATCTGGTTTCTCCCAATGGGTTATGGCTGAAAACCAGTGCTTCTGCTTCGTGAGCACAATTATACGCTGCCATTTTGGCCTTTGTATCAGCCATGGCCTTTTTGATGTACTCGCGGACATTTAACCTAGATTTAAATTGTCTTGTTGTTTGATTTGAATAGGCAGTCAATACGATACCAGTTTGTTGTATTTGCATGTGTATCTGAACACGAATAAAGAGTTTATCCATCTATTGTATATAAGCACTTCCCTATAACCGAGAGGAACTGGGGGGGAAGGGGGGAGTAATCCTGTCGTAAGCGACCAAGAGGTACACCCCCGTTGCACAAACACTCCATCATCATCATCAGCCTATGCTAGTCCACTGCTGGACACAGGCCTCCCCTAATGAGCGCCATAGCGCCCTGTCTTCAGCTTGCCGCATCCAGCATCTGCCTGCAGTCTTTCGCAGGTCGTCATCCCACCTGGCCGGAGTGAGTCTTACACTACGTTTACCGAGTCGTGGTCTCCACTCAACAACACGTTTACCCCTACGGTTGTCGGTTCTTCGTGAGACATGGCCGGCCCACTGCCACTTCAGCTTGCTAATTCTTAGAGCTATGTCGATAACTTTTGTTCAGAAACACTCACCAAACAGCAGAGTGGGCCACTGCGCGCTCGTCACCGCTAGATACAGTCCGTATCCCGCCGCGAGGTGTCCGTACGTGAAGGTAGCTACGTTCACCCAGATGATGTCTTGCTTCTGCTCGAGCGGGGTCTTCTCGGCAACGTCCAGGGGGGCGGGGGGGGCGGTGACCCGGGCGTGGGTGGTCAGGGGGGGACAGTCCCCGTTGTACGGAGGCATGGCTGGAAGGACAGGCTACATATGAGCGTTTTGCTGTAAATGTCTGGCACGGCTGGTATGTATTCGCTCATATGTAATGTATTCGTCACTCATATTATTTTCGCGTCACCTTCATTTTGAAAACGAATAAAACAAAATAATATTTTTCGTGTTCTTAAAATCTACAAGTCGACTTCAAATTCCTAAATAGTGATCACATCATCCAGATGTCGACATCATCTTTCGTTCTGTCCTCCGTTTTCTAATTCGAATTAGAAATAGAATTAGAACCTTTGCGCTGCGCTTGTTTAATGATGCGTCGTTGAAGTTTCTGTTTGTTTTTAGTGATAAATAAATCATTGATGATAGGAAATTCACACATCGTTATCTAGCTTAGAAGGGCTTTTTTCCTGTTATTACGTTATCAGTTTTTCTGACGTTTTCATTAAAAAAAATCACAGGCATTTTTGAATGTTGACATGAAATATTTCAAGAGGCGCAAATATGCTGGTCTCGACGGAACCTACGCATTTACTCCCCTTGGAGTCAATACCCGTGGGGTACCGAGGCCCTCCGCGTTTTTTAAAAATTACCTCTCGCATCTGGTCGAATTGACGCGTGACCCGAGAGCTGGTGAGTATCTGACACAGCGTATCAGCATTACCATACAGCCCGCTGTATGGTATTGCCCCGGCAATGCAGCTAGCGTCTTGGGCACGCGCGCGACTGGTATTGATATGAATCAGTTGAGCTACCTGTAGATTGTTTGCAACAGTCGGCAGTTAGCTTTAACTGTTTGAATAGTAAATTCTATTTCTGATTTGTTTCTATTATTTGATTAAAATATCTTGGACCCTCCGAATATTATAGAGGTATTCAAATAATCAAAGCCTTTTGAAAGAGTGCCACAGCGTCGACGTTCACCATAAAACACAATCTTCTTTCCGTTTATAAGCTTAATCTTCAATCGCTCACCTTATTTACGGTTAATTTCACTTTATAATCCCAAATATTTATTCAATAACTATAAAATGAATGCGGAATCTCCGTAAAGCCGCTCAAAGTGACGTCAATGGTTTCCCTTTATTCATTTAT